>CM077153.1:247383067-247888067 GCA_039583875.1 Platanthera guangdongensis
TTGAGTGTGGGCCCAGTCAAGAATGGTGAGCGCCACCTCCCATAGAAAAGGACAAATATTGCTTTTGGCGCTCTTGCAGCTATCCCGGAACGGTTTGAACTATTTTGACTTTGTTGACTTCTGGTGATGTCAGTAGTGGTCATCCTGTGCTGCTGCAGCTTTCCCCCGACGATATGAAATACTTTGACTTGTATACTTTTGATGACGTCAGTCACGATCATCACCATATGGACTTAGAAAAACTCCAGAACTTCATTAAGCGTTGAGTGATATTAAGTCACTCAAAGCCATCTGTCTTGACTCTCAACGCTTCTGGACTTGGTGAATTTTCACTGGCATTGTCTCAGCGGTTCTTTCTCAACTGTCTCAGAGTTTTCTTCTTAACAGCAGAGACTATCTCCTATCTTAGCGGTTTCTTCTCACTGTCTCAGCGGTTTTTTCTTATCAGCTGAGACTATCTCCTGTCTTAGCGGTTTCTTCTCACTATCTCAGTGGCTTCTTCTTAACAGCTAAGACTATTTCCTGTCTCAACGGTTTTCATCTCAACTGTCTCAGCGCTTCCTTCTGACATAGAAGTGTTGAGTGAACCTGCTTCACTCAACTCTTCTGGAGTTAGAGAAATTCTAGTTGCTTTGTCTTAGTGGTTATGCAAAGAAATACTTCTCTGGTGTTCAGCTGTCTCAGCCCTTTTGCCTTAGTCAATTCTTGTTGCTTTAGTTCGAAGAATGTTGAACTGAGTTCGACGATCGGTGGGCTATGCTCGATGAATTATAAATCCCAAGCTTCTGAATTTAGCTCAACGAATGGTGAGCTCAGCTCAACCAATGGTGAGCTGAGCTCGACGAATTCTGAGTCCCACAATTCTGAGTTTAGCTCAACGAATGGTGTGCTCAGCTCGACGAATGGTGAGATGAGCTTGACAAATTCTGATTCCCGAACTTCTGAGTTTTAGATCGATGAATGGTGAGCTCAGCTTGACGAATGGTGAGCTGAGCTCGGCAAATTTTGAGTGTTTTCAACATACAATTTTTGATCACCTGTCCAATCATGTACTACCTACATGCATGAACAAAAGCACACATCAGACACATTATGCACCTTAGAATGATTGGGGATTGTAAATGTTTACTTTAGTATTGATAATGACCTAGAGGGGGGTGAATAGGTCCAAATTTAAATTATGGCTCCATTTTTATTAATCAGAGTACTACTTTCTTTAAGATGAGTAATTCGGTCTGATAATCAAGATAAACTTAACATCAATTAGGAAAATAAACACATCACAACAATTCAGCACACATATCACAATGCACAAAGATTTATATTGTTTCCTCAAGTTATGGGTACATCCACTTTCCCCCTTCTCCTATCTAGCAATGAACTAGATTCGACCAAACTCCTTCTCTTTCGTTTACTCAGAACCTTAGATCTTAAAACTCAGTGCCCACCCGACTCCTACAACTCAAACTTTACAAGTCTTACCACTTAGATCACCAAGATCCTACACCTCAAGTTCTTCCCAAGAACTCTACCTTAGAATGAATCCTCACTCCTACTTCTCAAGCAACTCCTGCCCTACACCTCAGAGAATTACCAACTTCTCCTACCTCATGCAATCCTACCCCTACCTCAGCTTTTATAACACAGGTTTACAATAAATAGAGAATAATTCTCCTCCACTCAGATTTACAGGTTGATCTTACACAATGAAAGTAGGTAAAAGAAAATAGATAAAAAAATATCACCCATCAAGAGAGATTTGAGTAACAGCTTCTTGATCTGATCTTGATGAATGTGCTTTCTTTGATCTTGTCAAGATAGATCTGATCTAACCCTTCTTAGCTTTGCAAAGCTTCTTGAAGTAGAAATTAGGGTAGATCTAGGCTGGAGAGATGTTGAAGATGGATTTTGATCAGACCTCTCTCCACCTTCAAAATTTTTGCTGATGCTTCAAACTTCTGTCTTCACAAAATTGTGCTTCTTATTCTTTATTTTCTGCAGAAGACTAGATCTCTTTAAATAGGCTCTGATAGGAGTAACCGGTAGATCTAGTTTATAACTGACAGTTCTGATAGTTGTCAGTACCTCCGTCTAGATTTTTGTACTTAGAAAATAGGTCTGTGAAGTGTTGACACTTTATCTGAAAAATGTGTCGACACAAGTCACGGGTGTCGACACTGCTCTTATATTGGTGTCGACAAACTTCTGAATGTGTCGACATAGCTCTTCAACATGCCTCAACACAGCTTGAATAGAGTGTCTCGACACTAGTCCTAAGTGTCGACATAGTTGTCTTCAGTCTCGACACAGCTTGAATAGAGTGTGTCGACACTAGTCCTGAGTGTCGACACAGTTGTCTTCAGTCTCGACACAGCTTGAATAGGGTGTGTCGACACAGTTGTCTTTTGTCTCGACACAGTTTGAATAGAGTGTGTCGACACAGTTGTCCTTAGTATCGAGACAACTTCTCTTTATCTCGACACAACTTGTTCAGTTTGTGTCGACACTAGTCCTGAGTGCCGACATAGTTACTTTCTTGTATCATAGTGTTGACCCAAGTCTTGGGTGTCTACACAACTTTTACCTTGACTCAGCACTTCTACATTAAGTGTGTCGACACTAGTCCTGAGTGTCTCGACACTTTGTACTTAGCTTTATTTACCTGCATACATGAACTAAACATACATCAAATACAACAATGTGTATATCATTGAGCTGAAAAGACTTCTTCAAATCAAGTACATTGAGACCAATATACTAAACAATCTCCCGGTATTTGGAGAAGTCATAACCCAAATTTAATGATATACAACATGATACCACAAAAAAAATGATAAAGACATTTAAATATATAGTGCAGTTCAGTATGTGAAATAACACAGATAAACACACATATTTAATAATAAAGCTGAATAGAAGATAAAGCAAAGAATTTCAGTCCTAATTAACAACACACAAAATGTTGAATAAGCCAGGATTTCCATTAATTATTTTTCATAATGTTTACTGATACAAGCTTTTTACAGATCAAGTTGTCCATAAGAAATAGAAAACTAAGAATATCCTAAAGCAGCTCAGGTTCCTTGATAACTATGCCTTTCTTAGAGTGCATCTTGGCTTTCACCTAAGGCACTTTGTCCTCAGCAACTTCATTTCCTTTGTCATTCTTAGCTTTAGCTTTTGTAATAGCTTCATCTTTCATCCTTTATATCTCAAAGTAATGATATGGCTTTGGAAAATATTTGTTGGGCTATATAGACTTAGTAGGAAGCAATCCTCTCTTCATATCTTGTCTGAACTTTTGGATAACATCTTGCTGCTTCAAGTATTTGGCCCATTCTTGTTCTGAATACCATTTCCCTCTGTATATGACATTAGCATTTACAACCTTCCATGCAGTAAGAATGATTGATCTGAAGGTTGGACTCCATTGCTCAAAATCAGGTTTAGTCTTAGCTTAATCTCTAAACCTTTCCTTTGATAACTGAGCCTCTGACTCGGGAGTTGTAGAATGCTTGTCCACTTTCTCATATATTAAATTCTTGTATAAGCCTTGAGTAGGACTGTACATGTGTTGGAAAGTTGCTTGAACATACTCAAAATTTGATGGTTCTGCAGGATAATAGAATTCAGCAGGAGGTGCTTCAAGTAGAGGTGGTTGACAAACATATTTAGCGGTTTGATTACCCTCATACCATAGGGGAGGAAAACCTAAGGTGTCTCTGATATTGTTTGCTATCAAGGTAGCTTGTTCAGCACTGGCCTTAATCATTACTCTTTCCCCCTTTATGACTTCTATCTCAATATGATTTCTTAGATCATTATTGTGAAATCTTACCTGTCCATCTAGGTAATTGATGTAAGACCCCCTCCTCCCCCTTACCAAGGAGGGCTACCGGGACTTATGCCCAGAACCGCCGTCTTACGGTGGCACTAATGCACGGATTAGTCAACACCGCAACACGCCGATCCTGCCGGCTATTACGATCATATACATAGGCCAATATGAGAAAAGAAGTGTAACAATGTAACAAATCTACAAGTCCACAAGTCACAGAGTACATCATATATATATATATGGAATGAATAGTACAACATAGTCCACAATGAGTACAAAACGAAAGAGTAATAAAGGCTTATGCCCAGTACATCAAATCAACTCTCTCTCTCAAATACAAGCGGAAGCTATACTAGTACATTATAATTCATCCCACCTGAGGACGCACAGTAGTGGTAGTATCCTGCTGTAGCGGTATCTGCTCCTCACGTCCTGTCTCCTCGTCGTGCTGGTACTCCATCTCCACGGGCTCCTCAAAATAGTATGGTCACCGACCATTAGTCAAAAAGACTAAGTCGTTTCCTCCGCACCTCGCCCCGCAACTCCTAGGCACCGAGCGGGAGGATGAAGCGGAGGACAACAAGGGGTAGAAAAAGTGGAGGCATGTGACAGAAACTAACTAGCAGTTGTAATAAGTATTATTGTTCTACTCTAGCAGTTCTAAATATGGTACAAGTAAGTAAAGAGCAGTACTAGTAAAGGAAGTAAATAACAGAAGGTAAGAGCATGTAAATAAAACTATTCTACCACTATACTAGCATCACAAAAGTACCCTAACTTATATAAATATCCATACAAATATATAAGTTAGGATTTCTAGGAAATTTAACTTATCATATAAAAGAGCCCATACTAATTTATATGATAAGGATCTATGAAGTGTATGACCTAATATAAATGAATGTTATGATGCAATTTTATGCACAGGCGAGTGCAACTCACACACAATGACTCTGTGATCACAGACCTTTAGTTCCCACTTTTTGAGAGCTAGCATCACTCTCGGGTACCACCGCTGTGGCTACGGCAGCAGCGGAGCGGGCGTCTCCACTTCTAGGCCGGTATGCACACTACCAAGCCTTAGACCCCTCTCATACGCCTCTGTACATGTCCAAGGTGCACTCTAGAGTCTCGCGTACGTACTTTGCTGACAATCCATCAGTCTTGTTGGGTCGGATGTGCATTATCGGGGGTCGTCCTCTAGACCGCAGTGTAAAACAACCCACTGGCCCCTCTAACCCTCGCAACCGCCTGGTGCACCATACTGCCATCGGTGTGACGAATGGCCAGTACCGCATGCCCTGCCACTATATTTATGCACATGCAAGTATTTCATTCCGAGCCTTCCGCTCGCAGAACCAAACCCGTCCTGAAACCCTCAAACCCAACCCGGGTGAGAACGCACAATAGTGCCCTTATACCAATTCCCTCAAACCCTACACGGGTGAGCATATATCTTGAAACTCTCCAACCCTACACGAGTGAGAAGGTACAACAAATGTATTAACCTATTATACTACTCTTGTCTACGGGTTATTATACTTAGTGATTTAAGGTTAATCCCAGGACTGCCCAGGGTATACCCGGTGAAGGGCTCTCGGGGGCACTAGGAACTACAATGGGATTACGCCCAAAGTTCCCTTTCGCAAGTATATTTAATTTAGTTGATGACTACCCATGTTTCACCCCAGCTCTCATTGTTGCTCTGGAACAATCCTAGTGACTTAAGATATTACCGGGAAACCGACGGTCTTCCGTCGATCTCCACTCCAGTTGCTACCTAAAGACATGCACTTTTACTCCCGTCACTAAGACAATACTACCCACCATGGATTATTCATATTTCACTCCCTTATTCTTCCGATAATCAATCCTCTGGTAATCCCCTAAAACATGACCTATTTTTGCTATATGCAGACCATGTCCTATAATTACCCCAAAAATGAAATCTTCCAATCCTTAGGGCCTCTTGACCCTAACTATTTATCCTAGGGTGGTATGGGCTAATGGAACTATCATATGGATTCTCATAATTTTCCTTGGTCAAATAATCCCTTAACTAAATCTTTTAATTTATTTCCTAGGTCACTTTACACATGAAGTAGTATAATTTAAAATCCACTGACCTAGGTAATTTTTCCTGAGTTGTATATTGATAAAATATTTCTGTCTACAGGGTTTTATAATTTTCCTTTGATTATTTATACCAATTCATTATTTAATACCAAATCTACATAATTTCCATTTTCCAAATGAAGTATAAGGAATATATAATCCAAACTTCCAGGAAAATTACAGAACATATAAAACATTAATTTGAGACTATTGAAAGAGTTTCATCAACTTTTATAGTGTAATGGCCTTACAATTCTCATTCTTACATATTTACCAAAATGCCATTATATTACTTTAAAATTTATCAGTACACCCATAAATTCTGAAATACATTTACAAGACTAATAATATAATTATACAACACTATAAATATTTCCAAATTTTTTCAGGTGTATATCCATCAATTCAAAAATAAATGAAATAAGGGTAAAATGAGCATTTCAAGGTATTTTTACTCCAAAAGTTCTTCAAACAGAAATATCAAATTTTCTTAAGTCAAATATAACCTTATTTTTAACTTGGCAAAGTTTGAGGACTTTTACTTGAGGAAAACCTATTTTTCCAATTTATTCTCAAAAGAGCTATATTTTTAAAAATTCCAATTAATGGGATTTTTAATTCCAAAAATCCCATAATTAATCTGAGGGGTGAACTTTACCCTAATGAACCACAGGAATAAAATCCATGATTTTTGAGTGTCTCAATTGGGCTGAATGCACCATATTTAATTTATTGCTATTGGCACACCAAGGCAATATATAAACCAACACATGCAAGTGGATTCTCCAACATGCAGTCATCCAAATGTGCTGAAATTTGTATCATGCACCACTGATGTCTCCAAGGACCTACCACCAAAATTTGGGGCCATGAGGAGTCAGATAACTCGAAATATTTCATTTATTTAGATTTTAATATTATGACCAAAACTATAGAAAAATGTATTTCAAAAATTTCCCATTTTTTGCAGGTGCTAGGTATGCCCCAATCATGCATGTACCCAAGAGTTGGGGCCATGGTGATAGCTGGTTTGACTTGGGCATCTAAATGAATTTCTGCCCTTATCTAGGACCAGTCCTAGGAAAACTGCCCTACAGGCCAGGTTACTGGACCAAAATTGATGAGTAAGGTGTCCAATTAAAGCTAACAGGTAAGGCTACATTTTGCATTTAGGGTCCAAGTTCTGCAAATACATCTAAGAGGACTAAATATGACATGCAATGTCACTGCATTTATGTGACAAATAATTAATTTTACTTCCTTTCATATATAACAATATTATTTTATTTTTAAATTAAGCCCGCACGAATCTTAAAGCGTAAACGAACGGGATCCGGTTATCTCCTACCTCCAGCCAACGACTGAGATCAAGCCGACCTGGAGCAACTTTGCTGGCCTTTTCCGGCCAGCTGAGCCACCACCACCGCCGGCGGATGTCGCCACCACCTTCGCTAAGGTGGGAGCTAGCATTTCCTGGCGGTGGGGCCGCCGGAGTTGGCTCCTCTGACAAACCCGAGCAAGAAGAAAAGTCTCGGAAATTCTCATTTTTCTCTCATGGCATTGGGCTCAATTGAGCCCGATATCTCCCTTAATGGATCTAGACTTCAAGTACAGGTAGAGGGGCGGCAAAACGGACCTGGATTGGGGCTTGGCGGCGGGTCAGGCGGCGGTTTGCCATGGTGGTGGTGCGCCGGCGAGTTCCTCCCCGATTTCTTGATTCTCCACCAAAAGCTTCGATCCAGCTATCGAATTCCACTCCTTTCCACCTCCTGAAGCTAATGGTGAAGTCGGTTTGAGCTGAGGATGGTTGTATAGGGAGATACTACCTATGTGAGCTCAGTTTGGGCTTTGGTTGTATCACCATGGGTGCCATGTGGCCAGCATGCCCCCAAAATATCCTGGAATAATCAGGGGAGGCTGGCCAGCAGGTGTTAGGCAGAGGATTGCAGCTGAAGGGGTGGCCATGTGGCCACCCTTCCTCTTCATCCACATTTATCTCTCCTCTTCCTCTTAAAATCCCATTTCTACCACTTTGCATGCACTCTCTCTCCTAATTCAGAGGGGTAGGGCTGGTCTTGTTCACTTGGGCTGGCCATGGGCCATATTTGGTGGGCTTGGTCCAAGGGAGGGTGGCTTGGTCTTCATTTCCCTCTTTTAGGTCAAATAGTTGACTTGTTGACTTGGAGAGTTGACTTAGTCAACAAGATGAGTGGGCTGACCCCATTTGATGGTCATGAGCTTAGTGGCACCACCCAACTTGGGTTGGGTCAAGGGGGTGCCCTACTTAGGCTAATTGGGCTTATAAGTGTGGGTTTGACCAAATTAGGCCCAAGGTTGACTTTGGTCAACTGGGGTCAAAGTGTTGACCTAATGGCATTCCCTAGGGTGCACTTAGATTGTTTTTTGGGTTAGGGCAATGTGGTGGGGTCATGGTGTGGTTTGGGTACCTATTTAGGCTAGTTTGACCTAGTTTGACTTGGTCCTATAGTGGGCCCCACATGGCTACAACCCACTACCTAGGGTCAAACCTAGCTAAAACCCCTGTCACCCATCCCATGCCTAACCCAATCTAAGTGAAAGGGGCCTAGAAGTAACATGAGATGTTACAAATTCCAACAACCAAAAAAAATAATTTCGTCCTCGAAATTTAAGTTCTGGTTTACGGGGTTTATTTGCAAGATTTATAAGAAATTTTTAACGTGTAAACTAAAATATACCTGAAGTGAACAGCTCCGGGTGTCTCTCCAGCATTAGATCCCTTGGCTCCCAGTTGTGCTCCTCCCGTCCATGGTTGGACCACAACACCTTCACAAGAGGGACCTTCTTCTTCCGCAACACTCAGATGGCTGTATCGTCAATCCGGATCGGCTCCAAAATAACTGATCTGTCAGGCTCTACCGGTCCGGCTGTAGTAGTAATGTGCTGCTCCGGCCGAAGGAGAGCTCTTCGCAAGGAAGAGACATGGAAGACGTCATGTAATGCACCCAACTCCGGTGGCAGCTGCAGTCGGTAAGCTAAGGGGCCGATCCGCTCCAGGATTAAGTATGACCCCATGTATCGTGGATTGAGCTTCTTGTGCCTCCGCACCCGAGAGACACCGTGTACTGGACGTATCTTCAAGAAAATTCTGTCTCAAACCTGGAACTCCACCTTCTGGTGCCGAGCATCATAATACTTTGCGTGACTTCTCTGGGCCTCTAGTAGCCGATCTCTGATCAAACGAATCTGAACCTCAGTATCCTCTATATAATCAGATCCAAGAGCCCTGGTATCCACATCCTGAACCCATGATAGCGGTGTCCGACACTTCCTCCCATAAAGTGCCTCATATAGAGCCATCCTGATGCTAGCCTGGTGGCTGTTATTGTACGAGAACTCAATCAGTGGCAGCAGCCTCTCCCAAGGCTTCCCCGTATCCAATATGCATAGTCTGAGTAGGTCCTCCATGGTCCGGATGGTCCGCTCGGTCTGTTCGTCGGTCTGCGGGTGGAAGGTGGTACTAAAAGTAAGCCGAGAGCCCAAGTAAGCATGCACGGCCCTCCACTCGCTCGAAGTGAACCGACCATCACGGTCCGAAACGGTCGTCCTGGGAATGCCATGGTATCTGACGAACTGCTCCACAAATAATCTCACCAAAACTACAACTGGAGCATCCTTCCGGACTGGAATAAAGCACGCTACCTTGGTCAGTCTGTCTACTATGACCCATATAGAATCATGCCAAGAGTGGGAGCGAGGTAGTCCGTGCACAAAATACATAGTAATGTCCTCGAACTTCCACTCTGGGACTGGTAGTGGCTGTAGCAAACCTCCTGGGCTCTTACATTCCGCCTTCATGCGCTGACACGTCTCGCAGAGTGTCACAAAATTAGTGATCTCCCTCTTCATCCCAGGCCAATACATAGACCTCCGCAAATTTGCCCACATCTTGGTGATGCCGGGATACACTGAATATCTAGAGCAATGAGCCTATCTGAGTATGTCATCCTGGATACTGCCCCCTGCTGGTATGTAAATGCGTCCACGGAATCGAAGAAGATCATCCTGTAGCGTGTAGTCCTCAACCTTGCCCCTTTCCAGGGCACTTAAAATCGGCTATAATGCAATATCCCGCCTCTGATGTGTTCGGATGCGCTCTCGTATGTCATCATCACTGATCACTGAGCTCAAATACTCTCGATATACCACTGGTTCGGCCTCCGATACCATGGTAATGTGCATGTCTTCCATCATCCGCAGCAGCTCTATAGACATCAATCGAGGCTCCGGTCCAGAAGTGCCGGGCCTCCTACTCAAAGCATCTGCTACTGTGTTCGCTTTCCCCAGATGGTAGTGGATCTTATAATCATAATCGCAGAGGAATTCCAGCCATCTCCTCTGTCGTAGGTTTAAGTCTTTCTGCGTATCGATATATTTAAGATTCTTGTGATTTGAATAGATAACAAAATGAATCCCGTATAAGTAATGTCTCCACATCTTTAGGGCGAATACCACAACCCCGATCTCTAATTCATGTACTGGATAGTTAAGCTCATGCTTCTTCAACTATCTCGAAGCATAAGCAATAACATGTCCATGCTGCATCAGGACAACACCCATCCCCTAGTAAGAGGCATCTGTGTAAATCTGAAATCCTTCACTCCCGGATGGAAGCACAAGAATAGGGGATGAGATGAGTTGGTCCTTCAGCTCCTGAAATACCGCCTCACACTGCTCTGTCCAGGTGAACTCAGTATCCTTCCTCGTCAAAGTCGTGAGGGGGAGGGCTATCCTCGAGAACCCCTCCACAAACTTCCGATAGTACCCTGCCAAGCCCAGGAAGCTGCGAATATCGGATGCTGACTTTGGCCGTGGCCAATCCCTTAATGCCTCTACCTTGGCTGGGTCCACTGCTAATCCAGCCCCACTGATCGTGTGTCCTAGGAAAGCCACCTCCTGCAGCCAGAACTGGAACTTTGAAAACTTTACGTACATCTGGGACTCCCTCAGCCTCTGCAAGACCAGGGTCAAATGCTCTGTATGCTCTTCCTGAGTCCGGGAATATATCAAAATGTCGTCGATGAATACAATCACGAAGCGGTCTAAAAAGGGCTCGAATACACGGTTCATTAGACTCATGAATGCGGCAGGGGCATTCGTGAGCCTAAAAGGCATCACCGTGAACTCGTATAATCCATAGCGTGAACTGAATGCCGTCTTCGGTATGTCCTCTTCCCGGATGCGGAGCTGGTAGTAACCGGATCGCAAATCTAGCTTAGAGAACCAGAAGGCTCCCTGCAGCTGATCAAATAACTCATCTATCCGAGGTAGTGGGTAGGTATTGCGGACCGTTAATCGGTTCAGCTCCCGGTAATCTATGCATAGTCGTAACGACCCGTCCTTCTTCTTCACAAAGAGAACTGGCACTCCCCACAGCGACGAACTAGGCCGCACAAATCCCGACTCAACTAGCTCCTGAAGTTGAGTCCTGAACTCTGCTAACTCCCTTGGAGCCATCCTATAAGGTTCCCGGGACACCGGCGTCGCTCCCGGTACTAGTTGAATCCTGAAATCCAAGTCTCTGGCTGGTGGTAGCCCAAACAATTTCTCTGGGAATACGTCAGAGAAATCCCGGACCACCGGAACATCTGAAATAGAAGTCTCTGTCCCCACCATCTCAAAGCAGATAAGGTAAAATTCTTCTCCCTGCTCATGGGCCTTCATAGCTTGTACAGAAGATAATAATGTGTGGCAGATAGGCTGAATACATTCGATGATAACATGGGAGTCGCTATGCCTTAGTGTAATCCTTCTTGATGGACAATCTATCTGAGCATGGTTTCGATGTAACCATGTCATACCCAAAATCAAGTCAAAGTCCTGCAACTTCATAATAGTTGCCGGAGCCTCAAATGCCTTGCCGCCAATCTCGGCCTCCATATCACAATGGGCTGTGGTCCGTAGTTCTGACCCATCGGGTAGACGTACCATGATCTCTAGTCTAGGAAATCTTTCCATGCCTTCGAGTCCGTCTATGAAGGCCTCGGATACGAACGAGTGCGAAGCACCCGTGTCGAAGAGAGTTTGTGCGGGCTTGCCGCTGATCATAACTATGCCTGAGGTTTGTTTAAGTTAAAATTAATTGTTACCCTATAGTTCCAGGTACTATATAATTTAAAACTCAAGGAACTTAATAATTAACCTTAAGTACCTGTGATAACCTCCTCGGGGTTCCTCTGCTCCGTGAGGTCCAAGGCATATATCTGCTCCTGATTGCGTCCCCTGCCGTGATATCCCCGGCCTCGGCCTCATCCTCGGCCTCGGACTCGGCCCTACTGTACTGGGGCCACTGGAGGTGGAGGAGGAGGACGAGGATGGAATCGACGCGGGCACTCTGACCTAATGTGCCCGGGCTGGCGGCATCCGTAACAAACTACATGTCGGTGGCCATGATCATCCTGTCTCCTCAGACCATACACCTGTAGAGGTGGGGGAGCTAATGCTGGAGGAGGCTCCTGCTCCTGCCTGAAGTTGGGATGACGACGTCCCCCACCCTTCTTGTATCCGATAGTCCTGCCTCTCTGAGAGCCCCTGCTGCCCTCTCCTGATGCGGACCCATCAAACAGTCTCTTTCCTCTGCCTTGCACCATCCGCTAGTCAGCCTCCAGCTTCTTTGCCATCTCGATGATCTGCCTAGAGGTGCCATAAGAAATGAACAGCAAGGCCTGCTTCAAATCATCCCTGAGGCCTCGGTAGAACCTCTTGGCATACCTCCTATCATCGGTGTCCTGAATCCCTGCGAACCAGGCCAAATGAGAGAACTCTCGCTGATACTCAATCACTGATCTAGTCCCCTGCCTGAGGTTCAAAAACCTCTCCACCAAGGCATCTCTGTCCGTAGCAGAGACGAAGTGATCCAGAAATACATTGCCAAACTCCTCCCATGATATCTCTGACAACTCGCAGTCTGCATATGTAGACTCCCGCACTGATTTCCACCATCTCTTCGCATGAGCCTCTTTTGCAGAGGTGGCTAGAGGTACTGCCTCGCCGACCGGGCAGCTGATGCCTGCTAAAATCTCGTGTATGGCCTCCAGCCATTCCTCCGTCTTTACCGCATCCTCTGTCCCACGGTACACTGGTGGGGACAGGCTCTTGAAAGCACTCAGCCAGTTCGACCCCGGATTTGGCTGCGGAGCCGAGACTTGCTGGGTTTTGAAGGCATCCAGAATCGCCGTCAAAGTCTGCCTTATCTCCGTATGTAGGGATGGAGTGGCAGCTGGAGGGGGAGGAGTCACATTTTGCGGCGCGACGACCTTTGGAGGTTGCATAAAGGTAAGGTTAAAACAGAACTGGCCTAACTCATTGTACTTCGTGGACCATTTTATATGACTTTTACACATGGTTCACCACTGCATCCGCTGCATAGTTTGTCCGCAAACTAATGCTCGGACGGGGGTGGTCCGGTGTTGTGGACTTCTTTCTCATATGATCGTTGCTCAAGTGATACCAGTTTATAAGACCCCCTCCTCCCCATTACCAAGGAGGGCTACCGGGCCTTATGCCCAGAACCGCCGTCTTACGGTGGCACTAACGCACGAGTTAGTCAACACCGCAACACGCCGATCCTGCCGGCTATTACGATCATATATATAGGCCAATATGAGAAAATAAGTGTAACAATGTAACAAATCTACAAGTCCACAAGTCACAGAGTACATCATATATATATATGGAATGAATAGTACAACATAGTCCATAATGAGTACAAAACGAAAGAGTAATAAGGGCTTATGCCCAGCACATCAAATCAACTCTCTCTCTCAAATACAAGCGAAAGTTATACTAGTACATCAGAATTCGTCCCACCTGAGGACGCACAGTAGTGGTAGTAGCCTGCTGTAGCGGTATCTGCTCCTCACGTCCTGTCTCCTCATCGTGCTGGTGCTCCATCTCCACGGGCTCCTAAAAATAGTATGGTCACCGACCATTAGTCAAAAAGACTAAGTCGTTTCCTCCACACCTCGCCCCGCAACTCCTAAGCACCGAGTGGGAGGACGAAGCGGAGGACAACAAGGGGTAGCAAAAGTGGAGGCAGGTGACAGAAACTAACTAGCAGTTGTAATAAGTATTTTTGTTCTACTCTAGCAGTTCTAAATATGGTAAAAGTAAGTAAAGAGCAGTACTAGTAAAGGAAGTAAATAACAGAAGGTAAGAGCATGCAAATAAAACTATTCTACCACTATACTAGCATCACAAAAGTACCCTAACTTATATAAATGCCCATATAAATATATAAGTTAGGATTTCTAGGAAATTTAACTTATCATATAAAAGAGTCCATACTAATTTATATGATAAGTATCTATGAAGCGTATGACCTAATATGAATGAATGTTATGATGCAATTTTATGTACAGGCAAGTGCAACTCACACACAACGACTCTGTGATCACAGACCTTGAGTTCCCACTTTTTGAGAGCTAGCATAACTCTCGGGCACCACCGCTGTGGCTACGGCAGCAGTGGAGCGGGCGTTTCCACTTCTAGGCCGGTATGCACACTACCAAGCCTTAGAACCCTCTCATACGCCTTTGTACACGTCCAAGGTGCACACTAGAGTCTCGCGTACGTACTTTGCTGACAACCCGTCAATCTTGTTTGGTCGAATGTGCGTTATCGGGGGTCGTCCTCTAGACCGCAGTGTAAAACAACCCACTGGCCCCTCTAACCCTCATAACCGCCTGGTGCACCGTACTGCCATCGGTGTGACAAACGGCCAGTACCGCATGCCCCGCCACTATATTTATGCACATGCAAGTATTTCATTCCGAGCCTTCCGCTCGTAGGACCAAACCCGTCCTGAAACCCTCAAACCCAACCCGAGTGAGAACGCACAATAGTGACCTTATACCAATTCCCTCAAAACCTACACGGGTGGGCTTATATCATGAAACTCTCCAACCCTACTCGGGTGAGAAGGTACAATAAATGTCTTAACCTATTATACTACTCTTGTCTACGGGTTATTATACTTAGTGATTTAAGGTTAATCCCAGGACTGCGTAGGGTATACCCGGTGAAGGGCTCTCGGGGGCACTAGGAACTACGATGGGATTACGCCCAAAGTTTCCTTTCGCAAGTATATTTAATTTAGTTGATGACTACCCATGTTTCACCCCAGCTCTCATTGTTGCTCTGGAACAATCCTAGTAACTTAAGATATTACCGGGAAACCGACGGTCTTCCGTCGATCTCCACCTAGTTGCTACCTAAACACTTGCACTTTTACTCCTGTCACTAAGACAATACTACCCAGCAGGGATTATTCATATTTCACTCCCTTATTTTTCCGATAATCAATCCTCTAGTAATCCCCTAAAACATGACCTATTTATGCTATATGCAGACCATGTCCTATTATTACCCCAAAAATGGAATCTTCAAATCCTTAGGGCCTCTTGCCCCTAACTATTTATCCTAGGGTGGTATGAGCTAATGGAACTATCATATGGATTCTCATAATTTTCCTTGGTCAAATAATCCCTTAACTAAATCTTTTAATTTATTTCCTAGTGCACTTTACACATGAAGTAGTATAGTTTAAAATCCACTGACCTAGGTAATTTTTCCTAAGTTGTATATTGATAAAATATTTCTGTCTACAGGGTTTCATAATTTTTCTTTGACTATTTATACCAATTCATTATTTAATACCAAATCTACATAATTTCCATTTTCCAAATGAAGTACAAGGAATATATAATCCAAAATTCCAGGAAAATTACATAACACATAAAACATTAATTTGAGACTATTGACAGAGTTTCATCAACCTTTATAGTGTAATGGCCTAACAATTCCCATTCTTACATATTTACCAAAATGCCATTATATTACTTTAAAATTTATCAGTACACCCATAAATTCCGAAATAAATTTACAAGACTAATAATACAATTATACAACACTAGAAATATTTCCAAATTTGTCTGAGTTGTATATCCATCAATTCAAGAATAAATGAAATAAGGGTAAAATGGGCATTTCAAGGTATTTTTACTCCAAACGTTCTTCAAACAGAAAGATCAAATTTTCATAAGTCAAATATAACATTATTTTTAACTTGGCAAAGTTTGAGGACTTTGACGTGAGGAAAACCTATTTTTCCAATTTATTCTCAAAATGAGCTATATTTTTAAAAATTCCAATTAATGGGATTTTTGATTCCAAAAATCCCATAATTAATCTGAGCGTTGAACTTTACCCTAATGAACCACAGGAATAAAATCCATGATTTTTGAGTGCCTCAATTAGGCTGAATGCACCATATTTAATTTATTGCTATTGGCACACCAAGGCAATATATAAACCAACACATGCAAGTGGATTCTCCAACATGCAGTGATCCAAATGTGCTGAAATTTTTATCATGCACCACTGATTTCCCCAAGGACCTACCACCAAAATTTGGGGCCATGAGGAGTCATATAACTCCAAATATTTCATTTATTTAGATTTTGATATTATGACCAAAACTATAGAAAAGGTTGTTTCAAAAATTCCCCATTTTTGGCAGGGGCTAGGTATACCCTAATCATGCATGTACCCAAACGTTGGGGCCATGGTGATTGCTGGTATGATTTGGGCATTCAAAAGAATTTCTGCCCTTGTCTAGGACCAGTCCTAGGGAAACTGCCCTACAAGCCAGGTTACTGGACCAAAATTGATGAGGAAGGTGTCAACTTAAAGCTAACATGTAAGGATACATTTTTCATTTAGTGTCCAAGTTCGGGAAATGCATCTAAGAGGCCTAAATATGACATGCAATGTCACTGCATTTATGTGACAAATAATTAATTTTACTTCCTTTCATATATAACAATATTATTTGATTTTTAAATTAAGCTCGCATGAATCTTAAAGCGTAAACGAACGGGATCCAGTTATCTCCTACCATCCAGCCAACAGCTGAGATCAAGCCGACCTGGAGCAACTTTGCTGGCCTTTTCCGGCCAGCTGAGCCACCACCACCGCCGACGGATGTCGCCACCACCTTCGCTAAGGTGGGAGCTAGCGTTTCCCAGCGGTGGGGCCGCCGGAGTTGGCTCCTCCGACGAACCCGAGCAAGAAGAAAAGTCTCGGAAATTCTCATTTTTCTCTCATGGCATCGGGCTCAATTGAGCCCGATATCTCCCTTAATGGATCTAGACTTCTAGTACAGGTAGAGGGGCGGCGAAACGGACCTGGATTGGAGCTTGGCGGCGGGTCAGGCGGCGGTTTGCCATGGTGGTGGTGCGCCGGCGAGTTCCTCCAAGATTTATTGATTCTCCCCCAAAAGCTTCGATCCAGCTATCAAATTCCACTCCTTTCCACCTCCTGAAGCTAATGGTGAAGTCGGTTTGAGCTGAGGATGGTTGTATAGGGAGATACTACCTATGTGAGCTCGGTTTGGGCTTTGGTTGTGTCACCATGGGTGCCATGTGGCCAGCATGCCGCCAAAATATCCTGGAATAATCAGTGGAGGCCGGCCAGCAGGTGTTGGGCAGAGGATTGCAGCTGAAGGGGTGGCAATATGGCCACCCTTCCTCTTCATCCCCTTTTCTCTCTCCTCTTCCTCTTAAAATCCCATTTCTAACCCTTTCCATGCACTCTCTCTCCTAATTCAGAGGGGTAGGGCTGGTCTTGTTCACTTGGGCTGGCCGCCAAATTTGGTGGGCTTGGTCCAACGGACGGTGGCTTGGTCTTCATTTCCTTCTTTAGGTCAAATAGTTGACTTGTTGACTTGGAGAGTTGACTTAGTCAACAAGATGAGTGGGCTGACCCCATTTGATGGTCATGAGTTTAGTGGCACCACCCAACTTGGGTTGGGTCAAGGGGGTGCCCTACTTAGGCTAATTGGGCTTATAAGTGTGGGTTTGACCAAATTAGGCCTAAGGTTGACTTTGGTCAACTGGGGTCAAAGTGTTGACCTAATGGCATGCCCTAGGGTGCACTTAGATTGTTTTTAGGGTTAGGGCAATGTGGTGGGGTCATGGTGTGGTCTGGGTCCCTATTTAGGCTAGTTTGACGTAGTTTGACTTGGTCCTATAGTGGGCCCCACATGGCTACAACCCACTACCTAGGGTAAAACCTAGCTAAAACCCCTATCACCCATCCCATGCCTAACCCAATCTAAGTGAAAGGGGCCTAGAAGTAAAATGGGATGTTACAATTGATACCAGAAGTCACAGTATTCTTTACTTTTAGTAAATTGTTGTCCAAGTTTTTGGCAAAATCTTGGATGTTCTTGAGTAGAGATTCTGAATGACTTTTCAGTTTGTTGTTGATATCTGTGACAGTAGAATCAAGTTTTGTTTCCAAAGCAGTGGTTTGGTTCTTAATTTCTCCCAATGTTGTGTCATGCATCACTATCGGATTTTCATTCAGTCTAGTCTGATTTTCAAGGACATAGCCTTGCTTGAGTACCACATCATCTTGTAATTATTTGGCTTCCTATTATTACTTGGCCAGATAAACTACTGCATGTGCTCCTTTATCAAAGAATGTGGTTATTTCAGTTTTCAAGAGATTTACTTCAAATCTTATGGACTTGATGTCTTGAGCCAGCTGAAATTGCAACTCCTTGTTGCTTTCATCTACATACTTCTCTAGAACTTGCCTTTGCTTATCAAGCATGATCTGTAGTTGAACTAGTAAAGAGCTATGATCCATTGTAGGAGCTGATGGTGGTCCAGATTTAAGATATTATTTGTAGCTCTTGGTCCTCTTTTTAATTTCAGAAAATTTCCTTTTCTTCAGGTGAGAAACTTTCGCTTCCTCAGATTCAGAAGAACTGACTTCTTCAACTAGAGATATCACTTTAGTTTTTTCAGTATCAGGGGCCAACTCCCCCTCAACTCTTATACCTTCCTTATTAATATTGATATTATCCATAATAATATCTGCATGCTGAATTTCAGCATCAGGTATCTCAATCTGATGATCTTCAATTCTCAAATCCTGGATGTTTGATACTTTTAACATAAGCACTTCTTCTTCTTTCTCTTGTTCAGAGATTTCATGCTCAGGATCTGCTGATTTTTCTAGGTCCTGAACCACATCAATTATTATTGTAGTTGCTGTATCCATTGTCCATGCATTGAGGTTCTCCACCTCAGCTAGTTCTCTTTCTGGAATGTTCTCCCCCTGCACCTGTACATTGGTCCCCGGGGGAAGCTTAGGAGATCTGCCTTGTTCTTCCACAGAATTTTCATCAGAATTAAAGTGTACCTCTTCTTCATAATCAGTAGATGATACGACTTACTCTATCACAGATTTCTTACCTTTTACCTCCTTTTGCTTCTTGGGTTCTGAAGTTTCCTTGGACAAAACTCTGTCCCATCTTTATAGGATTCTCAGGTCCATTTTCCTCATATGATTTATCTTAGTTCCATTTTTCTGATTGATATTATCTCAAATGACATTTATGAAAGTGTGAGTTAGATCTGATATACTCTAGAGGGGGGGGGGGGGTGAATAGAGTATGGTGCTTGCTAAAAACTTTTACAACAGTTGTTGTATTCTAATGTGAACAGGGAAGCAAATAGTAAATCTAACCACAGAATAATCACAATCTACAAAAGAAACTAACCACAAGCCACAGCCAGAAACAAATGAAACATAAGCAACCAGAAGATACAAGGAGCTATAGTGGTTCCCCAACCAATCTGGGTACATCCACTCTTCTACCACCCTAGGTAGGAATCCACTGCAGGATGAGTTGATCAGGTGTCCTGGGCACCAATGAGCTTTTGATAAGGTGCTCAAAAAGAAAACCAGATTTTTTGATCAGGTGTCTTGCCACCAATGGCTTTTCATAAGGTGCTCAAAAACCACACACAAACTTTTGAAGGGAGTTTGAAAAACCCTTTACAGAGGTGGGGATGAGAGAGTGATGAAAGTCTTCTTTTCTCAATCACAGTGATAAGACTATGTGGATTCAGTGATGTTGTCAAAGCTACCCCTAATATCTGTAGTTGTTCAGGAAGTGAGGCTTTGTAGTAGGGTGATAGGCCTTCAGAAAATTAATCTCCAGCAAATTATGATTTCAGCAACAGCTGAAATGTGAGGTGTCTGGAGTCTTGAATGATGATGGCCTTGAACACTTGAAACAAGAGAGATCTGAAAATTTCAGATGATTGATCTCCTTTGGTGATGTGTTCTGTATGAATTCTTGAGACAGAGAATGTCTGCAACTCTTTTTCTTTCTCTTATGTAATAATTGTTGTAAGAGTTGTTGTTCTTGTTGTTGCAGAGAATGTTTTTCTAATTTCTTGTTCTTCTTCTTCAGGAATTGAAAAATCTGATCTTTTATTCCTTTTCTCTGAATAGAAATGATCCTCTTGTCCAAGATAGCCGTTGGCCTGTCATTAAATGACTTCCTTAATTGCATTTGTCTTCTGGAGGAAAGTCCAATAAAACATTCCTTGAAAATCCCTTGAAACTTGCACCAGAATAAATGAAAACGGCTACAAGATCTCTGACTTAAATGCTGACAATAATTCCTCAACTGTCTGTATTTGAATCTTGAAAAACATTTAACTCTTCAGAAAAATGTCGAACTGAGCTCCACTATCGTCGAACTGAGCTCAGAGATAGAGAATCAAACTGGAGTAAAGATCGCCGAACTGAGCTCGAAGATCGTCGAATGAAGTTCGACGACTTGATGAAGTTGAGCTCAGAGATCGTCGAATGGAGTTCGACGACTAGTCTAAGTGAGCTCAACGATCATCGAATGGAGTTCGACGATTCGTCGTACTAAGCTCGACGAAATGACTTAGTCTCCAAACTAAAAAACCTGGTCTTGAGGGCAGCTTCCAAACCTAACTAATAATCCTTAGACTCAATTCTAATTGACCTTTAGATCGATACAATGAGGTCAAAATAGGTTCCTAAGAGACATAGTGATCCTGACCCAAATTAGTAATAGGATGTTCCAACAATCTCCCCCTATTTGGGTTAGGATTACTATTTACAGAATTTGAAAAAATTATAAACATACAGAACAACAATATAACAACAAAACATTACAGAAACACACATAATATCTCAGACAGATCATAAAACAACAAATATTGTCACCTTACAGAATTACTCCTTTTCCTTGCTCTTTATAAGTATAATTTCTCTATTTGGATTAAGAGCTTCCTTCTTTGATCTTCTGTCATCAGCTGCACCTAGAGATGTTTGTTGTTTTGGCCTTGGTACTACAGCTTCAGGGTGCAGCTTCATGTAGCTTTCAGAATCAAAGAACTTGCTGGAGGAGTATCTTTGTAATTCCTTTTTCCTTTGGTCTGATAGAGTAGTGATGTTTGAAGTATCTTTGCCTTGTTCTCTGGCATTATTAATCTGATCCAAAGCAACCAATTCTTTCATCCTGGCTGTCCAAGAAGTTGGATTGTTTTCTGGATCTTCACATGGCACTGGAGGCTCATATTTATTTGAAGGAATGTCTTGAGGAGCTTTGGAAGGAACTAAATCTTTCAACTTATAAGGAAAAGGACCTGAAGTTGTGTCAGATGGACCGTGTCCTTCCCTTGAGTAAGGATGCTGTCTGGAATAACCTTTTGAATAGACTTGAAATTCTCTTTAGTTTCCTCTATAGCTTCCTCTCCTTGACTGATAGCCTCTGGATTGGCTTCCCCTATGTTGAGATCTTCCTTGAGGCTGATATGGGGTTTGACTTCTGGCAGAGGGATGAGATGCAGAGCTACCACTTGTACCTGCACCATGTAAAGGAGGAGGAGGAGGAGGATGATGGAACTGAGAGGACCCTTTGTCATACTTTCTCTTTTTCTTCATAGCCTTTAGTTGATTTTTGGAATATTGCATCCAGTGTTATGTTATAGGGCAGTCATGCAGAATATAGTAGGGAATGTCATTTGTATCTTTTATTTTTGCTGGTGGAACTCTTTTCATAGCTTTGCTTCTAACTTTTCTTTTTCTTGCAATAGTGGCTGAAGAATCATCTGAATCAGTTCTGAACTGATCACTTTTTGAGCTTTGTTCATCATATAAAGAATCAATCCTTTTAAGGTAGTCTTTTTGTAGTTGGGATTGAGCAGATGTAACAGCAGTGACAGCAATTTTGGCAGCAACAGAAAGAGTAGTAGAAATAGTACTGGCAGAAGTTGTAGCAGCAGCAGTAGATACAACAGATACAGAACTTTCAGGAGCAACACTCTCAGAAGATAGAGCAGCAGTAGTAACAGCAGTAACTGGGGCAGCAGCAGATTCAGAGATAACAGTTTCAGATATAAGAACATCAGCAGGGGAAACATCAGCAGTGACAACAAGCTCAAAATCATGTGCCTCTGTCATATGTATATCCTTAGAGACTAAATCATCTGCAGTATCAGAACTATCAGACACAACAACAGTAGCAGAACCATCAATAACAACAGTAGGGGCAACAGCAACAGAACCAGCATGGGCAGCAGCAGGGACAGCAGCATAAACTGAATTTACAAAGGAATGTATAATACTGGTGTCACAGCTTGGAATGGGCACAATGGCCTTGGAGAGGTATTCAGATGGCTGGACTGCAGTATGCTCTGGAAGACAGCTGAAATATATTGAATCAAAATCTGATAATAAAGATCTGAGATCCATTGAGTAAACAGCAACTTGTGGTGTTGAGGCTGCAGCTTGAGTTCAAGTAACAGCAGCTTGAACTGAGGAAATGGCAGCAGCAGGCAATCTTTCCACTTCATGAGGCATCTCCCCCTGCCTAGATTCAGTCAGGACTGGATCAAGGCACCCAGAGGAAGGGATTGCCTGAGGAATGAGAGAAGATAGCCTAGCAGACAGGTCTGCAACTGACTTTAAGAGTGGAGCCAAGGAGGTCTCCAACAGAAGTGATAGCCTGGGAGCTATCAGCTCATAAAGTCTGTCTGCTAAGGCTGGAAGATCTACATGCTCAATAGGGACTTGAGCAGAGGTAGAGACTGTAGGTGGAACAGCTGGAGATGTGGGTGGAGAACTGGTGGATGGTGGAAATGAAGGTTGAGATATGGGGAGTGTTGAAATGGAAGATAGTGGCATGGAAATAGAAGGTGTGAAGGAGGGTTGAGCAATGATGTCTTGCAGTAGCTGTTGATATGATGTGGATGAAGAGGGTAGATCAGGAGGGGATGAAGTTGAATCATCCATAAAGGAATTATCTATCAGATTGAAGGATGGAATGTGAGATGATGTGTCAATATCTGGTTGAGGGTATTGATGTAGAGGATGGAATAGTTCTTCTATTTGAGGTGGAGTTGGTGAAACTGAAGTTGGAGATGGCGCTGAAATTATGATGGTGGATGAAATTATGATGGTGGATGTGACTGGTGGAGATGAAATAAGAGGTGGAGGAGGAGAAGCAGCAGGCAAGTCTTCTGCAGGGGCAGAGACTTAAGGGGAAGAGACTGTAACAGTCCTTGTGCCTGAAGTTGCAGCTGCAGAGGGACTGCTGGGCTTCACAATCTGTCTGTCCCACTTGCCAAACAGGGCACAGGAGAGCCTCTTGGAGGAATTGATGTGCATCCCATTTGATACTAGCAGAGCAGGGCATCTGTTTTGAAGAAACAGCCCTAGTATCCTTCCAAAGTTAACAAAATTCTTATTTATCTTTTTCTTAATCAGATCAAAGAAAATCTCTCCCCAGTTTAATTGTTTCTTATCTACAATAGCACCCATCAAACATAGTTGATACCTGGAGATGGTATCATGGGCCGAGTGCTTGGCCAACAGAACTTTTCCTATAACATCAGCCAAGAATCTGTATTCCACAGATAGATTTTTCTTCAGAAGCTTGCTAGGGTTTGCATCAGAATGACCCATTCTATCAAGCATAGTATAAAACTCTTCTCCAGACATTTCAGCAGAATCTCTTCCAGAATTTAATTGAAAAACCTATGTCAGAATAGTAGGTGTTAGAGGTACCTGGGTTCCAGAAATTGATCCAACAACTGTATTTTGGTCTTGGTTATGGGAAGTATACACCCACTCCTTGATTTCATCTACAGGTAACTTGATTCTGGTGGACATTATAGTGACTAGCTTTTGTTCCTTGAATAGTTCCAGAATATCTTGGAAGATTTGATCACTGGTGCTGAAAGAATCCATGTCAATGTCGAAACCTGCATCAAATTTCATGGCTGCCAGGACTGCAACTGAGACGGCCATTGATTCCTGCAAAACTCAACAAACAAATGACCAAGTGTAGAAAAGTTTGGAGGGAAAGAAAATTTTTGCAGAAAGTATGAAAGCGCAAGGGAGAACGACGGCCGAAAAAAGAGTTTTATATTAGGGTTCGACGCAGAAAAGGAAAGATCGTTGAACTCAGTTCGACGATCGGGGCTTCTTAAGGAAACTGAAAGGTCATCAACATCGTCGATCTCCGGTTGACGATATTGAAGAGCGTTGAGGTCCGTTCGATGATAGTTCAGAAAACAAAATCGTCGAACTTCGTTCGACGATCGCTGACCTGGAGAGATAGTTGAACACTATCTGAGAAGCGCTGAACTCTGGTTGACGATCTCGGAAAGAGTCGATCTCCGTTCGACGATCTGGGGGAAAATCGTCGAGCGCAGTTCAGAGACCAGAAACACTCTATACACTAGAAAAATTAAGATGTTTGCCTAGTCTTGGTCAATTTTTAGAGTTTCAAAATCTTGGAACTTATTTTAGACATCCTCCATCTAACATTCCTAACTGATTTAGGAAGAAGGTGTGTTTCTTTTCATCCAAGGGTTTGGTGAAAATATCTCCACTTTGCAAATCAGTTGGGATATATTGAAGTTCAATTTTGTTCTTCTCAACATTATCCCTTAAAAAGTGATGCCTAATTTCTATGTGTTTTGTCCTACTATGGAGGACTGGATTTTGAGCTATAGAAATAACACTGGTATTATCACAAAAGATTTTAGACTTCTCTAAGTTGTAGCCATAGTCTAGGAGTTGGTTTTGAATCCACAATATTTGTGAACAATAACTACCTGCAGCCATATATTTAGCTTCAGCAGTTGAAGTTGACACATATGTTTGTTTCTTGCAAAACCAAGAGACAAGTCTGTCACCAAGAAACTGACAAGTTCCACTGGTGCTTTTCCTGTCAATTCTGCATCTAGCATAATCAGCATCAAAAAATCCAGTTAAGTCAAATGCTGAGTCTTTTGGATACCAGAGACCTAGATTTGGACAACTTTTAACATACCTGAGAATCTTTTTTATTAATTTTAGGTGTGACTCTCTAGGGTTCACTTGGAATCTAGCACATATGCATGTAGCAAACATTATGTCTGGTCTACTAGCTGTAAGGTACAATAAAGAGCCAATCATTGCTCTATAAGTTGTCTGATCAACAGGTTTCCCATGTTCTTCAGCATCCAATACAGCATTAGTAGGTATAGGTGTTTTCATACAAGATGCTTCAGACAAACCAAATTTCTTGACCAATTCATTTGCATACTTGGTTTGAGAAATAAATATGCCTTCAACGTGTTGTTTGATTTGCAATCCTAGAAAGAAGTATAGCTCACCCATGCTACTCATTTCAAATTTAGAATGCATTAGGTTGGAGAAACTTCTGCACAAATTTAAATCAGTAGAACCAAAAATAATATCATCTACATAGATCTGTACTAGTAGGGTATGGGACTTATGGGTTCTAATGAAAAGAGTTTGGTCTACTCTACCCCTTATAAACTCATTTTTCAAGAGAAAGCATGCTAAGGTCTCATGTCATGCTCTAGGAGCTTGCTTGAGACCATATAATGCTTTATTCAATTTAAAAACATAATTAGGATGGGTTGGAGAGATAAAACCTGGAGGTTGTCTGACGTAGACTTCTTCTTTGATGTCTCCATTGAGAAAGGCACTCTTTACATCCATCTGGTATACTTTGAAACGTTTGTGTGCTGCATATGCTAAGAAGATTCCTATGTCCTCCAACCTTGCAACTGGTGCAAAAGTCTGTTCATAATCTATGCCTTCTTCTTGAGAGTACCCTTGAGCAACTAGCCTTGCCTTGTTCCTTACAATGACTCCTTGATCATCCAATTTGTTTCTGAACACCCACTTTGTTCCAACAATGGAGTGATCATTAGGCCTTGGTACTAGTTCCCAAACTTTGTTCCTTTCAAATTGATGCAACTCTTCTTGCATTGCAATGATCCAGTGTGGATCTTGCACAGCATCTTGAATGGATTGAGGTTCAATTTGAGATAGGAAGCAAGTGTGCAATATGTTTTGGTTGACCTGATTTCTGGTTTGCACAGCAGCTGAGATGTCTCCAATTACTTGGGAAATTGGATGGTCTCTTGATGTTACTAAATTAATAGGGGGTGTTGATTGTTCATCAACCTGTGTTGTTGTTTCCTCTTGTGATACAACAACTGGCTCTTCAAGAGGTTTCTCTTCATGATGTTGAATGTCTTCTTCATCTTCACTTCTTTCCTCTTTTTGAATGATTTGTAATCTGTCCAAGTCTTCAGCAAGAGAATGTACCTGCAAAGGTTCTATAGTAGAAGTGTTCTTCTCCTTGAAAGACATGTTAGTTTCATCAAAAGATATGTGATCAGATTCTTCAAATTTTAAGAGTTGATTTATTATAAACCCTATAAGCCTTACTGATCATGGAGTATCCCAAAAACACTCCTTCATCAGCTTTAGCTTGAAATTTTGCTAAATAATTCTTGTCATTATTGTGTATGTAACAGATACAACCAAAAATTCTAAAGTAATCTACTTTAGGTTTCTTCCCTTTGAGTAATTCATAGGGAGTCTTGCCCTATAGTTTATGTATTAAACTTCTATTCAGCACATATTTGGAGGTGTTCACTGCCTCTGTCCAAAAAGATAGAGGAAGGTCAGCATCTGACAACAATGTAGTGGCAGATTCAATAAGGGTTCTATTTTTCCTTTCAGCTACCCCATTTTGTTGAGTAGTTTTAGGAGCTAAGAAAGTGTGCCTGATCCCTTCACTCTGACAGAACTCTTGCATAAGAAGAGAATCAAACTCTGTCCCATGATCACTTCTAATCAGGGCAATGTTTGTATTGAACTCAGTCTGTATGCATTTGAGAAACTCTATCAAACACTTAAAGTTATCAGACTTCTTCCTCAGAAAGAACACCCATGTGAATCTAGATAAGTCATCTACAACTACTAAAGTGTAAGATTTCCCTCCTAAGCTTTGTACTGTAATGGGTCCAAAAAGATCCATGTGTAACAGATACAAAATCCTAGGTGAATCACTCTTATTAAGTGACTTGAAACTATTTTTAGTTTGCTTGCCTAATTGACAAGCCCTGCAGAGTCCTTACTTCTTGCAGGGGACAGAAGGTAGTCCTCTAACAAGTTTGTCCTTGGATAGCCTAGCAATGGTTCTAAGGTTTATATGCCCTAGTCTGTTATGCCATAATTCATTAGGTCTACTAATAGAGTTAAACAGACAAATATCTATTTCAGTTGAAAGAAAGTCTACTAAATAGATGTTACCTTTCCTTTTACCTGTCAACACAGTTATGTTGTCCTCTGATTGGATCTTGTATAAGGCTTTGTTGAAAGTCACCTGGTAGCCTACATCACATAGCTGACTGATACTGTTCAAGTTGTGCTTCAGTCCTTCTACATAGGCTATTTTCTTGAATGTGACTGTGCCAATTTGAACTACACCATATCCTCTTGTCAGTCCAAAGTTTGAATCACCAAATATGACTTTGTGTCCAAGCTTGGCTTTAAAGGATGTGAGGTTGTCCTTGTTTCCTGTCATGTGCTTTGAGCACCCACTATCCAAATACCATTGCTGGTTTGATGTTGGATAGGTCTTCACCTGCACATAAGCAATTTACTTGTTTTTGAACCAGTTTACCTTGGTCCTAGGTTGATAACCTTTAAATTCAGAAATAAATGTCATCCCTGGTTGACTCTTATAACCTTCAGGATGATATCTCCTTGGAGGTATTATCCATTCAGTATAAGGGTTAAATCTTTGGGATGAAGGACCCCTAGGATTTGAATTTTATTTACCCTTGAAGAGGTTTTCAAATCTCTGATCTCTGCTCGACAATCATTGAGCTTCGTTCGACGATCTTGGGTCAGATCGTCGAGCTCCGTTCGACGGTCGACTGTGGCAGAGTTCAGGAATTAGAGATCGTCGACCTGCGTTCGACGATTTTGCCTGAGATCGTCGATCTGCGTTCGGCGATCGTCTAGCTCCGTTCGACGATTTCTGTTGAACCTTGGTTTTCTTGGGTAAGTCAGAATGTTTCCTAGCTACCTCTACAACTCCCTTCCCTTTATCAGAAATAAACTTTATTGGGGTTGTTAGAACTATAGGTTGGCTGGATGAAGCACCGAAGCCCAGTGTACTATTGAATCTAGAGTTCACTGTGCTTGTGATGTCTGTTAGCTTGATGCTTCTCCCATTGAGGGATTCTTCAAGCTTCTTGGCCTCTGACAGCTCACTTTTCAGTGAAGCTATCTGCTCCCTACAGTACTCCAACTCCTCAGAGAGTTTGAGGTTTTCTGATTTTAAGGAACTGTGTTCAGATAATTGATTTCTGAGAGAGATAATTTCCTTCTCAGATTTTAATAGGTCTAAACATAGTGCTTTAAATTCAGACTTAAAGTACTCAGAATTGAAATCAAAAGAACTAATTACCTGCTCTTCTTCAAATTGAGTTTCTGAGTCTAACTCTGACTCTTCTGCATCAGAATTGTGTTGAGAAGCATTGATTGCCATCATGCAGAACTCCTTCTCTTCAGCATCATCTTCATCATCACTGGAGCTCGATGAAGCTTCTGATTCTTCTTCTGTTTCACTCCAAGATTCAACAACAAATTTCTTACGTGTGTGCTTGTTCTTGCTTGAGGAGGGTTTGCCATTGCCATTCTTCTTGAAGTCTTTTTTTATTCTCCTTTCTTTCCTGTCCTTTCTGTCCTTGTTTTTATTTTCTGGACAGTCAGGCACAATGTGGCCTGGTTTCCTGCAACCAAAGCAAACAATTTCTTTATTATTTGACTTATCATACCTTGGCTTGTCATGCTCTTTGTATGATCTCTTCCTAAAGTCCTTTCTGGCCATTTTATAAAATCTTTTGGCCAGCACACTAAGCAGCTCATCATTTCCTGTGACTTTGTCTTCAGGCTGATCTTCAGTGGCTTTGAAAGCTATTGTCTTTTCCTTTCTTGTGGCTGGTGAGGCAGCCTTCTGCTCTTCTTCTCTATTCTTAATGAGCAGCTCATAAGACTTGAGGTTGCCCAAGAGAGCTTCTGTTGTAATCTCATTCAGACTTCTGGCATCCTTGATTGGCCAGATCCTTGAGTCCCAAGTGCTTGGGAAGCACATTAGGATTTTGTCATTTAGCTCAGTCAATGAGATCTCCTTGTCCAAGGTTTTCAGCTCATTGACTATGAGACTGAGTCTATTGTACATATCTCCTACTGACTCAGCTTCTCCTTTCTTGAAGTTCCCATATTGGGTTATGAGGTGAGATCTTCTGTCTTTTCTTTCATCAGCACATCCTGAGACGATTTCAGATAGCTTGTCCCAGATGTCCTTTACTGAGTTGCATTCATATACCTTTTGGAATATGTCATCAGACATAGTCTGGGCTAAGATATTCATAGCCTTTGCATCTGCTACTTTCCACTTCTTGATGTCAGCATCTATTCCTGATGGAGGTGGAACAGCACTTGTACTTGTGTTCTCTGGAGGTCTTGGACACACTGTCAAAACAAAATTAAAGATGTCCTCATCAATAGAATTCATGTAGAGTCTAATCCTTGCCTTCCAAAGTGCAAACCTGGATAGATTGCACACTGGAGGTCTGGTGCTAGCATAATCTTTGTTTTGGGCCATGATTTGTGAAGAAATAATTCTAATAACAAAATCTACAACAAGCAGATCTAACTATAGGGATCTTTGGGTTCAGGTGTTAGCCTGTGCAACCACTGAGATGTGGTATTTTTAACCAACCTGGCACTGATACCAATTGAAAGTGTGAGTTAAATCTGATATACTCTAGAGGGGGGTGAATAGAGTATGGTGCTTGCTAAAAACTTTTACAACAGTTATTGTATTCTAATGTGAACGGGGAAGCAAATAGTAAATCTAACCACAGAATAATCACAATCTACAAAAGAAACTAATCACAAGTCACAGCCAGAAACAAAAGAAACACAAGCAACCAGAAGACACAAGGAGCTATAGTGGTTCCCCAACCAATCTGGGTACATCCACTCTTCTACCACCCTAGGTAGGAATCCACTGCAGGATGAGTTGATCAGGTGTCCTGGACACCAATGAGCTTTTGATAAGGTGCTCAAAAACCAAACCAGATTTTTTGATAAGGTGTCTTGCCACCAATGAGCTTTTGATAAGGTGCTCAAAAACCACACACAAACTTTTGAAGGGAGTTTGAAAAACCCTTTACAGAGGTGGGGATGATAGAGTGATGAATGTCTTCTTTTCTCAATCATAGTGAGAAAGATTATGTGGATTCAGTGATATTGTCAAAGCTCCCCCTGAGATTTGTAGTTGTTTAGGAAGTGAGGCTTTGCAATAGGGTGATAGGCCTTCAGAAAATTGATCTCCAGCAAATGATGATTTCAGCAACAGCTGAAATGTGAGGTGTCTGGAGTCTTGAATGATGATGGCCTTGAACACTTGAAACAAAAGAGATTTGAAAATTTCAGATGATTGATCTCCTTTGGTGATGTGTTCTGTATGAATTCTTGAGACATAGAATGTCTGCAACTCTTTTTCTTTCTCTTGTGTAATAGTTGTTGTAAGAGTTGTTGTTCTTGTTGTTGCAGAGAATGTTTTTCTAATTTCTTGTTCTTCTTCTTCAGGAATTGAAAAATCTGATCTTTTATTCCTTTTCTTTGAATAGAAATGATCCTCTTGTCCAAGATAGCCGTTGGCCTGTCATTAAATGACTTCCTTAATTGCATTTGTCTTCTGGAGGAAAGTCCAATAAAACATTCGTTGAAAATCCCTTGAAACTTGCTCCAGAATAAATGAAAACGGCTACAAGATCTCTGACTTAAATGCTGACAATAATTCCTCAACTATCTGGATTTGAATCTTGAAAAACATTTAACTCTTCAGAAAAACGTCGAACTGAGCTCCACTATCGTCAAACTGAGCTCCACTATCGTCGAACTGAGCTCAGAGATTTGGACTTAGACATAAACAGAGATCGTCGATCTGAGCTCAACTATCATCGAACGGAGCTCAGTGATAGAGAATCAAACTGGAGTCAAGATCGTCGAACTGAGCTCGAAGATCGTCGAATGGAGTTCGACGACTTGATGAAGTTGAGCTCAGAGATCGTCGAATGGAGTTCGACGGCTCGTCGAAGTGAGCTCAACGATCGTCGAATGGAGTTCGACGATTCGTCGAACTGAGCTCGACGAAATGACTTAGTCTCCAAACTGAAAAACCTGGTCTTGATGGCAGCTTCCAATCCTAACTACTAATCCTTAGACTCAATTCTAATTGACCTTTAGATCTATACAATGAGGTCAAAACAGGTTCCTAAGAGACATAGTGATCCTAACCCAAATTAGTAATAGGGTGTTCCAACACTTTACCAGATACAAACTAATTATTCTGACCATATTGGTCTTCTAAATTCCTTCTATAATTTTTTCAAACATTACCTTACTCCAGTCTGTTCTGATTTTGAAGATAATTCTTATCATCAGGGTAAACATATAATTGGAAATCCTGTCACGTGCTCTAGTCTTGCAGAGGAGCACCTTTCCTACAATTTCAGATAAGAATTTTCCTTGGGAATTCATTCCCTTCCTGTTTAAAGAATTTCAAAAACTAGTGGTTGGAGCTATTCCATACCAATCTACGGAGTTAGTAGTCTTGCTTGAATCAAGTTCATCATCCTGTGCAGTTCTTGGAATGTGAAAGACTTTAACTAGACTTTTAGTTGTTACCTTTATCCTTGCTCCATTAACACTCGATTTTATCTTATCTGACTTAGGGTTTAATGAGGCATTAGAATAGAATTCAGATACCTCTCTCTTCCAAATTTTGGTTGGTTCTGAAAGAAGATACTCTAGACCAGCCTCATTTACTAGGTCAATCACCTTCCTTATATCATCTGAAGTAGTGATGAATGTGTTGTGCACCAGTTCGTATCCCTCGTTGATGTTATCGACCATCTTCGGTGCCATTCTTCTTGAGAGAGCTTGAGTTTGAGAGATGTCGACTATGGATTTCTAGGCCTCGACACACAACGATTAGTCTCTCAAGATTTTTGGCGAGTGAAGTCAACAAAACCTATTGCCTCCTATTTATAGCATCAGTCTTTTAAAGGTGAAAAGGCGCACTGCATTTAGTAATTTTCTCATTATTGGGAAATATCTAGTGTCGACAAAGAAAACCTAATCTGTCGAGATGTGTCAAATTAAGTCGACACAAGGTTTATGTTTCTCAACACAGACCTTAATGTGTCAACAACCTTATGTCTCGACACTAAATTGTAATATCTCGACACACATCCGCTAACCAGTGTCGACATACAGTCACGTGTCTCGACATACCTTTTCTAATAGTCTCGACACACACTGTGGTGTCTCGACACACCTTTACTAATTGTGTCGACACACACTCTGGTGTCTCGACACAATTCTTTGTCTTAGACAAACTTTGTGTTCTAAGTAATATTTCTTGACCAATTAAAGTTTTTTTTTATTTTTTTTAAAATATTTATATACCTAATTAGACATCCTTATAGGTGTTGTACAAACTTTTGTTATAATTAACTGTAAATATTTATTCAATATTCAACATGTCTAGTTCAAATTTAAAATAATTGAACTTACTTTCATCTAGAGGTTTTGTATAAATGTCAGCAACTTCTCTTTCTATTGGAATATGTTGTAAGCTTATATTTTCTTTTTCAACATTCTCTCTGAGAAAGTGATATCTAATTTCTATATGTTTAGTTCTACTGTGAGAAATAGGATTATTAGCAATAAAAATTGCACTTGTGGAATCAAAAAACATAATAGATTTACTTAGCTGTATACTGTAGTCCAATAGTTGATGTTGAATCAACAACAACTGTGCACAACAACTCCCAGCAGATATGTACTCAGATTCTTCTCTAGAGATAGCAACACTTGTTTGCTTCTTGCTACTCCAACTTCTAAGTCCTTTCTTTAGAAATTACCAATTTCCAGAAGTACTTTTTTTGTCTTCTTTACACCCTGCAAAATCTGCATCTGTGTACCCTGTAAGTTCAAAATCACTATCCCTAGGATATCAAAGTACAAGATTGTGTGTACCCTTAAGATATCTCAGTATTCTCTTAACAACAGTATAATGAGACTCATTGGGGCATGCTTGGTACCTAGCACAGATAAATGTTGAGAAGATAATATCTGGCCTACTAACAGTTAAATACAGGAGTGATCCAATGATTTCTCTATACAAGGTTTCATCAACTAGATTCCCAGATTCATCCTTGTGTAGTGACACAGTAGAACACATTAGAGTCTCATGGTAGAAGAATTCTCAATACCATATCTCTTAATCAACTCCTTAGTGAACTTAGATTGAGTGATGGATATTCCATCCTCAGATTGTCTAACTTGGAATCCCAAGAAGAACTTTAGCTTACCCATGCTACTCACTTCAAACTTGCCTTGTATATGACTTATAAATTTGCTACACAGCTTCTTATTAGTAGACCCAAAGATTATATCATCTACATAAATCTGGACTAAGATGCTTGATCCTTTGATGTTCCTAAGAAATAGTACCTTATCTATCTTTTCTCTAGAGAACTTGTTCTCTATAAGAAAGGTAGACAGGGTCTCATACTAGGCTCTAGGTGCCTGTTTTAACACATACAAAGACTTGTGCAATCTGAAATCATAGTTGTTGTGTTTAGGGTCAACAAAACCTAGTGGCTTCTCTACATAGACCTCCTCATTTAGTGTACCATTTTGGAATGCTTACTTTACATCCATCTAGTAGACCTTGTATCCTTTGAATGCTGCATTGGCTAAAAATGATCTTATGGCTTCTGGCCTAGCTACTGGTGCAAAGGTTTGGTCATAATCTAACCCTTACTCTTGTCTATATCCTTTAGACACTAATCTTGCTTCGTTCTTTACTATAACCCCATACTCATCTAATTTATTTCTATAAATACACTTAGTACCTATGATATTGCGATCACTAGGTCTAGGAACTAGACTTCAGACTTGGCATCTCTCAATTTGATTTAGCTCTTCTTGCATAGCCATAATCTAGTTGGGATCTGAATTGGCTTCTCCAAATCTTTTAGGTTCTACCTGAGAGGGAAAACTAGAGTATAGAACCTCATTGTGATGTCAACTACTAGTAGTTACTCCTAATCTAGCATCACCTATTATTTGATCAATAGCATGATCTTTAAGGTGTCTTACTACAACTGGCAGGTGTCTATCATCACCCAGTACTGTAAGGGGATTAGGGTTATTCTCTTCCTCCCCCTGAGCAGTTGTAGTATCTTCTATAGGAATTTCTATGTTGTGTCTAATGTCTAACTCTATGTTAGGCGAGTCATCTATTTTTAGCTTTTCCATTCTTGAGTTTACAATACCTAGACTAGAGCTTTTAGAGATCTCATTAAATAAAACAGATGATTCATCAAACACTACATTAATAGATTCTTCTACAACCTAATATTTCAAGTTGTAGATCCTGTATACTTTGCTATGAAGACTATACCCTACAAAGATTGCTTTATAGGATTTCTCTGAGAACTTGGTTAGATAAGTTTTCCCATTACCCAAAACATAGCACTTACTACCAAAAATTTTTAAGTAGGACAGATTTGGTTTTCTGCATTTCATTAGTTCATACGGAGTCTTGTTGCGATACTTGTTGATCAATGCTCTATTCTGAACATAGCATGTTGTGTTTACAGCCTCAGCCGAGAAATATTCTGGGAGAGATGTATCACTCAGCATTGTTCTGGCTGGCTCAATAAGAGTTTTATTTTTCCTCTCGGCAACTCCATTTTGCTGTGTTGTTCTTGGAGAGGAGAACTCCTGAAAGATTCCTAGTTCCTTGCGAAAATTAGTTATTTTTTCAGATTGAAATTCTGTACCATGCTCACTTATAAGTTTGACTACAGAACATCCCATCTCTTTCTGAATTTGTTTGACAAAGTCAGCAAGGATGTCAAGTGTTTCAGACTTTCTCTTTAAGAAGAATACCCAAGTAAACCTGGAGTGATCATCCACAATCACATATGTATAGGACTTCCTACCCAAACTAAGAACTTGCATTGGAACAAATAGATCCATATGAAGTAAGTAAAGACACCTCTCAGTGTCTTTGGAATGAATGCTCTTAAAGGAGACTTTTGTTTGTTTGTATTTTTGACATGCAGTACATAAGACTTCTTTAAGCATTTTTGTTGTGGACTATTTATAACTAAGTCCATAGAGAATTGTTTACTCATAACTTTGTAGTTTAAGTGAGCCAGGCTCTTGTGCCACTGTACACACAAAGTGTCTCTCTCACTAGCTACAAGACAAACAGCTGATTGTTCATTTATACTTAGGAAATTTAGAAAATAAATGTTCCCACTCATAGTGCCTTACAAGATGATCTCTTGATCACTTGAATTCCTTATCAAACAATTGTTATTGTGGAAAACAATTTCATATCCTATATCACAAAGCTGACATATGATATCAGATTGTGGTTCAATCCTTCCACATAACCCACTTTAGTGATGGTAACTTGGCCATTAGAAATGTTACCATATCCCTTGGTGAGTCCTTTCTCTGACCCTCCAAAGATGACTTTTGGTCCATTCTTAACTGGAGTGTAATCTCTTAGTAAACTTTTTGATCTAGTCATATGCCTAGAACATCCAGTATCCAAGCACCATATTGGCCTATTAGTGGTTCTTGGCTCCACCTGCAAACATAAATTTATTTCACCTTAGGCACTCAACTAGTTTTGGGGCCTTGATTCCTGTTAGGTTTTGCTGTGTGAAACACAACAGTCTTTCTAAATAAAGGTGGTTGAAACTTATATGAAGGAGTTGTTGGATTATACCAACAATCTAGGGCAAAATGCCCAACCTTCCCACAACACCAACACTCAAATCAATTGTATCTTCTCTTTGGTTGCACATTTGAGGTTATTCTTTTCTGCAACACAAAATTGTCATCGAATTTCCAAGGTAGTTGTGCAAAATTCACACCCTTACCTTTCAGATTTAGGTGAGATACACTGGGATAAGCTCCAAAAATTCCTTGGCATTTTGGATTGATCACCTTTTATGGTAGTTCTTGGCCTATATTGCCTTTAGATATCTGATCCTTCCAACAAGGCTCTTTATTGACCTTATTGGTAGAATACTCAGACATCATGTGTCCAGGAACACATGATCTCAAGCATCTGTTAGATGGCAGATACTTGACTGGTTGTCTAACTGAACCACTTTGAGTTTTATCTTTGGGTACAGACTTCTTTTAAGGATTTTTATTCTTACCATACCCTACACCACTTTTAAATAGTGCATAAAAGGTATCTATGATATGTAGCACTGACTTAGGTTTTGAGAATTGAGTGAGGAGCTGTCTTTCCTAAACAAGCTTTACTTCCAAGTCTTTGACAGTCTTGACCTGTTCTATTATCATCTTTGCTTGGCAATCTATCTTGTTAGTTAGTTCTATAAGTTTCTATTTTTGTAGGTCCAACTTTTCGTTGGCACTTATCAACTGAGAAGATACTCCTCTCAAGGATTCTAATTCTTTGGCCTGATCCTTATCTAGCTATTTGCTTGCAATCAAGGCCTTTAATACCTTCCCATATTTGTTGATAAGGGAGTTAAAATCTGCTTCAATGTCTAAATCATGTTCTTTACTATTAGATGAGTATGAACATGATTCATTTTCTGATGTAGAAAAAGAATCTCAGGCTAAACTATGAGAGATTGATTTTACCTTAGAAGAATCTGAACAATCCTGATCTTCTTCTCCTAGTTGAGCTTCCTCAATATCCATCAGGCCCATGAGAGCCTCCTCATCTTCTGATTCTGATGAATCAGACTCATTGTCAAACAGTGTCAACTGTATTTTTGCCAAGAGCTTTTGTCAGCCTTTTTGTGTTGTCCGTCCTTTAGGTTCTCTGACTTTTTATCCTTTTTTTTTGTTGGGCAATCAGCTATGACATGCCATTTTTTGTTGCAATAATAACACACTATATTAGTTTTAATGTATTTATTCTAAGAAGAGCCATACCTGTCCCCAGATTTCTTATTCCTGGGTTTCTCTGGATGATTGATCTTTTTGTGAGAAGAGTTTACTGATGTACCCTTCCTGCTGCCTTGTTTTCTTCTCCTTAACATCTTCTTGAACTGTCTAGAGAAGTGAGATAGCTCCTCCTCAGTTAGTTCCCCTTCTTTTGATGATGATTCTAAACACTCAGAAGCAGTTTCCAGTTTTTCTGAGAGAGTTGACTTCTCTCTAACTTTTCTAGATGACTCAGCCTTTAAAGCCAAAGTCTTTTCTCTATTGTGTGCTCTGGCTGATTCTTCTTCAAACTTTGTGAGATTGTGCTGTAACTCATGAGACAACAACTTTCCAAATAGGGTCTGGGGTCTATGTTTTCTAAGTTTACCATTTCTCGTATAGCGCAGATCTTAATGTCTCATTCCTTGTTCAGAGACCTCAAAAACTTGTCATTAATTTCATAGTTAGTAAAACTTCTACCATAAGTCCTCAGGTTGTTTACAATTCTGAAGAACTTTTCAAAACATTCAGCCAATGAATCTTTCTTTTCTTGTTTGAAGGCTTCATACTGTTGATTTAGCAGAGATTTTCTATCATCTCTGACCTCTTCAGTTCCTTCCATGTAAACTATCAAAGACTCCCACATTTCTTTGGCTGTCTTGCAATGAATCAGATTCTGAAAAGTGGAATCATCTATTGCACTAACTATAATATTTTGTGCTCTTTTGTCCATAGAGGCCAATATGATTTCATCCTTATCAATTTTCATGTAAGTCTTGGGTATCTTGATGTTTGCATCAAGAACTTACACTTTCATGGGAATGAAAGGTCCTTCAATCATTGTGATGTATATTTTTGGATCTGCTGCCTCCATGAATAATCTGACACTTTCTTTCCATATTCCAAAGTTTTCTTTGGAGCAGACATGGAGCTTAATGGAATTGTTTTCCCTCCGAGCCATGATATATCGTTTTCTGCAATCCTTTGGATTCTCAGTAGGTTGTTATGCCTTTTTCAGTGAACCTCCCTCTAATACCAATTATAAATGTTTACTTTAGGATTGATAATGACCTAGAGGGGGATGAATAGGTCCAAATTTAAATTATGGCTCCCCTTTTTAATAATCAGTATACTACTTTCTTTAAGATGATTAGTTCAGTCAGATAATCAAGATAAACAAAAAATCAATTAGGAAAATAAACCCAACACAACAATTCAGTACACATAGCATAATGTACACAGATTTATAGTGGTTCCCCAACTTATGGGTACAACCACTTTCCCCCTTCGCCTATCTAGCATTGAACTAGATTCAGCCAAACTCCTTCTCTTTCCTTTACTCAGATCCTTAGATCTTACAGCTCAGAGCCCACTCGGCTCCTACAACTCAGACTTTACAAGTCTTACCACTCACATCACCAAAATCCTACACCTCAAGTTCTTCCCAAGAACTCTACCTCAGAATGAATCCTCACTCCAACTTCTCAGGCAACTCCTGCCCTACACCTCAGAGAATTACCAACTTCTCCTACCTCAGGCAATCTCAGCCCTACCTCAACCTTTATAACACAGGCATAAAAAAAAGAATAATTCTCCTCCACTCAGAGCTACAGGTAGATCTTACACAATGAAAATAGGTAAAAGAAAATAGATGCAGAATATATCCCCCAGCAAGAGAGATTTGAGTAACCGCTTCTTGATCTGATCGTGATGAATGTGCTTCCTTTGATCTTGTCAAGATAGATATGATCTAACCCTTCTTAGATTTTCAAAGCTTGTTGAAGTAGAAATTAGGGTAGATCTAGGCTGGAGAGATGTTGAAGATGATTCTTGATTAGACCTCTCTCCACCTTCAAAATTGTAGTTGATGCTTCAAACTTCTGTCTTCACAAAATTGTGCTTCTTATTCTTCTATTTTCTTCTAAAGACTAGATCCCTTTAAATAGGCTCTGATAGGAGTAACCGGCTGATCAGGTTAATAACTGACAGTTCTAACAGTTGTCAGTACCTCCGTCTAGATTTCTGAACTTAGAAAACATGTCTGTTGAAGTGTCGACACTTTGTCTGAAAAATGTGTCGACTGAAGTCCTGGGTGTCGACACTGCTCTTTTAGTGGCGTCGACAAACTTTTGAATGTGTCGGCATAGCTCTTCAACTTGTCTTGACACGGCTTGAATATAGTGTGTCGACACTAGTCCTGAGTGTCGACGTAGTTGTCTTCAGTCTCGACACAGCATGAATAGAGTGTGTTTACAGTAGTCCTGAGTGTCTACACAGTTGTCTTCAGTCTCGACATAGGTTGAATAGAGTGTGTCGACACTAGTCCTGAGTGTCGACACAGTTGTCTTCAGTCTTAATATTGCTTGAATAGAGTGTGTCGACACAGTTTTCCTTAGTGTCGACACAGCTTATCTTTGTCTCGACACAACTTGTTCAGTGTGTGTCAACATTAGTACTCAGTGTCGACACAGTTGCTTTCTTTTATCATAGTGTCGACCCAAGTATAGGGTGTTGACACAACTTTCATCTTGGCTAAACACTTCTATATTAAATATGTCGACACTAGTCCTGCGTATCTCGACACTTTGTAATTAGCTTTATTTACCTGCACACATGAACTAAACATATATCAAATACAACAATGTGTATATCAGTGAGCTGAAAAGTCTTCTTCAAATCATGTACATTGAGACTAATGTACTCAACAATGATGCCTCTTCAAATCCTGAGGAACATTGTACGGCACAATTACCAACATCTTGGCTCCTTCTCCTATTCCGTGGCCCACCTGGTCAGCTTCGGGGCAAACTCCGGGTTCGACACCTCCGCGTCGACTTCCCTTGATGCCCTCCCCATTAGATCCTCGTATGAGAGGGGTGGTGGGGTTCGGGGTACCCTCTTCAACTCCATCCTGATGAAACCCTGCTGTAGTCCTAGGGTAAAGGCCATCATCCGGGTATGCCCTGACATCTCTTGGACCTGGGTGACCTCCTCTTGGAACCGGTCGATGTAACTCCCCAAGATCTCGTTCATCCCCTGCTTGATGAGGAACAGGGACTCTAACTCCTTATTCCTCCTCTTGGAGGTGGTGAACTTCAACATGAACCCCCGACGCAGGTCCTCGAAGCAGTTGATGGAATTGGCCGATAGCTGGTGGAAACACTCTCGCATTTTCCTTGAGAGTGATGATGAAGAGCCTGCACTTGAACCCATCCGACATTCACCGGATCCAGACCACATCCTCAAACCACTAGACGTGCTATACTGGGTATCCCTCCTGGTGTAGTAAGACATCTCTGGCTCCCTGAACCGCATTGGAACTGGGGCAGAAGAAAACAGTTCGCTGAAGGGGCTACCTCCCCCAACTAGGCAAACAGGAGGGTCTCGCACCCCCTTCTCACCGAACTGACGCCCACTCGCCGAGCCCAGGAAGAGCACTCGCCCAGGGAGATCGCATCCTCTCCCCTCCTCTACAACTTCGTTCCTAGCTTTCCTTCTAGGAGCGTCCTCGCTAAGTGCCGGGACCGCGAGTACAGGTGTTGCTGGTGTCGAGCACTCGGCATGCACGCCGAGAGCGAACCTGACGAGGCCAAGCACCTCCTGCCTAATATTCTTTGAACATCCCCATCGTGGCGAGAGGGGGAGGGGGTGGCGTGTCGGACCTATCCAATCCTTGCCCTTCTCTTCCAACCATCTATCCTGCTGAAGATTTTCTGTGCTGACCATGCTCTATGCTCACCACAACAAAATGTTGAAACTGAAAATTCGGTCTCTATGGATTTCACCCTTGTGGAAGGGGTGATCACACAATTACTTATCTTCTACAAGCAAAATAGTAAAGGATAAGAAAAGGAAGCTGACCCAAGGGCTAGGCGTGGAGGTCCCACCATACACCCTGAAAATCTTAGAGTGCTTCCCCTCCTTAGACAAGTGCCGAGCTAAGATGTTGGATCCCTAGTTGATTTGGGCTAGGTTCACTAACTTAGGATGTGACCCAACATGTATAGCCTGTGTCAAATTTGTGTCCTAGAGTCTAGGCCAAGTCCTTAAAGTCAATATCAGATGGACCAGCTATTAACAAGATCATCAGAGACTCAAGACTTAGAAGATTTCAAGACTAAGTAAAATGAGTTCGACGTTCGTCGAACTAAAGTCGATGAAAGGCGTTCTCAGCTCGACGATCTTGAGATACATCTCTGAGCTGAGCTCGATGATCTTCATTCTCTGTTCGACGAAAATTGGGACACTTCAACCAACTAAAGTCAGGGTAACTCCAGATTTTTCTAAGTCCAACTTCAGGCTTTGGTCGACGAACAAGATTCTGAGCTCGACGAACTTGGACCTCAAGTTCACAACTCAGGTCGATAAAGTCAACTTCTCATGTCGACGAACTCAGTACTCTACTCGACGAATTCTGGAATCAGAGGATTTGTGTCGACACCATGATTATTTGTCTACACCAACTTGTGTCGACACCAGAAGTTACATGTCGACACACAGAATATCAGTCAACACAAACTATTTGTCTAAGTCCACAACTGTTTCTGAACTCTAGTCGACGAATTCAATTATCATCTCGACGAACTTCAGACAGAAACGTCAAAGGTTCTGAAGCATGCAAGTTCTGTTATCAGCTCGACGAACTTGGAACTCATCTCGACGAACAGAAGATGTCTGGTCGACGAATACAAAATCTCAGCTCGACGAACTGGTAACTCAGCTCGACGAATTCTATTATTCGTTCGACGAATCCAGACTTAGCCATTTCCGGCATTCTGTCCTCATTCTAATGCAGAAATTCGTGAGTAATTAATGCACTACATTCTCTGAATGTATCCGTTAGAGGAAGCATTAATTACAGTCCTCTTCAGGAATATTACTTGCTGATTTTCCACAAGAGAGTTGAGGAAATACAACAATGCCGATTATTCTCATGCCGTCAGCATTAATTACAGAGGATTCAAATTTTTGAATAGAGACAGAAGAAAACAAGATTTCAGGATCTGCAACAAGATACACAGATAGAAGAACAAGAACAATACTCAGTCAGAAAATCAGGGTTACACCAACTGACTGCTAGAGTTCTCATACAGCAACAGAAAAGCTTCACACAAGAAGATTATAAAAAAGCTTACAGTGATAGGCAGTGATATTCAGAAGAAGAAGAACAACTATAATATATCAAGAGTCTTCTTCTTCAACATTCTCTCCAGGACTTCTCCAAGGACAACAAATATCAAATCATTCAAGAAGATCCTACATCACTGCTTCTCCAGAATTCTGATTGAAGATCTATCACCCTACAACAAAGCTCCAGATCCTCCCTAAATCAATCTCAGGGGGAGTTGTTTGCTAACATCATTCCACATAAGTCTTCTCTCTGATTGTTGACAGAGAAGACAATATCACTCTTCACCACCTCCTGTACAAAGGGTTATCATCTCCCTTCAAAAGTGATTCCTGCTTGAAAGTCTCCTAATCAAAAGACTTGAGTTGGTTTTTGGGGACCTGTTCAAAACACATTGGTGTCAGGCACCTGATCAAAAACCTTAGTGGATTACTACCAAGGGTGGTAGAAGAGTGGATGTACCCAGTTGTGGGGGAACCACTATAAATTTCTTGTGTCGTCTGGTTGCTTATCTTTTCTTTTTGTTTCTTGCTGTGTGGCTGTGATTAGGTAGATTTTTATCTGATTTACAATTTTCTATCACTGCACCTTTTCAGTTTACAGCAAAAGCTGTAATAGCACTTTTTTGGGGAACTAACAAATTTTAAATATACTCTATTCATCCCCCCTCTAAAGTATTGTACACCTAACCCTCACTTTCAATTGGTATCAGAGCAGGTTCCTTTGGTTGCACAAGTTAATCCTTAAACCAAAGATCCTGTGTTAGATCTACATATCACTTAGTTCATATTTTTAAGTAGAACCACATCCATGGTACAGAACAAAGATTATGCAAGCACCAGACCTCCAGTTTGCAACTTGCAAAAGTTTGGAATCTGGAAGGCAAGAATCAAGTTGTATATGAATTTTATTGGTGAAGATGTTTTTGCTTCTATCTTAACATGAGCACCTCCAGCACCTGGAGCTTCTCCAAGCACCTCTACAAACATGACTACATTACCTCCTCCAGATAATAATGATGCTTACATGAAAGCCAAGATGGTTGATGCAAAATCCATGAACATCTTGGCACAGACAATATCTGATGACATATTTCAGAAGGTGGCTGAGTGCACCTCAGCAAAGGCCATTTGGGACTCCCTCAACCAAATGGTAGCTGGCTCAGCTGATGAAAGGAAAGACAGGAGATCAAATCTCATATCCCTGTATGATAATTTTAAGAAGGATGAGGCTGAATTAGTTGCTGAAATGTACAATAGGTTGAGCTCAATCATCAATGAGCTTAAAACCTTGGATAAAGATATCACCCTTACAGAGGTTAATGACAAAATCATGATGTGCTTCCCTAGCTCTTGGGACTCAAGAATCTGGCCTATCAAAGAAGCTAGAAGCCTAAATGAGATATCAACTGATTCACTGCTAGGCAAACTAAAATCTTATAAGCAGTTGATTAAATCAAGAGAAGCAGCTGAACAGAAATCCACAACTCCAGTGAGAAAAGATCACACTATAGCTTTTAAGGCATCAGAGGAAAGTGAGACCTCAACATCCAATGAAGAACTAATGAGCCTCTTTGCAAAAAGATTTTATAAGATGGCTAGAAAGGACTTCAGAAGAAAATCAACCAGGCAGGATGATAAGCCCAAATTTGACAAGACACCAACTAAGGAGGTTGTGTGGTTTGGATGTAGAAAGCCTGGACATTATAATTTTGAATGTCCAGAAAACCAGAAGAAGGAGAAAAGCAGAGAAAAAGACTCCATGAGAAAACACAGCAGTAGACCCTCCTCCAGCAAGTAGAAAAAGAGAGACAAAGGCTTTGTTGCTGAAACATGGAGTGATACTGAAGAAGAATCATCCTCCTCGAGCTCAAGTGAAGAAGAGGAAGAAGCAAGATCCAAGGAAGTTTGCCTTATGGCAATTGATGCCTCCAGGAGCAGTTCAGGATCAGAAAGTGAATCTGAAGATGAGGCAACCTCAGAGTCAGAGGCAGATCAGGTTCTTTCAAGTTTTAATTTTAATTCTGATTCATTTAAAATTGAATTCTAAACCATGTGTTTAGATTTAATTAGTTTAGAGAAAGAAAAAAAACCCTTAGAGAAAAACCAGGAAACCTTGAATCTGTTAACTCAGAAAATATTAAATTAAAAGATCAACTAACTTTAGCAAATGAGCAGATAATTAAATTAAAATCTGATTTATGTGAGGCTAAACAACTTGAGCAATCTCTCAATGGAAGAAGTCTCAAGCTGATGGACATAACAAGCACAGTAAATGCCAGATTAAATGGCAAGTTGGGCTTGGGTGCATCATCAGGTTTGCCCCCCCCCCCATAATTAAGAAAAATATCCTTGCAACAACTATTAAATTTATTTCTGCCAAGGGAAAAGAGAAGATAATAGAAAAACCAATGTCTGAAAACAATCCAAAACCCATAGACAAGAGCAATAAAAATCAGAAAACAGCTAATAAAAATAAGGTTCAGCAGCATTCGTTGAACTCAGATCGACGAAATGTGGCCCATTCATCGAACCTACATCGACGAACGCTGAACGCAAACTTCAGTTATAACAATTCATCTAATTGCGATCGACGAACATTATATGGTTCGTCGAGCAGAGGTCGATGAACATGGGGCGCAGAAAATGACTATTATCATTCTTTGAGCAGATATCGACGATCTCAGCCCTCTTCGTCGAACTCTGGTCGACGAACTTACAAAAACTCGTCGAACCCAGAAGGACCAAACATAAATCATTTCTCTTACAGAAATTCTAAGCCAGCTAATAAACCATTAACTCCAGTAGCTGATTGGGTATTCCACCTAGGAGATATTACCCCTTAGGTTATAAATCTTAACCTACTCTGTCAGTTACATCCAGCTTTTCATTTCAACCAAATAAAGGACCCAAGGTGACCTGGGTCAAGAATAATTAATTTTTGTCTCTCATTACAGGTGAAGAGCTGTCCAAGGGTGAGTCAGACCTGGTACTTGGACAGTGGTTGCTCCAAGCATATGACAGGCAACAAGGACAATCTATCTAATTACAAGTCCAAGCAAGGACCAAAGGTGATCTTTGGTGATTCAAATAGTGGCCAGTCTGAAGGATATGGAGCAGTAAAGATTGGAATAGTTACCTTCAAGAGAGTAACATATGTTAGAGAACTCAAACATAACCTAATATCCATAAGCCAATTATGTGATGAAGGTTATCAACAACTTGCAGGTACCCCACTTGTGTGAGACATTGGATGGACTAAACGTCACCCAAGAGGTTCCCACTCATCCCTCTCCACAGGTCATTGAAGATAGTGAAGAAGATGAAGCTGAAGTACATGAGACTCAAATAGCAGCAAATATAATTCCACAAGAGGAATTTACTCAAAATACTGCTTCACAACAACCTCCAACCACTGATTTTATCACACTTAGGGATCACCCCAGATCTCAAGTAATTGGAGAAATATCAGCAGGTGTACAGACAAGGCATCAACTCAACCAAGGCTCGATGCATGCCTGTTTTCTCTCTCAGGTTGAACCTCCAACCATTCATGATGCTGAGCAAGATCCCCACTGGATCCTTGCAATGCAAGAGGAATTAAACCAGTTTGAGAGATCTAGAGTTTGGAATTTTGTTCCAAGATCCCAAAACTACACAGTGATTGGAACCAAATGTGTTTTCAGGAATAATCTTGATGCCCAAGGATTTATTGTGAGGAACAAGGCTAGGCTTGTTACTCAAGTATATAGGCAAGAGGAAGGCATTGACTATGATCATACCTTTGCACCAGTTGCAAGGTTGGAAGCTATAAGGATCTTCCTTGCCTATGTAGCCTTCAAGAAGTTCAAAGTATTTCAAATGGATGTTAAAAGTGCCTTCTTAAATGGAGTGCTACAAGAAGAGGTTTATGTAGAACAACCTCCAGGTTTTGTTTCTCCAACTTATCCCTCTTATGTTTATAGATTAAATAAGGCTCTTTATGGTCTAAAGCAAGCTCCAAGCGCGTGGTATGATACCTTGGCAAGTTTCTTATTAGAGCATAAATTTACAAGAGGAACTGTAGATAAAAACCATTTTCACTAGACATCATGAGGACAAAATTTTGTTAGTATAAATCTATGTAGATGATATCATATTTGGCTCTACAGATTCAAAATTGTGCAAGAGGTTTTTTGACCTCATGCATTCTAAATTTGGAATGAGTAGCATGGGAGAGCTTTCATATTTCCTTGGTCTCCAAGTGAAACAACTTCCTGATGACATCTTCATCTCACAAGCAAAATATGCTAAAGAACTTCTAAAGAAGTTTGGGATGGTTGATGCCTCAGCAAAGAAAACTCCCATGGCCACAAATGCTATTGTGGACTCTGATATACCAGGAAAACCTGTAGATCAGAAACTTTATAGGGGCAGTGTTGGGTCCCTATTATACCTCACAGCAAGTAGGCCAGATATTATGTTTGCTACATGCCTTTGTGCTAGGTTCCAAGTGAACCCTAAAGAATCTCACCTTATTTTCTTAAAAAGAATTTAAAGATATATAAAGAGTTGCCCAAATCTAGGACTTTGGTATCCTGTAGAGTCAGAGTTTGTGTTAACTGGATACTCAGATGCTGACTATGCTGGAAGTAGAGTGGACAGGAAGAGCACCTCTAGAACTTGCCAGTTCCTAGGTATGAGACTTGTCTCTTGATTTTGTAAAAAGCAAACATCTGTGTCTAATCAACTGCAGATGCAGGCAGCTGCTGTTCACAAATGTTATGGATACAAAACCAGCTACTAAACTATGGTGTCAACTTAAATAATTCAACATTATTTTGTGATAACACTAGTGCTATTGCTATAGCACAAAATCCAGTTTACCATAGTAGGACTAAGCATATTGATATAAGACATCATTTCATTAGGGAGTGTGTAGACAAAAATTAGATTAAGCTTGTCTATATCTACACTGATTTACAAAAAGCTGATATATTCACCAAACCTCTCGATGAGAAAAATCATACTTTCTTTCTAAATAAGTTGGGAGTGATTAATGGAGAAGACTTAACTTAAGTTCTGTCTGCATTCGACAAATTTTCCAAAGTTGTTTGACGAACCAGGGAAAGTTTGAGAGATACTCGTCGAACGGAGTTCGACGAACTCTCTATGAGTGAAACAAGTTTTGTCGACCAGAGATCGATGAAACTTGCTTCAGAAGATATTCGTCGACCAGAGTTCGACGAATTATCTTCAAGTCTCCTGACTGAGATCGACGAATTATTTATTACTAAATCATTTCGTCGACCTCAGCTCGAAGAACTAATTTTACTTTTGTGGAACGAAGATTGTCGATTCATATTCTGAAAAACCTTAAATCTAGGTTTTCTTCGACCTCCATCCCGCCCTTTCTGTTCCCTTGCACTTGATCGTCGTTTTCTCTGTCTTTCTTGCAGGTGATTCCATGGCGATTACAGCAGGAGCCCTAGCTGCTATGAAGTTTGACACTGGATTTGATGTCGACTTCGAATCATTCCAGCATTTAGACCCAATCTTTCTATATATTCTGGAACTTCTGGAAGAACAGAATCTGAAGAACTTGATGACCACTAGGATAAAGTTGGCCGGAACAGAAATCGGGTAATGGGTCTATACTTCAACCGCTTCTGAAGACAATACCATGAAAGGATCAATCGCCGGTAACACTGTCTCCTTAACCCCCGCTGTTTTAACTGAAATATTTGGTTTGACAAATGGAGAAGAGGATTTAGAAATTGATTCTGAGGAATTTACTATGATGCTAAATCTGATGGGTTATGCTGGTGACAACCATAACAAACTGTTGAAGAAACATCTATCTGCGCCATATAAATTCTTAGCAGACTTGGTTGGTAAAGTGCTACTTGGAAAACATATAGCACACAACTACATCACCAGACAACAGTTTCTAGTCATGTGTGTCATTGTCAACAAGAAGCAAATAAACTGGGCACAACTACTGTTTGACTTGATAAAGAAGGAAAATACCAAGAAGGAAGTATGTTTTGGAAGCATCCTAGGGATCTTCCTCAAGGAAAAGGCTGCTGAATCCCTAATCACCCAAACCATATTCATTAATGCCAGTAAAAGGCTCACCTGTGCCTTATTTGGCAAGTGGGAGAGGACAATCACTAAGCCCACTAAGGCTTCTACCTCTTCCATCCCAGCTTCTGAAGGCACCAGGGCTGTTAAAGCCACTCCCACACCTGCTGAGGAGATTCATCCCACTACACCCTCTCTTCCAGCACCCCTTCCGATAAAACAACTCACTTCCTCTCCCATTATTTCTTCAACACCCCAATCACACTAGCTTACTCATGTTCCCACTCCACCTCCATATCCACCACTTGACATCACTGACATTACATCTTCCCCTCTTCTAGAAAATCCACAACCAACACCTCCTGAATCACCTCAACACACCTACATTCCTACAACACCACAGTCTCCACTTCCCCCCACATTTATCCTCCATACCATCTTACATCCTACCCACAGACACCTTGATGCAAGATGCCACCCCTCCATCTTCATCACCATCAACCACTCACATACATGATATTCCACCCTCCATTCCATCACTAGTTGCTACCTCTTCCAAACCAACAGCAACATCATTTCCCACTTTCTCATTGGACCCCTCTACCATATCCTTTATCCTCACCATCATCACCCCTCTTCTGAAATCCCTTATAGCAGAGGTCATTACACCTCTTACTACCACCATTCAATCTTTATTTGCTCAAATCTCTGCCCTCACTGCTGCCCCGTCCTCAGTCAGGGGACTGGCCTCAGTTCCTACTGATACCAGGCAGCGGGAGATTCCTGATGATGAAGCAACAGCAACAGCTTCAGATAATTCAGCACAATCACTAGTAGAAGCACCAACAGAGACTTCAGCTCCAGCAGCATATACAGATTGTATAGATACAGATTTAGTTGATTTTATTGAAACTGATATGGACATTGATGAAACTGTTGGTGATTTTATCCTCAATCCCACAGTTAATTTACAAGCATTGCTGAAAAGTTTTGACACTGTACATATGCAGTATTTTCCAGGGGAACTTACTAAGCCACAGTTGTCTATTGTACCTTATACTCCTCCTATCAGTCCAGCAGTTGCTAAGCAACTCTGTGACATTTTTGAAATTCCAGTTGTTACTCCAACATCTGCAGCTATTCCATCTTCTCCAGAAGCTGTCTCAGCACCAATCTTTGTGATGGATGACTCACCTACGCCAGATCTTGATGATCTGATCTTGGCTGATATTGAAGAAGAAAATAAGGCAGTAGCTACAAGCTCTGTACCAATTACTTCTGACGCTTGTACAGTGTCTTCTTCAACTACTGTTGAAACTCCAGCTTCTGAACCTTCTGCTCCTCCTCCAGAAAATACTGTCATTGATGATAAAGCTTTGAAAGCATTGGATGCTTTATATGATAACCCTCAGGGTTCTGGCAGTGAAGATGATGAAGAAGATGATGAAGATGATTCAGATGAAGAGGCTGCCAAGAAGAAGCAAATGTTGTCAAAGAAGAGAAAGGCTCCTCCTCCTCCTGCTCCTAAGCCCAATCCAACAGCTGACACTCCCTACTACATCTTGCATAATGTTACTCCTTATAAGGGAATGCCTGCTTGGATGTGGTTGTCTAAGAACGAGCAAAAGGAGAGGAAAAGAAGTAGGAAATATTCACCTCCACCAGTTCATAGATACAGAAAAGATCCACCTCCTCCTCCAGCAGCTAGTGCCACTGGCTCTAGCTCTCAAAGATCTGCCCCTATGCAAACTTATCAGAGAAATCAAGGGAGATCCTCTAGAAGCAGTCAGCAAAGATATCATTCTTCATGAAATCAGCAACATCAACATCAACAACATCAGCAGCAACAATAACAAATCTCTGCAGAACAGAAAACTAAGAGTCCTGAAAGACCAGATTCTCCTCCTATTCCTTTTGAGAATCCTGAGACAGCAAACACTACTAGAATGGCTAGATTTCAGGAACTTGTTGTTCTGTCCTTGATTAATAAAGCAAAAGCTAAAGGCAAAGACATATCAGAATATACAACTATGTCAAAGTACAAGAAGGGAGAACTAAAAAGATTTGAAAAAGCAAATAAACTGTTTAATGTTGATGATTACATGAAGCTCCATCCTGAAGTAGTTGTCCCCAGTACTACATCACTGAAGATTATTGGGGAAACTGATATGACAATGACACAGGCATATGCTATGGATCCAAAGAGAGAGATTATCTTTAAAAAGCCAGGAGAGAAGACAAAAGAAGACAAGTCCACGCAGAAGAAGCAGAAGAAGTAATCTTTACTTTGTTTTAATTTCTTTCTGCACTTACTTTCAAACTATGTTATTTGTTTAAACAAATCCTATGTATATATATATCTGCTGCATGTGTTAGTAATTCTATGCCAGATATATCTTTTTCTTTCTTTGTTTATCTGTATGTTTATGTTTTGAGTCTATTAGTGACCTCACCCAAATATGGGGAGATTGTTGGATCCCTAGTTGATTTGGGCTAGGTTCACTAACTTAGGATGTGACCCAACATGTAAAGCCAGGGTCAAATTTGTGTCCTAGAGTCTAGGCCAAGTCCTTAGAGTCAATATCAGATGGTCAAGCTATCAATAAGACCATCAGAGACTCAAGACTTAGAAGATTTCAAGACTAAGTAAAATGAGTTTGACGTTCGTCGAACTCAGGTTGACAAGAGGCGTTCTCAGCTCGACGATCTTGAGATACTTCTCTGAGCTGAGCTCGACGATCTTCATTCTCCGTTCGATGAAAATTGGGACACTTCAACAAACTAAAGTCAGGGTAACTCCAGATTTTTCTAAGTCCAACTTCAGTCTTTGGTCGATGAACAAGATTCTGAGCTCGACGAACTTGGACCTCAAGTTCACAACTCAGGTCGATGAAGTCAACTTCTCAGGTCGACGAACTCAGTACTCTACTCGACGAATTCTAGAATCAGAGGATTTGTGTCGACACCAAGGTTATTTGTCGACACCAACTTATGTCGACACCAGAATTTTCATGTCGACACACAAAATATCAGTCAACACAAACTATTTGTCTAAGTCCAGAACTGTTGTTGAACTCTAGTCGACGAATTCAATTATCAGCCCGACAAACTTCAGACAGAAAAGGCAAAGGTTCTGAATCATACAAGTTCTGTTATCAGCTCGACGAACTTGGAACTCAGCTCGATGAATAGAAGATGTCTGGTCGATGAATACAAAATCTCAGCTCGACGAACTGGTAACTCAGCTCGACGAATTCTGTTATTCGTTCGACGAATCCAGACTTAGCCATTTCCGGCATTCTGTCTTTATTCTAATGCGGAAATTCCTGAGTAATTAATACTCTACATTCTCGGAATGTATCTGTTAGAGGAAGCATTAATTGCAGTCCTCTTCAGGAATATTACTTGCTGATTTTCCACAAGACAGTTGGGGAAATACATCAATGCCGATTATTCTCAGGCCATCAGCATTAATTACAGAGGATTCAAATTTTTGAATAGAGATAGAAGAAAATAAGATTTTAGGATCTGCAACAAGATACACAGATAGAAGAAGAAGAATAATACTCATTCAGAAAATTAGGGTTACACCAACTGACTGTTAGAGTTCTCATACAGCAACAGAAAAGCTTCACACAAGAAGATTATAAAAAAGCTTACAGTGATAGGCAGGTATATTCAGAAGAAGAAGAACAACTATAATATATCAAGAGTCTTCTTCTTCAACATTCTCTCCAGTACTTCTCCAAGGACAACAGATATCAAATCAGTCAATAAGATCCTACATCACTGCTTGTCCAGAATTCTGATTGAAGACCTATCACCCTACAACAAAGCTCCAGATCCTCCCTGAACCAATCTTAGGGGGAGCTATTTGCTAACATCATTCCACATAAGTCTTCTCTCTGATTATTGACAGAGAAGATAAAATCACTCTCTCTCCACCTCCTGTACAAAGGGTTGTCATCTCCCTTCAAAAGTGATTCCTGGTTGCAAGTCTCTGTTGGGTCCGGCGTTCCTTCACTTGACCCGTGGCGCTTTGCTACTTATTTAAGAAATTAAGTAGCGCCCTCTCCAACAGTCTGGGCTTTTTGTGCAGTTGGGTATGCGCTTGATCCTTCAATTGGTATCAGAGGAGGTCACGGGTTCAAGACAGGGGGGGGCGCTATTAAATCCTGATTTTTCCCTTCTACCTGTGTGGGTCCGGCGAGTCAGGCAACCGTGGACATGTGGTAACCCCACCTCTGAGCCAGGTGGGCCATGTGGTAACTCCACCTCTGAGCCGACGGGTTGTGCTGGACGCCGGGGGGGGGGGATTGTTGGGTCCGGCATTCCTTCACTTGACCCGTGGCGCTTTGCTACTTATTTAAGAAATTAAGTAGCGCCCTCTCCAAAAGTCCGGGCTTTTGGTGCAGTTGGGTATGCGCTTGATCCTTCAGTCTCCTTATCAAAAAACTTGAGTGGGTTTTTGGGGACCTGATCAAAACCCATTGGTGTCAGGCACCTGATCAAAATCCTGAGTGGATTCCTACCAATGGTGGTAGAAGAGTAGATGTACCCAGTTGAGGGGGAACCACTATAAATTTCTTGTGTCGTCTGGTTGCTTATCCTTTCTTTTTGTTTCTTGTTGTATGGCTGTGATTAGGTAGATTTTTATCTGATTTACAATTTTCTATCACTGTACCTTTTCAGTTTACAACAAAAGCTGTAACTGCAATTTTATTGGGGAACTAACAAATTTTAAATATACTCTATTCACCCCCCCCCTCTAGAGTATTGTAGACTTAACTATCACTTTCATAAGAAATCCTCAAAAAGCGCTATAAGACTAGGAAACAAGTGAGCATGCCTTCTGAGGTACCCCTTGGGTCCTATTTATAGATTTCTAAAAATGACCTGTAAGTAGCCAACCTCCATTGTTCCAAATAGCTATGTGCTGTCCAGGATATCCTGGCAACAGCGTAACTCCACTATTATGAAAGGGTATTGGAAGGCCTGCCGGGGAAAAATGGTAAAAAGCATCATAAATGACTAGGCGAGTAGTCCATGAGACCTATACTCGCCTGGGGCGGCGAGTACTTGATGGAGTTGGCACTCGCCGCCTCTTCCTAGACCCTGGCATGTACGGGCCTGGCTAGCCCTACTTGCCTGCCGCTCTCCGGGCTCCCTTGGGGCGAGACCGAGTCTTCCATCTCTACTGGTCACTGGTAATTCCACCCCACCCGGGCGAGTTGGGGGCTGCCGAGCTGTGGCCTCTAGTGTGCTCGCCCAGGACTTGAACTGCTCGATCCTACCGGTCTAGCTCCTGGAGACCCTACTTCCCAGATACGGGGTTGTACAATAACACTATAATGTATTCAAGTTTTCTGTCTCAAACAGAACCAAAGAAGTTTGATGAAGCCAATGTAGATCCATTTTGGATAGGGGCTATGTAGGAAGAATTGACCCAGTTTAATAGATGTAATGTCTGGAAGCTGGTTCCAAGACCAGATGATTGTAACATCATAGGAGCCAAGTGGATCTATAGGAACAAACTGGATGTGAATGGTGTTATAGTCAGAAATAAGGCTGGACTAATTGCAAAGTGCTATAGGCTAGAAGACGGTATAGATTTGATCAAAACTTTGCACCAGTGGCTAAATTGGAAGCTATTAGACTCTTCCTGGCATATACAGCCTAAAAAAGATTCAAGGCTTACCAAATGGATGTGAAATCAGCCTTCCTTAGTGGTAATCTCAAAGAAAGGGTCTATATTGAGCAACCCTCAGGTTTTGTTTACTCAACTCATCCTAATCATGTTTATCTTTTATTAAGAGCTCTCTATGGGTTAAAACAAGCCTCAAGTGCTTGGTATGAGACTCTGTTTAAGTTCTTTCTGGAGAATAAATTCTCAAGAGCGAAAATAGACAAAACACTTTATAAGGGAAGTCAAAGGAAAGACTATCTTAATACAAATATATATTGATGACATTATATTTGGTTCTACTGATGACTCACTTTGCACTAAGTTTGCCAAACTTATGCAAGGTAAGTTTAAGATGAGTAGCATGGGTGAACTTAAGTTTTTCTTGGGTCTCCTTGTTAAGTAAACTATAGATGGACTTTTCATTAGTCAGTCTAAGTTCACCAAGGAGTTAATCAAGAAGTATGGCATGGAAACAACCACTTCCATGAGAAATCCTATGGGGTACAGTATGTATTTAGACAAGGATGGTTGGATCACCTTATGTAGGGGTATGGTTGGATCACTGCTCTATCTAATAGCCAGTAGACCAGACATATTGTATGCTACTTGTGTATGTGCTAGGAATCAAGCTTGCCCAAAGGAATCTCACTATACAACAGTCAAAAGAATATTGAGATATTTAAAGGTCACACCTAATCTTGGTCTATGGTATCCCAGGAATAGTGATTTTGAACTAATAGGTTTTTCAGATGCAGATTATGCTGGTTGTAAAGAAGATAAGAAAAAAATCATCAAGTTCATGTCAGTTCTTTAGAATAAGGCTTGTGTCATGGAGCAACAAAAAGTAAACAAGTGTAGAAATATCCATAGCTGAATCTGAGTACATTTCAGCTAGAAGTTGATGTGCACAGTTGCTATGGATTCAGCATCATTTACAAGATTACAACATTCAGTTAAGTAAAATTCCATTATATTATGATTATAATAGTGTTATCTCAATTACAAACAATCCTGTGTCACATAGTAGAACTAAACATATTGAAATTAGATATCACTTTATTAGGGAGCATATAGAAAAGGGAGATATTAATCTAGAATTTGTTCTACAAATAAATAAATTCCTGATATTTTCACTAAGCCCCTAGATGAAGATATGTTTAATTTCTTTAAGTTTGAACTTGACATGTTGAATATTGAATAATTTATGCATACATAAAAAACTAATATAAAATAAGAATAAAATATTAGTCAATAATTATGTTTACTTGCCTAAATATCAAGGACAGACCTCCAAAATGTCAAGTATTTATAACTTAGAGAACAAAATTTTGACTAATTTAAAAGTTGTGTCAAGACACAAGAGAGTGTGGAGACATCTAAGAATGTGTCGAGACATCAAAGAAAGTCTCAATACATCTTAGAATGTGTCGAGACACCAGAGTAAGTGTCGAGACATCAAAGAGTGTCAATACCCTAAGGTATGCGTCGAGAGACATTATCCTTGTATAGACTTGTGTCGACGCATCTCGACAGACAATGTTTCCTATGTCGACACTAGGATTTCTTTTCCTAAAAATTAGGAACAGTATAAATGGAGCGTGCCCAATCGCCTACAGGAAAGATTAGACTATAAATAGGGTGTGAGAGAAGAAGTCGACTACGCTTTCTTGATATTGTGAGAGATTGATTTCTGAGTGTCGAGACCTAGAATTCCATTTCGTCGACACTCCTTGTTCGATTTCTTCCCTCACATGGCACCCAAAAGTGATGATAACATCTTCGAAGGTTATGAACTTGTCAGGGATAGATTTAACTCGGCGTCATAAGAAATTAAGAATGTCATCGACCTAATCACTGAAGAAGGATTGAAATATCTGCTTTTAGAACTGTCAAATATCTGGAAACAAGAGGTTAATGAATTCTTTTCCAATGCTCATGTCGACTCTAACACAAAAAAGATTAAGTCTATAGTAAATGGAGCTAATGTCAAAATCACAACCAGGAGACTGGCCAAGATATTTCACTTGCCAAGGATTGATCAAGATGAATACCTTGATTCCGCCAAAACTGTAGAAGTTTTGTTGTGGTGTGGATTGGCCCCTACCACAAAGATTGGAAGCACCCTGATCAGCAAGGGTGAGATTACCCAGGGCAAATTCCTGTCTGAATTAATAGGGAAGGAGATACTATGTAAAATATGAGCACATGACAGGATTTATGCTTATATGTTTGAGCTGATGACTAGAACTATCGTCAAAGTCAAGACTAATAGGAGTAAAGTAGTCTTTGACAATATTGCAGTGAGCATCAAGAAGCCTAATATTGGTATAATTATAAGTCTCTACTTGGTACAAGTTATTCCTGACAGTCTCAATCTGAAGATTGGATATAAGATCAATCATATGAGGAAAATGGATATGAGAATACTAGCAAGGTAGGATAGAGTACTATCCAATGAAACACCTATAATAGAGAAGGAGAAGGAGAAAAAGAAGAAAGAAGTGGTTGTGGAAGATGAATCTTCTGTGCATCTTAAGAACAAGGAAGTTCCAGCTTAGAAAAATAGGATGATGCAGCACCTGTAGAATCTCTAAGGCCCTCTCCTAGAACTGGTGATCAGGTGCAAGGGGAGACAATAATAGAGATCGATTACATTGAGGGGGAGAACCTCAATACTCTGCCTAAAATAGTATAGGATTATGTAAACACCATTGTGATGGAAGTAGTATAGGAGCTAGACACTGTTCTGGAACAAGTAGAGGTTCCTGAACAGGAGATGCCTGATAGGGAAAATGAGGATGTTGTCTCCAAGGAGACTGGGGAAGAAATCCTTCCTAATAAAGATACAGATATCCAGGGGGAGATGACTGCTCTTCTAGAGGACCCTGTTCTTAATGCTATAACTCATCAATATGAAGTCATTATTAGTGAAGAAGGTAAAAGGGTTGAGGGAGAGCTAGCAGATCTGGCCCCAAATACTGAAGAAGCTAAAGAGCCTACATCAGATGAAGTAGTTAGTTCTTCTGATTCTGAAGAGGAGGAAGCCTCTCAGATGAAGAAAAGAAAATTGATTGAACTCAAGAAGAGAAGTAGGAGCTATAAAAAGAAAATTCATTCTAGAACAACACCTACTCCTCCTATGGATTTAAGTTCACATATAGTTCAAATGCAAATTATGTTAGATCAACAAAGAAATCAACTAGAAAAAAGTGTAGATGAAAGCAATAAGGAGTTGCAGTTCCAGTTGGCTCAGGAAATCAAATCCATTAGATTTAAAGTAAATCTGTTGAAGAAAGATATGACTGATTTCTTTCAAAGAGGAGAAAATGTTGTTGTTTATCTTGCTAAACAACAGAAGGACTCAAAGGAAACTCACGATGAAATTACTGTAAAGCAAAGTTATGTCCTGGAAAACCAGACTAGAATGAATGAAAACAAGATTGTAATGCATGATGCTTCACCGGTCAAGATAGTTGAGCAAACTACAACTCTGGAGACAAAGATAACATCTATCACCACAGCACTGGAGACAAAGATAGAATCTATCTCCAAAGATATTGAAACTCAGCTATATACTCACGCAGACTCTTTGGTTGAGGAAGTCAAGGCATTTGGTAAAGATCTAAATGTTCATTTGCTCAAAGTGAAGAATCTTTTGTCTTCAGGAATTAATCATCTAGATGGTCAAGTCAGATTTCATAAGAATGATTTAAGAAATAAAAGACATAAAGGGGGAGAGAGTAATGATAAAGTCATGCTTTGAGCATGCTATTTGGACCTCCAATAGCATCAGAGAAACTCTAGGCTTTCCTCCCTTAAGTTATGATGAAGATCAAATAGCTGACTCTGGCTGCCAACCAGCTCATTTTGAGTCCAGTCAAACTGCAGTACAGTCCATGTATAGACCTCCACCACAGATTTAGAATATAGCATATGAGGATGTGGAGATGATTGCTTTTGTATTGATCAAAGAAAAAGAAGCTCTATTATCTTAAAAAAGATTTAGGGAGCAGGCTGAAGCAAAGCCAGAATTTGAGCAGTTGAGTCCAACTTCTAGATCTATTATACTCACTGCATGGAAAACAATCAATAATAATACAGCTGACAGGGGAAAAAGGTATTAAGAATAAGAATGGGTTAAGCACACAAAGCAGCATGAGATTCTCTATAAATTCAAAAAGATGTGAAGGCAGGGAAGATCTTAGCTGATTCTATTAAACCCAGCAAGTATTTCCATAAGCCCAATCTTTATTTTGAAAGGCAAAGACTCAAGGAAGAAGAGGTCTTGAAGGCCAAAGATGTCAAAGGAAAGAAGAAGGTTGTTGATGACAAGGTGCCTAAAGTTAAAGTTAAAGTACAATCAGGAAAAGGCATTTTCATCAAAGAGCCAGAACAATCTTAGTTTATTTTTTCTTTTCTAAAACTATATAATTTGTTTTTAAGAAGACTGTAAAAAAACTGAAAAGTGTAATTTTTGAAGAATTGGAATGAAAAAGTTTGCACTTTGATTTATCTGTCTTTTTATTGTTGTTTCCTTTATATTTTGTTCAGCACTTCTCTTGTACATCATAATTATAATATTTTGTTCAACACTTCTCTTGACATCATAATTATAATAATTTGATATTGTGGTGTATATCTTTGAATTGCGGTTATGACGTCTCCAAATAGAGGGAGATTGTTTGGTACATTTGAAACAATGTACTTTATTTGAAGAATCCCTTTCAACTCAATAATATACAAAAGTTTGTATTTGATATATGTTTCAGTTCATGCATGCAGGTTAGTGTATATCATGTTGATTGGATAGGGGGTCAAAGTGACAATGATATGTGGACTTATAGAAGCTGACTGGAAAGATGGAAAATTGACTAACCTCACAAGCATCGTGTGAAGCCAGATCACTCAACGCCATACAAGCTAATAGTGCTGAGTGAAGTCTGGAAAGTCAAAGCAGAGAAATGGCTAAGTACAAAAGTGTCAACACACTTCAACTATGTCGACACCTTTGTAGGACAAGTGTCGAGACAAGTTAGTTATCTCAACTCCTCGAAGATCAAGTCGGCTGTGTCAAGACAAGTTAGTTATCTCGACACCTTGAAGACCAAGTCAGCTGTGTCGAGAAAAGTGAGTTATCTAAACACCTTGAAGGATCAAGTCAGCAGTGTCGAGATAAGTCAGTTATCTCGACACCTTGAAGAATCAATATAGCTGTGTTAAGACAATTTAGTTATCCCGACACCTTGAAGATTCAAGATAGCAGTGTTGAGACAAGTCAGTTATCTCGACACCTTTAAGATTAAGTCAGCTGTGTCGAGACAAGTCAGTTATCTCGACACCTTGAAGATAAAGATAGCTTTGTCGAGACAATTCAGTTTTCTCAACACCTTAAAGGTTAAGTCAACAACATCGAGACAAGTCAAATATCTCCACACCTTAAAGCATAGGGCAGTAGTATCAAGATAATACAACTATCTCTACATAATGAAGAGTTGAAGTGAAGACTTCAAGTTGTTGACACACAACATACAGCAGTGTCGAGACAATTCAACTATCTCTACACAATGAATACTTAAAGATGTTGACACCAGTAGAGAGTTGTGTCGATACTTCTAAGATGTCTCGACACTATGTAGTTTACACAAAGTATTATAGTGTTGAGACACTTGGGACTTCTCGACACTTTTGATTCTGAATATGTACAGAGTCAACACAGAAGTGTCAAGTCAAAAATATAACATCAGCTACAGTAACGTAATATCTTGTCAGAAACTAGTTGAAGGAGAACTTGAAGTATGATGTCATAATGATGATGTCATCAATAAGAAGCCAACAACCTGTGAAGGCTATAAATAATCAGAAAAATCATTCTATTCTCTCATTCTGATTTCTTCTAAGTCAGAGGAGGGCGACAACCCCAAGAAGAAGGAAGATGAAGGTTTTTAAGAAAATCTTCAGATCCTTTCATCAAGTTGATCAGAAGACTAAGGTGGATCTGGTTTACAAGTTCTTCAAGGAAATCAAGACAATCAACATTAAGAACATTGCACATCCAGAGAAGAACTATTTCAGTCTGTTTGCTTTTCAAGAATTTATCCTATGCTGCTAAATAGAAGAATATGAATTCTTTGATAAGTCAGATTACAGAATTGCTATTTTCTGAGATTATTTTTTTGAATTACCTCTTAGTTTTGTAAGATCTCTTTGACACCTGAGTGTGTAGGAGAAAAATTCTATGAGTTATAAGCCTAATTTTTAAAGGATGATGTAGGGTACTTGAGGGACCTGAGGCAGGTGATTTGAGTGAGATCACTGAGGTGTAAGCCTGTGTTATAAAAGCTGAGGTAGGTTTCTTAAGGGACCTAAGGTAGGAGATTAGATGAATCTCTTAGGTAGGACCTGTTGGTCTGAGTTTAGGTTTCTTAATAGAAACTGAGCCTATAAGATCTTTTGATTTGAGTTGAAGAGGAGTTTATATAACCTTATCTAGCTCAATGCTAGTGAGGAAGAAGGGGGAACAACTATAAAATTACTATGTAATGTGTATTGCTTGTGTTGTGTACTATGGATTGCTTGTGTTGTGTTCTTGTGAATTTTATTTTTCAATTATCTACTAAACATATAATATAAGTGACAAAGAATTTTAAAGACACCTATTCACCCCCTCTAGGTGATTAACTACCCATAAATTTATCTTTTAGGTACAAAACTGTTGGATCCCTAGTTTGAATTTGGGCTAGGTTCACTAATAGAGATGAGTTTGACCCATATTATATAGCTAGGGTGAAGCATGTGAGTCCTAGATTTTAGGCTAATCATTAGGTTCAACCTTCATGGACTAGCCAACAGAGGACTTCACCAGAGTCAGACTTAGAAGAAATTAAGTTCAAAATTATCAGTTCGAAATTCTTCGAACTCATTTCGGCAATCGTCGATCACAGATCGATGAACTCAGAATTTATTCTCTGAGTTGAGCTCGACGATATTCGAGCTCAGGTCGACTATCTCCTCATTCAGACAGATTATCTGCTCGACGAACTTAGAGCGCAGTTTTGGCAAGTTATTCGCAGAATGCAGTTCGTTGAGTTCAGGTCGACGAAAAGGATTTCTCAACTCGACGAACTTGGAACTCCAGTCGACGAATTCTGTTCATAGCTCGACGAATTCTATCTCGAGCCAGACTTAGTAGTTTTCCCTTATTTCTATCCTTATTCATTATATTATTTAGCAGTAATTCTCGGAGTAATTAAAGTATATATTCTCAAGAATATAGCAGTTATTGGCAGCATTAATTATGGACTTCATCATGATTAATTACTTTCTTGTTTTAATGGGACAGTTGGGGAAACTCATTAATGACAATATTCTCCAGCTGTTTCATTCTCCAGATCAATAAGCAATCAATACTGGGAATTCAAATATCAAAGGAGTATTTTGATAACATAATATAAAAAGAGATTTTCTCTTTTCAGACAATAACAAGAACTAATAGAGTCTCGACATCAGACAAGCAGTAACATAAGAAAATCTCTGTGCTGAAAACATCCAGTTTTTCCATTGTTCTTTCTGAAGACTGAAGAAGAAGAACAATCAAATATCAAGAGTCTTCTTCAACTTCTACTCCAGGAATATTCAAGGACAACAACTTTGCATCAGTCAAAAAATTCCTGGATCCTTTCAAGACAAGGTTAACAACCTACACCCTGAGCAAAGCTCCAGTCTTCCTGAACATCTCAACATCTTAGGGGGAGCTTTAACACTAGCAATCCACAAGTCTTCTCTATTGTATAGAGAAAAGAGAAGACACCATCAACTCTCTCTTAACCTCCTATAAAAGGGTTTATTAACTCCCTTCAAAAGCTTATTCGAGGTTTTTGGGCACCTGATCAAAGGCCTAAAGGGTTGTGAGATCTCCCTGGAAATAGATATTGTGGTGGCAGTGACCTGATCAAAAACTTGATAGTGGATTCCCACCAGGGTGGTAGAAGAGTGGATGTACCCAGTTTGGGGAATAACTATAAAATTCAAATGTTGTCTGGTTAATCATTTTTTATTTTGTTCTTGCTCTACTGTGATAGATTAGCTTACTATTTCCATTTTTCTATTACTACTATTGGTATCCCCTATTTTACTCTGATAAATTTTAAAACAGCCAAAAAGTTTCAAATTAGTCTATTCACCCCCCCCCCATCTAGAGTTATCAGATCTATCCCCTATCTTTCATTTGTTATTAGAGGGGTGTTGATTTGGTTATACAAGCTAACACTTGAACCAAAAGATCTTTGTTAGATCTGATTTTCCTTTTTCCTAATATTTTTGTCTATTTCACATCATGACACAGAACAAATATTATGCAAGCACCAGACCTCCAATTTACAATCTGAATAATTTTGCAATCTGGAAGGCAAGAATTAGACATTATATGAACTCTATTGATGAAGACATACAATTCTATTTTGACAGGACCACCAGTTCCAGGGACTACATCTACTTCGACTTCCAGTACACATAATGTTCCACCACCTGTGTGGACAGATGATCAAAAGAAGGCCAAGATAGCAGATGCCAAGGCCATGAATATTTTGGCCCAAACAATGTCTGATGATATCTTCCAGAAAGTGGTTGAGTACACATCAGCCAAAGCTATCTGGGATTCACTTAACTAGATGGTTGCTGGTTTTACGGGTGAGTGATAGGACATGTTGGATCCCTAGTTGGATTTTGTCTAGGTTCACTAAGTTAGGATGTTTGACCTAACATGTATAGCCAGTGTCATAATTGTGTCCTAGAGTTTAGGCCATGTCCTTAGAGTCAACACTGCATGGACCAACCATCAACAGACTGCAAGAGACTCAAGAATTGGAGAAATTCAAAGACTCAAAAAATTAGTTCGACGTTCGTCATACTCAGGTCGACGAAGGACGTGCTCAGCTCAATGAACTCAGAGAAAATTCTCTGAGATGAGCTCGACGAACTTGAATCTCAGGTCGACGATCTCAGGTATTCTACTTCAACATTTTATTCCAGAATCATCTAAGAAATTGAAGTCCAGCTTCACACTCCAGTAGACGAAGTTATAATATTAGCTCGACGAGTTTGGATCTTAGTTCGACGATTTATGGATCATCTACTTCAACACTATAATACCAAAAACAACTAAGTATTCTAAGTCCAGAATCACACTCCTATTGATGAACTCACCTTCTCAGCTCGACGAACTTGGACCACAGTCTTGACAAGATTTATCAAGTAGCAGTTAGAAGTTCTCAGCTCGACGAAACTAGTTCTCAGGTCGACGAACCCAGTTCTAAGGTCGACTATTTCTGGACATGTTACTTCAACATTTTTAAGTCCAAGAAACATGGAGTTCTGTTATTCAGTCGACGAAGTTATATTCTCAGCTCGACGAACTTGATGCACAAAATTGACGGGTCTAGAGAAAGCAGTTATCAGTTCTTGGTCGACGATCTTGCATCTCAGCTCGACGAATAATTATCATCTGGTCGGCGAACTTGACTTTTTTGTTTGACGAACTCTGGACACAGATCGACGAATTCTGTTCAATGAATTCTGTAAAGTTCCAGACTTAGAAATTTCCCTCCCTCTATCTCTTTTCTATTGCAATAATTCCCGAGTAATCAATGAATAAATAATCTCTGAATATTGTCGTTAGAAGCAAATATTGATTACGGTCTTCATCAGGATTATTGCTTACCGTTTTTCCACGGGACAGTTGGGGAAATCAATCAATGCAAATATTCTCCAGGCCGTCAGAATTCAATGCAGAAATGAATTAAAATTTCAAAAGGCAATTTATATGGAAAATATAAAAGGGATTTTCTTTCTCTTCCAGAAGAGCTCTCTAGCAGTAGTCAGAAATATACGGTGAACAAGGATTTTCTTCATATCTCTCGACAGCACACAAAGAATATACAGACTACAGAGCTCATAGGGCAACAACACTGTCAAGAGACAAGAAGCCCTAGCCCTAGACCAGAGAAAGAATATTATGCTGAAGAAGAAGAAGAACAACCATTGAAATCAAGAGTCTTCTTCTGTCTTCATTCTAGGATTCTTCAAAGGACAACAAACATTCAATCTATCAAGAAGTTCCTTGAGATCATCTGGTCAAAGCAAAAGTTTGAAGACCTATCACCCTGTAGCAAGGCTTCAACCTCCTGAACCATTCTATATCTTAGGGGGAGCCTTTGCTAACATCATCCTTCCACTAGAGTCTTCTCAGTTATATCTGAGAAAGAGAGGACAAAATCACTCTCTCATCCCCCACTGTATAAAGGGTTCTTAACTTCCTTCAAAAGTTATTTCTAGTTGCAAGTCACCTGATCAAAAGACTTGAGGTTTAGTTTTTGAGCACCTAATCAAAAGCTCATTGGTGGCAGTCACCTGATCAAAAACCTGAGTGGATTCCTACTAGGGTGGTAGAAGAGTGGATGTACCCAAGTTTAGGGGAACCACTATAAAATTCTTGGTTTGTCTGGGTTGCTCTTTTCTATTATTCCTGCTGTGACTGTGCTTGCTAGGTTGCTGTGTTTGTGCTTTTAATTTAATTTCTGCAGCACTAGTAATAGATTGAATTAATTAGCAAAATTTTTATAAACCCTAAATACTCTATCCCCCCCCCCATCTAGAGTACTTCAGATCTAACCCTCACTTTCAATTGGTATCAGAGCAAGGTTCCTTTGGTTGTACAAGCTAACCCTTGAACCAAAAGATCCTGAGTTAGATCTGATTTTTATTTTTATTTCTATTAGGATTAGATACACAGCATGGTACAGAACAAATACTATGCAAGCCCCAGACCTCCAGTGTGCAACCTAAATAGGTTTGACATTTGTAATGCAAGAATTAAATTATATATGAACACTATTGATCAGGATATCTACAACTATATTTTGACAGGTCCTTCTCAAGCAACTGCATCTACCTCTACAGCAACTTCCAGCACTAGTGCAATTCCACCACCTGAGTGGACTAAGGCTCAAAAAAAGGCTAAAGTTGGTGATGCTAAAGCCATGAACATTCTTGCTCAAATAATGTTAGATGACATTTTTCAGAGGGTGGCTGAATGCACATCAGCCAAGGCCATCTTGGATTATCTAAATCAAATTGTGGCTGGATCTACTGATGAAAGAAAGGATAGAAGATCCAACCTCACATCACAATATGAGAATTTCAAGAATGAGGAAGCATAAACTATTGCAGATATGTACAATAGGCTGAGCTCAATCATCAATGAGCTAAAACATTGGATAAGGACATCACCCTCACTGAGGTGAATGACAAAATCCTTATGTGATTCCCAAGCTCATGGGATTCGAGGATTTGTCCCATCAAGGAGGCCTGAAGCCTAAATGAGATTTCCACAAAATCCCTTTTAGGAAAGCTCAAATCTTATGAGTAGCTCATTAAATCCAGAGAAGCAGCTGAGTAAAGAACACCACCACCAGCCAGGAAGGAGCATAGCATAGCATTTAAGGCTACAGAGGAGACAGAAGCACCAACAATCAATGAAGAGTTGATGAGTCTCTTTGCCAAGAGATTCTATAAAATGGTAAGGAAAGATTTCAGAAGAAAGTCATCCAGGCAGGATGATAAGCCAAGGTATGACAAAACCCCCACTAAAGAAGTGGAGTGATTTGGTTGCAGGAAAACTGGACATTTCCTCTCAGAGTGTCTAGAGAATCAGAAGAAGGAGAAGAGAAGAGAGGAGTCTAGAAGACAGCAAAGCAGCAGGCCTTCCTCCAGTAAATATAAAAAGAAGGAGAAGGGCTTTGTGGCTGAATCCTTGAGTGAAACTGAGGATGAATCCACATCCTCCAGCTCTAGTGAAGATGGGGGAGAGGCAAGGGCCTAAGAAGTATGCCTCAAGGCCATTGATGCCTCCAGGTGTCAATCAGATGAAGAAGGATCTGACCATGAAGAAACTTTAGAAACAGATGCTGATCAGGTACTCTTATCCTTTGACTATAATTCTGATGCTTTCAAATTTGAATTTAAAACTATGTGTATTGATTTAATAAATTCTGAAAAGGAAATCAAAACACTTAGGGAAAAGTTAGCTAATCAAGAAACTCAAATTGCTAAAAACACTAGGTTAAAGGAAGAATTAAATCAAGCTGATGGACATCACAAGCACAGTCAATGCCATACTAAATGGCAAGCTGGGCTTGGGTGCATCATTAAGTTTACCCCCCATTCTCAAGAAAAACATTTTAACAACCCCCATAAAATTTGTTTCTACTAAGGGAAAAGAAATATTTACCAATAAAGAAACCATAGAAGAAATGCCCAACTTAAAAGGTCAAAACAAAAGAAATCAGAAAACCTTGGATAAAAACAAAGTTCAGTAGATTTCGTCGAACTTAGATCGATGAAATGTTGCCAGTTCGTCGAACTCAAGCCGACAAATGCTGAACGCAAATTATATAATAATCATTCGTCTTACTGCGGTCGACGAACTTTGTATGGTTCGTCGAGCAGAGATCGACGAACTTGGGGCAAAAAAATGAACTTGTTTATTCTTTGAGCAGATATCGATGATCTCATCCCATTTCGTCGAACTTTGGTCGACGAACTCACAACAATTCGTCGAATTCAGTCAGACTTAACAAAAACTATAATTATAACACCAACTTAAATCAAACTAAGAAACCATTTAACCCTCTTGCTGATTGGATAATACCACCTAGAAGATATCACCCCTTAGGATATAAAACACAACATGAATTCTCTGTGATATCTAGCTTTTCTTATCAGCACAACAAAGGACCCAAGGTAACCAGGGTCAAGAACAACTGACTGTTTTTATTGCAGGAAAATGGTTGTCCAGTGATTAATCAAACATGGTACCTAGATAGTGGATGCTCCAAACACATGACTGGCAGCAAAGACAACCTAATCAACTACAAGTCCAAGTTGGGACCAAAGGTTATCTTTGGTGACTCAAAGTGAGGCCAGTCAGAAGGATATGGAGAAGTAAGGAATGGAGCAGTCACATTTAAGAAGGTGACCTATGTAAGTGGACTCAAGCATAACCTCATCTCTATCAGCCAATTATGTGATGAAGGTTATCCGGTACATTTCAACTCAACATCTTGTATTATTTCTAATAAAGAAAAACAAAATGTTTAATTGGAAATTGACAAGGTAATATATACATAGTAAATTTTCTTTCTGGCAACTCAGATATTTGTTTGCTTAACATTATTTGCAATCAAAATGAATTATGGCATAAAAGGCTAGGACATGTAAATATGAAAAACATTGCTAGGCTATCTAAAGACAACCTTGTGAGAGGTTTACCTTCTAGTCCCTACAAGAAGGAAGGCCTTTGCAGGGCTTGTTAACTAGGCAAGAAAACTAAATCTAGCTTTAAATCAGTTAATAAAAGTGATTCACCTAGGATTTTGTACTTGCTGCACATGGACCTCTTTGGACCCATTGCTATATAAAGCCTAGGAGGGAAATCTTATACCCTAGTTATTGTAGATGACTATTCAAGATTCACTTGGGTGTTCTTTCAGAGATATAAGTCAAATACCTTTACAGTTCATACAGATTTTCTCAGGACCATACAGATTGAGTACTCTACTCATGTTGCATTGATCAGAAGTGATCATGGTACAGAGTTTGAGTCTCTTCTTATGCATGTGTTCTGTGAGAAGGAAGGTATCGGGCACTGCTTCTCAGCTCCTAGAACTCCCCAACAAAATAAGGTAGCTAAAATGAAGAATAGAACCCTAATTAAAGCTGTAGACACATTACTTACAGATGCTCACATGCCACTATCCATTTGGGCAGAGGCCATAAGCACAACTAATTATGACTGAACATGAGTCTGATACATAAACTTAAGAATAGGACTCCCTATGAATTACTTAAAGGGAAGAAACCTAAAATCACTTATTTTAAAGTATTTGGATATGTATGCTATATACATAATAATAAGAAATATATTAGAAAGTTTGAAAGTAAGGCTGAATATGGAATTTTTCTAGGATATTCCCAAGTAAGCAAAGCTTATAGTGTGTTTAATAAATCATCTTTAAAAATTGAAGAGTCAATTCATGTCACTTTTGATTAGGCTAACATGTATTGTAAGGAGAAAGAGATTTCTACCAGTAATCCTTTGCAGGTACCCCACTTGTGTGAGAATCTGGATGGACTAAGCCTCACTCAAGAGGCTCCAACACATCCTTCTCCACAAGTTGATGAAAATAGTGAAGATGAATCTTTGGAAGAGGCTGAACCACATTCAACAACAAAATTCATTCCACAAGAAGAATTAAATCAAAATGTTATTGCTGAACCAACTCCACCAACTGATCTTGTCACACTAAAGGATCACCCAATATCCTAAGTGATTGGAGACATATCAGTAGGTATACAGACAAGACATCAACTCAACGAAGATTTGATGCATGCTTATTTTCTCTCTCAAGTTGAGCCTCAATCCATATATGATGCTGAGCAGGATCCCCACTGGATCATTGCTATGCAAGAGGAACTAAATCAATTTGAGAGATGTAGAGTGTGGGATTTAGTTCCAAGACCCAAAGACTACCCATTCATTAGAAATAAATGGGTATATAGAAACAAACTGGATGCCCATGGTATAATTGTGAGGAACAAGGCTAGTCTTGTTACTCAAGGATATAGGCAAGATGAAGGCATAGACTATGATCAAACATTTGCACCAGTTGCAAGGTTAGAGGCAATCAGAATCTTTCTTGCCTATGCTGCCTACAAAAAGTTCAAGGTATATCAGATGGATGTAAAGAGTGCTTTTCTGAATGGAATACATAAAGAAGAAGTCTATGTTGAACAACCTCCAGATTTTATCTCTCCAACCCATCATTAGCTTGTATTTAAATTGCATAAAGCCCTCTATGGTCTAAAGCAAGCTCCAAGAGCTTGGTATGAGACCATAGCTTTTCTGATAGAGCATGATTTCACTAGAGGCATTGTAACATCCCTCAAATAACTAGACCCCTAGATGTGGTTTTTGTCATGACTAGATCATGACAAAACCCTTGGAATCCCAAGAAGGTCAAGTAAACCAAGGGATGTAGGTGAGACCACTATGCTCTGTAAATAGTACATTTATGAACCCTAGTTTAGGGTGATCATGAGGCTTCACCAAGACTTCAAGACCCCTCCATGGCCTCACCAATCCATTGTAAGGTCCATGTGAACCTTAAGAGTCCATTGGAGTCGACTCAGGGTGGTCAAGTTGACCTAGGACCACTCTAGGCCTAAATTGGGCAAGGTAGCCTAATTAAGGGCAGTGTGCCCTAGTTAAGCCCAACTAACCCTACCAGGGTCTTCCTAGACCTAAAATGGGGTTAAAGGGTCACTAAGGACCCATGGAGGGCAGTCAAGGTGGTTAATTTCACCAAAGTCAACCCTAACCTTAATTTGGGCAAAGTACCCTTCCTAAGGGCAGGTGACCTCCAAAGTGCCAAGTCAGACGTACCCAACCCTACCTAAGCCTTCGGGGAGATCAATGGGTCACCAAGGATCCATTGGGGGCAACCCAAAAGGTCAAAAAGACCAAAATCAACCCAAGCCTACTTTGGGTCAACCAAGCCCAAAAGGGCTAGCCCAAGCCCAAGCCCAAGCCTCCTCATGTGGCTCCTTTAGGGAATAATGTGCATGGATGGGCTGCAAATAGTCCTCCAGGTTGACCGAGTCAACTTGGTGACTAGGAGAGAGGGTGAGCTTCATTCCATGTTAATGGAGGAGAGAGAAAGAAGAAGGAGGAGGGAATGAAGGGGGCTCGGCCAAGGGGAGGCCAAAGGCCACCTTTAATGGCTAAATTCAACTCCCCTAAGGAAGGGGAGAAGTTTCCAGTCATTTCCCCGGCCACTAATGCCTGGTTTATCCCCCCGCCTCCATGGCCGAGCGTAGCCATTAATGGCTTTAATGGGCATTGGTAATCCAGCCCCTCCACTCCCCAACTGAGGCTTTAAACACCATCAGTGGGTCGAGAGAAGATTTTCCCAATCCTTACCTGAAGAAATCAAGCCACCCACTATTCAGTTGCAGAAATCGAGCGGCGCCGCATTCAAAAATGGCTTCCCGGCGATCTTCTCGACTTCAGGCCGCCGGCAAGGTCCTCCTACTCTCCTTGCCTCATGGCTAGATCATATCAATGCTTAGTTTCAAGGTTAGGGCTCAATTGAGCCCAAACCAATTCCTGGTTTTCATGGTTTCGGGCCGAGAAATTTTCTTGGTAAAACCGCTGGAATCCGCACCTCTGGCGGTTGTGTCGCCGCCAGTCGATAGCCACCACCTCGGTGGAGGTGTTGGTGGCGGTTGCCGGCCGGGGAAGTGCTGGGATGGGTGGTAGTGGCGGTTGGAAGTGGTTCTAGGCTTGGGCTATCTCAGTCGTTGGCTGGAGGTATACGATGAGTCAGTGCCTTTGGATCTACGCCCAGATCCGTGCGCCAAATTTGATAAGGAACATTTAAATTCAATTTGATTTCATTTCTGTCACACTAATTGCAGTAGATGATTTTAATTTTTAAAAATAATTAGGTTCATCTACTTAAATAGTCAACAACATGACGTTTGTAGCCCTAGGTGTCTACTTTGATTCAAAATTGATTTGAACCAATTTGAACCTTTAGTTAGACTAGGGCACCCATTTTGGTGGGACCTATACCTATGGCTATCCTGAAATTAAAATGGGTGCCCACGCTTCATCTCTTGTCTAAATGACCTGAAATATGGGCAACGGATCACCCTTAGCTATGTCTAGGGCCTGTCCAAAAATGGGAATATTTGGAGATAATTTGTCTATGGTTTTAGTTTTTATTTAATAACATAATGGTAATTTAATTATGTGCTCTAATTACCTCCAAATCCTCCCAAATTTTGTTGAGTGGTCCCTGGCCTCATAATATGTCCTTGTATATATTTTTACCTCATTTGGATGTGTTTTGGATAGGGAATGACCTAACCCTAATTTTACCTTAATAAAGGTTTCTTAGGTAAAAAGTGCACCATGAGGTTTAGTGGTCAAATCACCTCAACAGAGGCTGAGATTTTGACCACTGACTTGACATGACCTTTAACACCCTCATAGGGATTATGGGGTGGTCTAGGGTAGTTTTGCCCTAGGATCCAAACTCAAACCCTAAGGAGGGGCTTTTGAGTGTTATGAAGGGCATGGGGTCAAATGCCCTTGTGTGATCTTACAACTTGGTAGGAATGATGCTAGGGTGGCCCATGTCCTTTGGTATGAATCTTAGAGGATTTGGAGATGGATAGACCTCCCAAATCCCTAACCCTAGTCTAGGGCATAACCACTTTCATGAAGAATAAGCCACCAAAACTTGCTAAAAAAAAGGTGTGAAACTTAGGTAGCATGGTCTCTAAGTTAGATAGGACCTCTGGTGAATTTATTGGAATTTATGAGTAATATTACTAGCACCCCCTTTGTTACACATGATGTGGCCCTAAATGGTATTTTATTTATTATGATTACGCTGTTTATTAGAGACTCATGAAATTTGGGCAGGAGATGTTTTTAGTCAAAATGATTATTCCTGAATTTTGTTATAAATTTTACTTGAACAACTTTAGTCCTTCCTTCACAAGTTTTAAAATGTGCAATTACGGTCAATAAATTATTTAGAGCTATTTACTTGTTGCAAAAATTATGAAATTTGTTCTCTGATAAATTTAGGTCAATAACCACTTGGAGAAATTAATTCATGATTTTTAAATGATTATTTGCGGTATATACTTTACAAACTCATAATTTTGGGAATTTGATGTAAAATTTATTCAGAGATTGATTCCTGCTGAACAAAATTTGGGAGACACTAGATTTTATTTTAAATAGTCATATTGAATTTATCATAAATTTTGTAGAGAATTTGCTTGTCTGAAATGGGTACTTCATGTTCAAACTGGGATTTTTGGATTACTAGAATAGATAAATAAATTATCAGATAAATTTGGAAAATTATGAATTTCTAGATTTAGGTTAAAAATGTCATTATAGCCCTCCAATAATTATTATAGGGGTACTGGGTTATTATTTTGTGTACCTCCCATTTTAATTGTCATATGACTTATGATGGTCAGCATTTAGTAAAACTACAGAAATTATGTAGGAGTATGAATTTGGGCACATGAGTTGGGCTTAGATGTTTGCTGATTTCGATGAATGAAAATGAGTTCATCGTTGGAGGTTGGGATGATTAAGGGCTGGCATTGCCTAATGTCCGGTGGTGCTCGGGATCGACGAAAGATCGTCTTTCTCATTGGGAGGAGGATTCTAATGCACTAGGGTTAGATCCAGTAAAATAATTATGGGTTGGGAAGTCTAGTCGCAACCTATAATAGTAAGTGCCTTGCGAAAGGGAGCTTTGGGCGTAATCCCATCGTAGTTCCTAGTACCTTCGAGAGCCCTTCACTGGGTATACCATGGGCAGTCCTAGGCTAACATAAATAGTAGGTAAAACTGAAATGCAAGAGTAAGTAGAAATAACCTAGGGTTGCACTCACACTCCCCGGGGTTGTGGGAGTTAGGTTGGGTCACTCGGGCAGTAAGCTCGGTGGATTTGGAGATGGGAAAGTTGGCCTGATGAGCTTTGTCTCGGTTGATGTTTGTGATGGGTAGGATGGCCCGACGAGCTTTGTCTCGGTTGCAGTTGGTGATGGACGGGTTGGTATGGGGAGCTTTGGCTCGGAGGTTATAAATCAAGGTTGCATATGCATAAAGTAAGGGTGGTTGGTCTTTGGTATTGGAGAGTCGATGCACCAACTCCAATATGTTGACTCAGCAAGTGTTGTTTAACTGTTGGCCAAGTAAAGTCCGGTGCGCCAGCCGACAAGAGTACGCAGGAGCTCCGCTTAGTGCACCAGCGTTGAGGCATACGATAGGTCTGACTGGTAGTGCAATTACCGATTTAGAGGTGGGCGAGGCCCAACCCACCGCTTCTGTTTGCCACTACGGAGGAATCCTGGGAGGTTCAGTTCCAGAAAGGGGGAACTAAAGGTCTGTGTTCACAGAGTCGAGTGGGTGTGTTACACTTGCATGTTCACAAATTTTTGTATAATTGTATTTCATAGCATAACCATTACATTTAACCCTGACACCTATTATATAAGGTGGTATGGGACGCGTTATACAATAGGCCCTGTAAAATGACCCCTTGGTTTATAAGTTTGTGCGAGCGTGCTTATAAGTTAATGTTTATTCAGAATTCTTTATATGTATGCTTATTAGAAAACCGACACCCTATCGTATAAATAGGTATGGGACTCTTTATACGATAGGAGCCCTGCTAAAGATCCCTTGGCTTATATGTTCTCGGATAAGTTAACGTTACTCTTCTTGTTTAGTTTTTCATGATTTTATTACTGCCTTATATACTATTGGACTGCTAATTTAGTTTCGCCGCCATCTGCTCATTTGATATTCTCCACCTTCATATCCTCTCCTTTCCTCCTCCCCGCTCGGTGCCCAGGTTCCATGGGGGAATGGGCAGGGATGATAGGAATTAGTCTTTTAGACTAATGGTTTTCGAACCACGTCATTTTAGGGAACCGTGGAGCCCAGCATGGAGGAGAAGCCCCAGATGTTGACGCGCTTGGAGATGGGGCAGTCTAGTACCGGAGTTCAGACGGCATGGACTGTGAGTCCTGGCCCCTACTAGTTATATTAGTTTTGCTTCCACGATGAGAGATTTGTAGTGAGGACATTGATGTACTGGGCATAAGCCCAAGGATTTTAGTATTTTTATTATATCTGTGAACACTCCCTTCGTGGAGATCATTTACCATTTATGTGATTTCTGTGAACTTGCTTTTGTTACTTTGCTACTGTTTGAGATCGATTTGGCTAGCAGGATCGGCATTTTGTAGTGATGACCTTTCCGGGCGGGTAGGTATCACCGCAAAACGATGGTTATGGGCATAAGATCTCGTGGTTTTAAAAAGATAAAAAAGGGGGTCTTATAAGTGGTATCAGAGCAGACCTCGATCGCAAAGTAGCAGTCCACAACCCCTGGGTCACCCCCGCACGTGTTTAGTTTGGGGACAAACAAAGCAGCGGAAGTAGTGGTGTGCCCATATGGGGGATCACATGTAAATTGTCCACCGTTAATTAGGTTTGAGTCGATTACTTACTACTGGCTTTTGTTACGCATCCCCCAGCACAGCCTACACTATAGGGCGGAGTCCAGCAGACTCCCGATGTTGCACCACCTCCCCCCCCGGTTACCACTCTATTCCTACTGTCAGAGATGGTGCAGACTCTGACAGCTATCCTGGAGGCATTTAGGGTACAACAGGTTCCAGCTCCTCAGCCAAACTCGGGGGCCAACTGGTTGAGTATTTTCTAAGGACTTTCTCCCCCATCCTACTTGGGCACAGAGTCAGCCGTTCGGACGGAGGAGTGGCTGGACATTATGTATGAGATGCTAACTGGGATCCGGTGCCCGTGGGAGGAGAGAGTGTCCTTGGTCGTCTCTTGTTTGGAGTCCCATGCCAAGAGATGGTGGAAGACTTCGTTGGACATGACGTTTGCAGACAAAGAGGTTGTTGAGATAGCCTGGGTGGAATTCAGGGCCGCACTATTGGAGCATTTTGTTCTACAGTCAGCCAGAGACGAGCTGGAGGATAGATTTCAATAGTTGAGACAGGGTAGCAAGACAGTGGTGGAATATCATCGGGAGTTCAACCATCTGGCCCTGTTTGCGTATTCTTACCAGTTGGATGAGGAAGGTTACACCAAGAGGTTCTATAAGGGCATGCGAGAGGATCTGAGGGAGGCTCTGCTGTTTGTGTCTGACGGACCTATTCCTCAGATATTGGAGATGGCGAAAAGGATCGAGGCAGATTGGCATACTACCCGAGGCCGGAAGTGGCCAGCTGAGGACCAGGGCCGGGGAGCCCGAAATGATCAGCGGCGGGGCCACGTCACAGATGGGAGAAGAGTAGAAGACTAGCCTCGGCAAGAGGCGATACAGGAGCAGAGGGAACCAGTAGTGGCTTATCCCCCGCCATAATGCTTCAATTGTCATCAGGTAGGGAATATTCGGAGGAACTGCCCCATTAGGGGGGCTGCACTACCAGCACCACCGACTGCCCCGTCAGCTCAATATTTTGGAGGCCGAGGACGCGGCCGTGGTCGTGGATACTATGGCAGAGACCACAAGCAGGAGAGGGAGATAGTATATGCATTTGATCTGACTCAACAAAGGAACCCGGAGCAGGTGATCACAGGTACGCCAGTTAATTTTAAGTCTTCTGTTTCCTAGATAATTAAAGCTATGGATATAGAACTGATTGACTAGGAAAGAAAACCATAATTAGATTTCTAAGACTTTAAGTTAAACCCCTAGGCATAGTCTTCATCAGCGACAAGCCCGCCTATACACTATTCGATACGGGTGCTTCGCACTCATTCGTGTCGGAAGCCTTCGTGGAAGGGCTGGAAGGCGTGGAACAGTTCACAGGCCTGATGATGAGGATACGGCTACATGATGGATCGGAGTTATTCACCACCGCCCGTTATAATATGGAGGCAGAGATCGGTGAAAAGATATTTGAAGCACCGGCGACAATCATGAAGATGCCATTCTTTGATTTGATCCTGGGAATGACATGGTTGTGCTGGAACCATACTTAGATCGACTGCATGTCCAAGAGGATTACTGTGAGGCATGGGGATTCCTTCATCGTCATCGAAGGTATTAAATCTATCCCCCCTCTCTTGTTGTCATCCGAGCAGGCCGTCAAGGCCCACTTACAGGGGGAGGATGTCTATGAAGTGTTGTATGCAATGGCCGAGACTAAGGGTTCCACCTTGGTTATTCCGGTGGTGCGAGATTTTGACGAATTATTTCTGGAGAAGCTGCCAGGGCTACCCCGCACCGGGAGTAGGATTTCCGGATACAGCTGGTGTCGGGAGCTAAGCCAGCGTCTAGAGCCCCTTACCGGATGGCCCCGAAGGAGCTGACAGTGTTTCGGAGCCAGCTCCAGGAACTGGTGGAAGCCAATTTTGTCCGGCCAAGCTCTTCACCATGGGGAGCCCCGGTGTAATTTGTCAAGAAGAAGGAGGGGACACCCAGATTGTGCACCGACTATCGGGCACTGAACCGACTGATAGTCCGGAATACCAATCCACTGCCAAGGATAGATGAGATATTTGCCCAGCTGGAGGGCACACATTTCTTTTCAAAATTGGACTTGAGGTTGGGCTACTATCAGCTGCGGATCCAGGAGGAGGACATACCGAAGACTGCCTTTAGTAGCAGATATGGGTTGTTCGAGTTTACTGTGATGCCCTTCGGGCTCACGAATGCACCATCGGCGTTTATGAGTCTCATGAATCGGGTGTTCGTGGCATATCTGGATGTGTTCGTCATTGTATTTTTTGACGACATCCTCATCTACTCGAGGACAGAGGAGGAGCACACACGACATCTGATGCTGATCCTGGAGAGACTACGGGAGAAGCAGCTCTACGCAAAGTTCAGCAAATGTCAGTTCTTATTGAAGGAGGTGGCCTTCCTAGGCCATATCATCAGTGGTGCTTGGTTAGCAGTGGACGCGACCAAGATTCAAGCTGCTCGGGATTGGCCGCAGCTGAAGTCGGCCTCAGATGTGCGGAGTTTCCTAGGATCTGTCGGGTACTACCGGAAGTTCGTGGAGGGAGTTTCTCGTATTGCCCTTCCACTCACATCCCTGACAAGGAAAGATGTGCCTTTTGTCTGGACCCCGCAGTGCGAGGTGGCCTTTCAGTAGCTAATGAATCGACTCACCTCGGCTCCTATACTACCCCTTCCTTCGGGGAAGGAAGGATTCCAGGTCTACACCGACGGTTCCTACCATGGCATGGGTATGGTGCTGATGCAGAATGGTCGTGTGATAGTATACGCTTCTCGGCAGCTGAAGAAGCATGAGCTGAACTACCCAGTTCATGACTTATAGATGGGAGCGGTAATATTTGCGCTGAAAGTCTGGCGACACTATCTGTACGGTGTCCACTGCAACATTTACTCCGATCACAAGAACTTGAGGTATGTGGACATGCAAAAGGGGCTGAATATCAGGCAGAGGCGATGGGTGGAGTTTCTAGCAGATTACCAATACGAGATGCACTACCACCCAGGGAAGGCAAATGTCGGATCCCTAGTTAATTTGGGCTAGGTTCACTAGCTTAGGATGTGACCCATCATGTATAGCCAGGGTCAAGTTGTGTCCTAGAGTCTAGGCCAAGTCCTTAGAGTCAACTTCAGATGGACCAGCTTTCAACAAGACCATCAGAGACTCCAGACTTAGAAGTTTTCAAGACCAAGTAAAGTGAGTTCGACGTTCGTCGAACTCAGCTCGGCAAAAGGTGTTCGGCGCTCGACGATCGTGAGACATTTCTTTGTGCTGAGCTCGACGATCTTTGTTCTTTGTTCGACGAAGACTGAGTTACTTCAATAGGCTAAAGTCAGGATAACCCCAGAATTTTTCTAAGTCCAGCTTCAAGCTTTGGCCGACGAACTAGATTCTGAGCTCGACAAACTTGGACCTCAAGTTCTCAACTTCTCAGGTCGATGAAGTCATCTTCTCAGGTCGTCGAATGCAGTACTCTACTCGACGAATTCTGAATTCAGAGGATTTGTGTCGGCACTTAGGGCATGTATCGACACCAAATTTATGTCGACACCAGAAAACTTATGTCGACACACAGGATATCAGTCGACACCAACTTATGTCGACACTGAATATCAGTAGATGCAGAATATTTTGACAAAGTCCAGAACTATTCTCAGCTTGATGAATTTGGATCTCAGCTCGACGAATGAAGATTATCAGTTCGACGAAGATTGAAGCAGAATTGATAAGATTCCCTAGAAGACTAAATGCTATTGTGTGGTCGACGAACTCATCAAGCTCAGCTCGACAAACTCAAGCTCAGCTCGACGAACTCAAGCTCAGCTCGACGAACTCAAGCTCAGCTCGACGAACTCAAACTCAGCTCGACGAATTATGTTCTTCATTTGAAGATTCCAGACTAGGTCTTCTCCAGTTTTCCCTTCCCCCTTCTTTGCGATGAATCCTCAGTAATTAATGCCAGATCTTCTCGGAATGTTACCTTTAGAACACGCATTGATCATGGATTATTTCATGCCATTTTTCTATGGGACAGTTAGGGAAATCATTGATTTCCGCTTTCTTCCCAGGCCAACTGCATTTACTGCACAAGCATTCAAATTTCCAAAGGATTCTTCAGTCAGACTGACAACAAAAGAAAAAAAGTAATCTTGCAGAAAATCAGACAGACATAGACAGTCATTGCACAGAAGTACAATCTTACAGAAATCAAAAGTTCTTTTCTGGAATCAGCCCTGGCCAGAGAACATCTTCAAGAAGAAGAAGAAGAACATTCATTACTATCAAGAGTCTTCTAACTTCAATCCTACAGGACAACTTCAAAAGGACAACAAGTCTTTATCTGTCAAAGAAGTTCCTGAACAATCTCTGGTCCAGGCATTCCAGGTTTGAAGACCTGTCACCCTGAAGCAGTGCTCCAGCTTTCCTGATTCCTTCAAGATCTCAGGGGGAGCAAATCTGCTAAAATCAATCCACAGTCTTCTTAGTTGTTATTGAGAAAGAGAAGACACCATCACCTCTTTTCAACTCTTGTATAGGGTTTTAAATCCCTTCAAAATTATTCATGGTTGCAAGTCTCCTTCCAAAAGACTAGATGTTTTGGTTTTTGAGCACATGAACAAAAGCTCATTGGTGTCAGGCACCTGATCAAAAACCTGAGTGGATTCCTACCAGGGTGGTAGAAGAGTGGATGTACCCAGGTTGGGGAACAACTATAAAATTTCTTGTGTCGTCTAGTTGCCCTTTATTTTTGTTTTGGTTGTGCTCTGTGATTGTTTAGGTTACTGTGCTTATTTATTTTAGTTGCTGACTTGTTCACTTAGGATTACAATAAAAGTTGTAAAAAGTTTGTAGTGAGCACAATACTCTATTCACCCCTCTCTAGAGTATTTCAGATCTAACCTGCACTTTCAATTGGTATCAGAGGGAGGTTGGTTAAAATACCATACCTTAATTGGTTGTACAGGCTAACACCTGAACCAAAAAGATCCCTCTTATTAGATCTGTTTGTTTTGATTTTGTTATTAGATTTATCTCTTCATAGACATGACTCAAAATAAAGTTTATGCAAGCATCAGACCTCCAGTGTGAAATCTGAACAAGTTTGCCATCTGGAAGGCAAGAATCAAATTATACATGAACTCTATTGATGAAGATATTTTTGTCTCTATTGTAACAGGAGTACCTCCAGCATCTGTAGCTTCTACAAGCACCTCCACCAACATGACTGCAGTACCTCCTCCAGAGAATAATGATGCATACAAGAAAGCCAAATTTGCAGATGCTAAAGTAATGAACATCTTGGCTCAAACTATATCAGATGACATATTTCAAAAGGTAGTTGAGTGCACCTCAGCCAAGGCTATTTGGGATTCCCTCAACCAGATGGTAGCTGGCTCAGCAGATGAAAGAAAAGACAGGAGATCAAACCTCATATCCCTGTATGAGAATTTCAAGAAGGTTGAGGCTGAATCAGTTGCAGAAATGTAAAATAGGTTGAGTTCAATCATCAATGAGCTCAAAACCTTGGATAAGGACATCACCCTAGTAGAGGTGAATGACAAGATTTAGATGTGCTTCTCTTGCTCTTGGGACTCCAGAATCTGGCCAATCAAGGAAACCAGAAGCCTAAATGAGATATCAACTGAATCTCTGCTAGCCATATTAAAATCCTATGATCAGTTGATCAAATCAAGAGAAGTAGCAGAACAGAAGGCAACAACCCCAGTGAGAAAGGATCACAATATAGCCTTCAAAGCATCTTAGGAAAGTGAGACCTCAACATCCAATGAGGAAATCATAAGCCTCTATAAAAAAGATTATATAAGAAGGCTAGAAAGGATTTCAGAAGGAAATTATCCAGGCAGGATGATAAGCCAAGATTTGACAAGATACCAACTAAGGAGGTTGTGTGCTTTGGTTGTAGGAAGCCTGGGCATTACATCTCTGAATGTCCAGAAAATCAGAAGAAGGAGAAGAATAGAGAAAAGGACTCCAGGAGGAAACACAGCAGCAGACCCTCTTCCAGCAAGTATAAAAAGAAAGACAAGGGCTTTGTTGCTGAGACATGGAGTGATACAGAGGAAGAATCATCCTCTTCCAGCTCAAGTGAAGAAGAGGAAGAAGCAAGATCCAAGGAGGTTTGCCTTATGACAATTGATGCCTCCAGGAACAATTCTGGATAAGAAGGAGAATCTGAAGATGAAGCAGCCTCAGACTCAGAGGCAGATCATGTTCTTTCAAATTTTGATTTTAATTCTGATTCATTCAAAATTGAATTCAAAGCCATGTGTTTAGATTTAATTAGCTCTGAAAAGAAAATAAAAACTCTTAGAGAAAGACTAGGAAATCTTGAATCTGTTAACTCAGAAAATATTAAACTAACAGACCAACTAACTCTAGCAAATGAACAAATAATTAAATTAAAATCTGAATTATGTGAGGCCAAATAACTTGAGTAATCTCTCAATGAGAGAAGTCTCAAGCTGATGGACATAACAAGCATAGTTAATGCCAGATTAAATGGCAAGCTGGGCTTGGGTGCATCATCAAGTTTGCCCCTCATAATTAAGAAAAATATTCTTACAACCCCCATTAAGTTTATTTCTGCCAAGGGAAAAGAAATGTTAATAGACAAACCAATGTCAGAAAACAACCCAAAACCCATAGACAAGAGAAATAAAAATCAGAAAATAGTTAATAAAAACAAGGTTGAGCAGCATTCGTCGAACTCAGATCGACGAAATGTGGCCAGTTCGTCGAACCCAAATCGATGAATGCTGAACGCAAACTTCAATTATAATAATTCATCCAACTGCGATCGACGAACTGTGTATGGTTCGTCGAGCAGAGGTCGACGAACTTGGGGCACAGAAAATGACTACTGTCATTCTCTAAGCAGAGATCGACGATCTCACCCCTATTCATCGAACTCTGGTCGACGAACTTACAAAAATTCGTCGAACCCAAAAGGACCAAACTTAAACTATTTCTCTTACAGAAACTCTAAACCAGCTAACAAGTCATTCAATCTAGTAGCTAATTGGGTTATTCCACCTAGGAGATATCACCCCTTAGGTTATAAATCTCAACCTGCATTATCAGTTATATCCAGTTTCTCTTTTCAACCAAATAAAGGACCCAAGGTAACCTGGGTCAAGAACAATTGAGTTTTGTTTTTCATTACAGGTACAGGTGAAGATCTGTCCAAGGGTAAGTCAGACCTGGTACTTGGACAGTGGTTGCTCCAAGCATATGACAGGAAGCAAGGACAATTTATCCAACTACAAGTCCAAGCTAGGACCAAAGGTGATCTTTAGTGATTCAAAAAGTGGCCAGTTAGAAGGATATGGAGCAGTAAAGATTGGGACAGTTACTTTCAAGAAAGTAACATATGTAAGAGGACTTAAGCATAACCTAATATTCATAAGTCAATTATGTGATGAAGGTTATCAGGTACACTTTAACTCTACCTCTTGTTCTATTATTGATAATGAAAACCAAACTGTTTTAATTGGAATTAGACAAGGCAACATATATCTAGTAGACTTTATTTCTGCCAAAACTGATGTTTGTTTACTCAATATCACTAGTAATCAAAATGAGTTGTGGCATAAAAGATTAGGCCATGTAAACCTTAATAATATAGCTAGGTTATCTAAATACAACCTTGTTAGAGGTTTACCTTCTGGCCCCTACAAGAAGGAAAACCTATGCAGGGCTTGTCAATTAGGCAAGCAAACTAAAACTAGTTCCAAATCCATTGATAAAAGTGATTCACCTAGGATTTTATACTTGCTTCATGTGGATCTATTTAGACCCATTGCAGTACAAAGCCTAGGAGGGAAGTCTTATACTTTAGTGATTGTTGATGACTTCTCTAGATTCAGTTGGGTAGCCTTTCTGAGAGCAAAGTTAGATACATTCAAGGTTCTTACAAATTTTCTGAGGACCATACAGATTGAGTTCTCTACTCATGTTACATTGATCAGAAGTGATCATGGCACAGAGTTTGAGTCTCTTCTTATGCATGAGTTCTGTGAGAAGGAAGGTATCAGGCAGTGCTTCTCAGCTCCTAGAACTCCCAAACAAAATGGGGTTGCTGAAAGGAAAAATAGGACACTCATTGAATCTGCAGGCACATTATTGGCAGATGCTTACATGCCTCTATCCTTTTGGGTAGAAGCTGTAAACACTGCTAACTATGTCCTGAATAGAAGCCTTAAACATAAGCTGAAAAATAAGACCCCCTATGAATTACTTAAAGGGAAGAAACCTAAAATCACATATTTTAAAGTTTTTGGTTGTATATGTTACATTCACTCTAACAATAAAAGATAAATTAGAAAGTTTGAGGCTAAGGCTGAAGAAGGGTTTTTTCATGGATACTCCCAAGTAAGCAAGGCCTATAGAGGTTTTAATAAATCCACCCTTAAAATTGAAGAGTCTATCCATGTATCTTTTGAAGAAGCTAACATGTCTTATAAGGAGAAAGAGATTTATACCAATAGCTCTTTGCAGGTTCCACAACTGTGCGAGTCTATGGATGGACTAAACCTTACCCAAGAGGTGTCAACCCATCCTTCTCCACAGGTTACTGAAGATAGTGAAGAAGAAATTCAAGTGGAAGTGGCTGAACTTCCCCCAACATCTAGTACCATTCCTCAAGAGGAATTAATTACAGAAGCTGTTGCTCAACAAACTCCACCAACTGATCTTGTCACACTTAGAGATCACCCCAGATCTCAAGTGATTGGAGACATTTCAGCAGGTGTACAGACAAGGCATCAACTCAACCAAGACTTGATGCATGCCTGTTTTCTCTCTCAAATTGAACCTCTCACCATTCATGAAGCTGAGCAAGATCCCGACTAGATCATTGCAATGCAAGAGGAACTAAATCAGTTTGAGAGATGTATTGTTTAGGACTTGGTTCCAAGACCACATAACTACCCAGTTATTGGAACCAAATGAGTCTATAGGAACAATCTAGATGCTCAAGGGAACATAGTAAGAAACAAGGCTAGGCTTGTTGCTCAAGACTACATGCAAGAGGAAGGAATTGACTATGACCAAATCTTTGCCCCTGTTGCAAGGTTAGAGGCCATAAGAATATTCCTTGCCTATGCAGCCCATAGGAGATTCAAAGTGTTCCAAATGGATGTCAAGAGTGCATTGTTGAATGGAGTGCTTCAAGAAGAGATTTATGTAGAACAACCTCCAGGTTTTATCTCTCTAACTCAACCCTCCTTTGTATTTAAATTGCATAAAGCTCTCTATAGTTTAAAGCAAGCTCCAAGAGCTTGGTATGAGACCCTAGCAAGCTTTCTTTTAGATCATAAATTTACAAGAGGAACCATAGATAAAACACTTTTCACTAGACATCATAAGGACCAAATACTGTTAGTACAATTATATGTGGATGAAATCATCTTTGGGTCTACTGATACCAAATTATGCAAGAGGTTTGCTAACCTCATGCATTCCAAATTTGAGATGAGTAGCATGGGTGAGCTTTCTTACTTCCTTGGTCTCCAAGTGAAGCAGCTCCCTGATGGTATCTTCCTCTCTCAAGCTAAGTATGCTAAAGAGCTTATTAAGAAGTTTGGGATGGGTGATGCTTCAGGAATGAAAACACTTATGGCTACAAATGCTATTGTGGATTCTGATGCAGCAGGGAAACCTGTAGATCAGAAACATTATAGGGCAATTGTTGGATCCCTAATATACCTAACAGCTAGTACACCTGATATCATGTTTGCCACATGCCCTTGTACTAGGTTCCAAGTGAACCATAAAGAATCTCACCTTATTTTCTTAAAAATAATTTTGAGATATATGAAGAGTTGTCCTAATCTAGGACTCTCGTATCCTGCAGAGTCAGAGTTTGAGTTAACTGGATACTCAGATGCTGACTATGCTGGATGTAGAGTGGACAGGAAGAGTACCTCTGGAACATGTCAGTTCCTAGGTATGAGACTTGTCTCCTGGTTTTGTAAAAAGCAAACATTTATGTCTACATCAACTGCAGAAGCAGAATACATGGCTGCTGGCAGTTGCTGTTCACAAATGTTATGGATACAAAACCAACTCCTAGACTGTGTTGTCAACTTAAATAATTCAACATTATTTTGTGATAATACTAGTGATATTGCTATAGCACAAAATCCAGTTCACCATAGTAGGACTAAGCATATTGAAATAATACATCATTTCATTAGAGATAATATAGACAAAAAGAAAATTAACTTAATCCATATTACTACTGATTTACAGAGAGCAGACATCTTCACCAAGCCCTTGGATGAGAAAAATCATCTATTCTTTATAAATCAACTGGGAATGATTAATGGAGAAGAGTTAAATTAATTTCTGTCTGCATTCGACGAATTTTCCAGAGTTAGTCGAACGGAGTTCGACGAATTAGGGAAAGTTTGAGAGATTCTCGTCGAACGGAGATCGACGAATTCTCTGTGTGGAAGCAATTTTCGTCGACCGGAGATCGACGAACTTTGCTTCAGAAGATAATTCATCGAATGGAGTTCGACGAACTGTTTTTGACTCTTCTGGATGAGATCGATGAATTATTTGTCTATAATTTATTTCGTCGACCTCAGTTTGAAGAATTGTTTTCTTTTTCGTGGAACGAAGATTGTCGATTCATATTCTCAAAATCTTATATCTAGGTTTTCTTTGACCTCCGTCCTACGCTTTCAGTTCTCTTGCTCTTGATCACCGTTTTCTATGACTTTCTTGCAGGTCATCAATGGCGATTCCAGCAGGAGCTTTGGCTGCCATGAAATTTGACACTGGTTTCGACATGGACTTCGATTCATTCCAAAACTCTGACCCAATCTTCCTCTACATTCTGGAACTATTATAGGAACTTGGTCTCAAAGATTTCATGACCAGAAGGATTAAACTGCATGGTACTGAAATTAGAGAATGGGTGTACACGTCTACTGCTTCTAAGGATGATACATTGACAGGAACTATCAAGAGTACTGCCGTTTCCCTATCTCCCGCCGTTCTCTCTGAGATTTTTGGTTTGGTAAATGGAGAAGATGATATGTAAATGGATTCTGAGGAATACAGTTTGATGCTGAAGTTGATGGGGTTTTCTCGAAGCAACCCTAACAAGTTGTTAAAGAAACAACTATCTGCCGCCTACTAGTTCCTGGCAGATATTGTGGGAAAGATACTGATGGGCAAGCACACCGCACATGATTACATTACCCGACATCAATTCCTTATCATGTGTGCGGTGGTGAATAAGCGTCCTGTTGATCGGAGTAAGATCTTCTTTGATCTGATAAAGAAGAAAAACAATAAGAAAGAGGTTTGTTTTGGAAGAATCCTAGGGATCTTCCTCAAGGAAAAGGCTGGTGAACTCATGGTCTCCCCAACCATCTTTATCAATGTCAGCAAGCGCATCACATGCGCTTTGTTTGGTAGATGGGAGAGGATGATCTCCAAGCCATCCAAGGCTTCCTCCTCTTCCATCCCTGCTTTAGAAGGCACTAGGGCTGTTAAAGCCACTCCCACACCTGCTGAGGAGATCCATTCTCCTCCACCATCTCTTCCAGCACCCCTTCTAGCAAAGCAGCCTCCTCATGTGTCTAATCCTCCTCCATCTCCACCACTGGACATCACCAACATCCCATCTCCATCTTACCCTCTAAAAGCTAATCAACAACCAACACCTCGATCTTCACCTCATGACACACATACTTTTACACCTCCTCAGTCTCCACTTCCCCCTCATTTGTCCTCAATTCCACCTTTCACCCTACCCTCAAACATTGCCATGCAAAATGCCAACATTCCATATTCATCACCATCCACTCCTCACACTCATACTATTCCACCCTCCATTCCATCCTTAGTTGCTCCCTCCTCCACACCTAATGCAACATCCTCTTCCCCTTCCTCCTTTGATTAACCTACCATATCGTCTATCCTCACCATTCTTACTCCCCTCATCAAATCCCTTATCACAGAGGCCATTACACCTCTTGTGACTTCTATTAATTCTTTATCTGCTAAAATTTCTGCCATTTCTGCTGCCCCCTCCTCAGTCCAGGGCCTGGCCTTAGGCCCCACTGAACCCAGGCAAGGGGAGATGCCTGATGATGATGCAGCAGCTCAAGCTTCAGATACAGCTTCCTCAGCAGATACAACTACAGAAGTATATCCAAATACTATAGATATAGAATTATTTGATTTGGTTACTTTTATTAATACTGATATGGATATTGCTGACATGGATACTGCTGAAACTGTTGGTGATTTTTCTCTCAATCCCACAATTAATCTACAAAAATTACTGCAACATTTTGATACTGTACATAGGCAATCTCTTCCAGCAGTCTTTACTAAGCTACAGTTGGCCATTGTGCCCTATACCTCTCCAATAAGTCCAGCAGTTGCTAAGCAATTCTGTGACAGTTTTGCTCTTCCAGTTGTTGCTCCATCATCTACAGTTATTCCAGAAGATATCTCATCCCCAAGTTTTGTTATGGATGACTCTCCTATGCCAGATTTGGACGACCTAATCTTGGCTGATATTGAAGAGGAGAATAAGGAAGCAGCTGAAAGCTCTGTCCTAACTATTCCTGATTCCTGTATAGTCTCCTCCTCACCTGTTGCTGAAACTTCAGTTCCTTCAAATTCTGCCCCTATTACAGCAAAAGCTGTTTTTGATGATAAAGCTTTAAAAGCTTTGGATGCTCTTTATGATAACCCTTAGGGTTCTGACAGTGAAGAAGAAGATGATGATGATGATTCAGATGAAGATGCTGCAAAGAAGAAAAAGAAAATGCTGACAAAGAAAAGGAAGGCTCCTCCTCCTCCTGCTCCTAAGCCTAATCCAAATGCTGACACCCCTTATTACATCTTGCACAATGTTACTCCAAATAAGGGAATGCCTGCATAGATGTGGCTATCCAATAACCAGCAGATGGATAGGAAAATAAGTAGGAGATACTCTCCTCCTCCAGTTCATAGGTATAGAAAGGATCCTCCTCCTCCTCCAGCAGCTGGTGCCACTGGCTCCTCTAGCTCTCAGAGATCTGCCCCCATGCAAACCTATCAGAGACAGTCAGGGAGATCCTCTGTAAGTAACCAGCAGAGGCAACCATCCTCAGGAAATCAACAACAATAGCATCAGCAACAGCAACAACAAATTTCTGAAGTACAAAAAGCTGACATTCCGAAAAGGCCATACTCTCCTCCAATTCCATTTGAAGATCCTGAAACTGCAAATACTGCTAAAATGGCCAGATTTCAGGAGCTAATTGGCCTATCTTTGATCAATAAAGTAAAGGCTGAAGGAAAATACACATCAGGCTTAACAACTATGTCAAAATACAAAAAAGAAGAGTTAAAAAGGTTTGCAAAGGCAACAAGCTCTTCAATGTTGATGATTGTATGTGTCACAGCCCGCATTTTCTCAACGTTAGAATCATATCAGAGCTAGAGAAAACACGTGCCATGATGCCACGTCGTGCAGGGGATAACTGCACACGGTCAGGCAAAACTCCAGACCTTAGATTTAAAGGAAAATCGTTGATTAATTATGAAAGAAAACCTGTTATGTTGAATGGCCGTATCCCTCGGCACGGTTGATCAGCTAGTCCACAATTAAAATATATTTATACGCAGCAGAAAATACTTTGGTTCGATTAAATTGACACCCTAGTGAGCATAAGTGTCCCCGAGGGACAACTCATGTTATGCACGACCCTAAGTGAATATAATAGATATAAAAGGTAGTCTTTTTACGCTAAGGAAATATAGTGTTTTTGTTTTATAAATATGCTATGCATGAACTACATATAATAATGCTTTTAGAGTTTAAAATATCTAACATGCAACCTAGCATAAATCCTTCCCAGAAGCAAGTAAACAACCACAAATAGGCAAAAAGGCAGCAGTTTAAGTTCATACCCAGCATCGCAAGAAACCACCAATGGGCGCCAACAACCTGACACGAACCCACTGGTGAGTGTGTATGTCTATACAGAAAGGTCAGGAACTACCTCACAAAATCGGGGATCGGCAGACTCAACTACCCAAGAGGCCGCAAACCAGCCCCTCCAAAAGAACTAGCCGCTGAACCGGCTACACCCTGGACCTGAGGCATTCAAGAAAAGAACACCTCAGCAAGGAAATAATCAAAAAGAGTAAGTAAAGCATTAGAATTATGAGCAAAAGAAGGGTTTACCAACCCGGAAACAAACTGCTATAGGCAAAAGAAAGGGCATGACAGTAAGAAAAGAGCACTGTCTAAAGCACAGTAAAACACACCAAGTGCGAACAATAAAAACAACATGCCCAACGAAAGAGTCTGCAACAGCAAAAAGACATATACATATATGCCCAAAAGAAAGAGAAAATGAAAACAGGAAGGGGACTAACATTCCTAATACGTGGGTAAGTGGCAGTGGTCAAAACATGGATCTGAATTCATAACCAAAATCAGATCCAAAAAGGGCTAAGGGGTCGCCAGTGGCAGCTTTAGGGTCCCACACACACCAACCCAAACCGGGGAAAAAAGGCGGTGGCCACAGCTCTCCACAACAATATCCACCCCTCTTAGAGGCCACTAAAATTTCACCACCTGCCACAACCCAAGAGTCGGCATGCAAAACTAGGCCGAACACCCAATACCACCCCCTAGAGAATGGGAAAAGTCACACTAACAATCCTAAGGAAACACACGAACCCAAGACAGAAAAGTCGAGTCCACTCGACGCGGCGTTGCGTAAGCTCCACTCACTTGACGCCCAAAAATACTTAGTCGCAGATCCTATGCTGGATGACGGCGTTGAGTGAACTCAGTTCACTCGACGCTATCAGCGCTTTCCACTTAGGGTAAATGTAAGTCTTGATAAAATTGCAGCCTAAACTCTCTCAATGCAAGAAAGCAGAGAGTTGGAACTTTAATCCCAACCCTCCGTTCCGTCCTAACTACCCGGGACTATCGCAACCAAACCTAAACCACCTCTACCGCAGCCGCACCCTAACTCTAGCTACCCACTGAACATCAAACCTCAGACAAAAGAGAGAACCTTGGTTTAATTGTAAAGAAAATGACAATAACAGCCCATGGACGAAACGAATGAAGGAGACATCCTACTGTTCTAATTTCTAAGGAGGAAAAATAATGAAAACAGAAGTATTGCATAGGAAAAAAGAGAACAGAGCAAGAGTTAGAATATTATGGCAAGGGCAAGGGAGCCACTTGCCTCTACCTCTCCGGAAAAACAACAGCCACACGACTGCTTGGCTCCGGCGGCAAGATCGGCCACCTAGAAGACCAAAGCTGAAACTTGAGGAAAGAAAAGGAATCAGATGTTTAGAAATTCCTGGAATCAACCCTAAATCGAGAAAAGCTTACATGGAAGGGAAGATCTACACGAGAGTAAGCCAAAACCGCTATCTCCCGAGAAAAACGAGCTCCCTCCCGCAATCGCCGGCCAAAACAACCTCTGCCTCCTCTTAAAACCCTTCCGCTGGAAGCTCTCCAGACTCGGGAACGATGAAAAAAATGAGGAGGAAAAACGGTTCACGGCAACAAAAGAGACTCTCAGGAAAAAAGTACGGAACACGCCCAAGACACGCCCGTGACACGGCCTGAGACGCCCGTGTCACAGGGCGTGTACTAACTCGACGAACGTCGATCTCCACTCGACGAAACACGGGACACGCCCCCGACACGCCCGTGACACGGCCCGACACGCCCGTGTCACGGGGCGTGTACTCACGCACCTACCCACTCGACGAAAGTCGATCTCCGCTCGACGAAGCAAGGGACACACCCTGTGACACGCCCGTGTCACAGGCCGTGCACCAACCCGAACATCGCTCGACGATCGTGGAGCGCCGATCGTCGAACACAGAGACACGCCCCAGTGTCACGCCCGTGTCTGACACGACACGCCCGTGACACGACCATGTTATCTCTAAAACACCGCCTGACGACCATCGAGCGCAGCTCGACGAACCGAAGGAGGACACGCCCGTGACACGCCCGTGTCACGGCCGTGTTCCTACAAAAAACCCCGTCGACCAAAAATTCGTCAACCTGAGAAACGGGAGCTCTACCCGAGCACGACACGCCCTGAGTCACGGGCGTGACCCAAGCCGTGTCACCCAAACTTACACATAAAAGGAAACCTGCTGTCACCTAGCAAACAAGAGACAAGGCACCAGCCTACAAGCTCAGACACAACAGACCACGCACAGCACAGCAAACATTACAAACTTGCAGCTAACCAAAGATGAACGTCGAAACGACCTGAAAGCAAACGATCCCGGATCTCGACCAAAACCAAAACCAAAACAACGGTGAGGTCGAAGGCAACATCCGACGATCGCACACTCGGGCAACACCTCCCAAAGCCAAAATACAAGCATTTCCCTAAGAGGCTCAACCGAGTCACCAAAACAGACTCCGGCTAGCTGGGGAAACTTGCCAACTTGCTACAACCAGGCTACACAAGGAACCTACAGAGCTAGGGCCGTGCTCTACAACGGCGAAGGGCCGGAAATGCGTCATCGTAACGCCAATCCAATATCAAACAAAACAAAGAAAAACCGGGGGCGTTACAGCCACTCCCCCTAAAAGAAAGTTTCGCCTCGAAACTTTACTTACCACACTCCCATAAAGAAGGAGAGAGAAAGAGCCAGGAAAAGGCTACATAAATATTAATAAAACAGAACATACCAGGCACAAGATCAGGGAAAAAGAGGAGGGTGAGCCTCCCTCATAGCCGACTCCAACTCCCAAGTCGCGCTTTCTACATCCTGATTCCTCCATAAAACTTTAACCATCGGAATAGACTTCTTCCGCAGCGCACGAACCTGAGAATCCAGAATGCGGACAGGCACCTCCACATAAGAAAGATTCGGCTCCAACTGAGGCACAGAATCCAAAACCTGTCTGCCATTCGTTACACATTTCCGCAGCTGACTAACGTGGAAGACATTATGCACGCCAGGGAAATTTGCGGGCAAAGCCAGCCTATAAGCTGATATCCCAATCCGCTCAACAATCAGAAACGGGCCCACATACCTCGGGTCCAACCTCCTGTTCTTGCCAAAATGCTTGACTCCGATCAACGGGGAGACCTATAGCATCAGATCATATCTTCCACAATCTGATTCACTCGCTCCGTCTGACCATTGGTCTGCGGATGATAAGCCGTGGAATATCTCAAATCTGTACCCAACCCTTCTTGAAGGCTCTTCCAAAACGAGACGTAAACCTGGAGTCTCGATCCGATATGATACTTACGGGTACACCATGTAATCTGATAACCTCATCCAAGTATAGCTCGGCTATCTTCTCATCGGATAATCGATCTTAAATGGTACGAAGTGAGCACTCTTCGTCAATCGGTCTATGATCACCCAAACTGAATCATGCCCTTTAGGAGATCTCGGTAAGCCTGTAATGAAATCCATCGAGATACTCTCCCACTTCCACATCGGAATCTCCAAGGGAGTTAGCTTGCCACCAGGCCTCCCATGGTCGGCCTTCACATGCCTGCAAGTGAAGCACTCAGAAACAAATCTGGCTATGTCCTTCTTCATCCCATACCACCAGGCAATCTGCTTTAAATCATGGTACATTTTGGTAGACCCTGGATGGTAGGCAACACTAGATCCGTGGGCTTCCCTGCACACCATATCCCGAATATCTCCAACTGCGGGAATGCAAAACCTGCCACAATACTTCAAGGTACCCGTATCATCTAGAGGGAAATCTGGTAATTCACCTTTTTCAGCTCGAAGATACAAATGCAGAAGATCGGGATCATCCTTCTGATGCAGTCTCGTAAGCGCAATCCATGAAGGTTCTGCCATTGCCAAGCTACTCTGCGAATCGCAGCTTCCCACGGAAATGTCCATCAAAAGGAACTCTTCTACTAGACGCTCGGCGGAGAGATTGAAAATCTTCCCTCACTTCCGACTCAGGGCATCGGCCACCACGTTCGCCTTACCCGGATGGTACTGGATTTCAACATCATAGTCGGCCACGTACTCCAACCACCGCCGCTGGCGCAGATTCAACTCTTTCTGAGTGAAGACATACTTCAAACTCTTATGATCCGTGAAAATCTTGCACTGCGCGCCAAATAGCAAATGCCTCCACAATTTCAACGCATAGATCACAGCTGCAAACTCCAAGTCATGCGTAGGGTAATTCCTCTCGTGAGTCTTTAGCTGCCTTGACCCGTACGCAATCACCTTCCCGTCCTGCATCAATACGCAGCCCAGTCCGACATGCGACGCATCCACATATATATCATACTCACTGTCTTCAGTAGGCAAGGACAAAATTGGAGCTGAACATAACCTTCTTTTTAGTTCCTCAAAAGCCTCCTCACACTTGCCATCCCATATGAAGGCTACGTTCTTCTGCGTCAACCTGGTCAACGGCGCAGACAAGGTAGAGAATCCCTCTACAAATCTTCTATAATACCCAGCCAAGCCCAAGAAGCTTTTGATCTCTTTGGGAGTAACAGGCCTCGCCCATTCCATCACAGCAGCGATCTTTTCCGGGTCCACCGATATTCCCTCCTTATTAACCACGTGGCCGAGAAAAGAGAATTGAGGCAACCAAAATTCGCATTTACTCAGCTTGGCGTATAGCTTATGGTCTCTCAGAGTCGCCAAGACCAGTCGCAAATGCCGATCGTGCTCCTCCGCATCTTTAGAATACACCAAAACGTCATCTATAAAGACAATCACAAACTTATCCAGGAAGTCCTTGAAAGCTCTGTTCATCAGATCCATAAAAGCTGAGGGCGCATTAGCCAAACCAAATGACAGAACCAAAAACTCAAAATGCCCATGACGAGAGCGGAACGCCGTCCGCGGAACCTCTGACTTCCGAATCCTCAACTGGTGATAGCCCGAACGAAGATCAATCTTGGAAAACCCAGCACTACCACGCAGTTGGTCAAACAGATCATCAATCCGAGGCAAAGGGTACCTGTTCTTAATAGTAACCTTGTTCAGCTCTCTTTAGTCGATGCATAGCCTCATCGACCCATCTTTCTTTTTAACGAACAGCACTGGTGCACCCCAATGTGAAGAACTCGGCCTAATGAACCCTTTTGCCAACACCTCATCGAGCTGAATTCGCAACTCTTCCAGCTCTCGCGGGGCCATCCGGTACGACGCCTTGGCAATAGGACGCGTGTCTGGCTCCAAATCTATAGCAAACTCGACATCTCGATCGGGTGGAAGACCGGGAAGATCATCAGGAAACTCATCGGAGAAGTCACGCACCACAGGGATCTCTTGCAAACACGGCACTCCAACAACTGACACTACCAGAGAGACCAAACAGGCAAAACAGCCAGAACCAAGCAACTTCCGAGCATGCACCGCAGAAATGACTGGAGACTCCTGGAGAGAATACCCAAAAACGCTCCCTGGCTGACCGTTGTCTTTGACGAAGTCCATGCGCTTACCCTTGCACTGGATAACAGCATCGTACCTTGACAACCAGTCCATGCCCAAGATAACATCGAAGTCCTCCAGGTCAATCACCTTCAGATCTGCCTTGGCTACAAAATCCCCCAACAAAATTGGACAATACAGGACACCCAGGTCCGTAACCACAGAGTCGTCGGAAGGGAACTTAACGCAAAAGGCACCACCAACCCGATCTAGGCCCAAACTGAACCGATCCACGAAGGCTCTAGCCACAAACGAGTGGGTAGCGCCTGAATCGAAGAGAACGCGCGCCCAGCAGTTCTTTACCTTAAATCATCCTACTAATAGCGCGCGCATCTAAAGTAATAAACGCTAAAACGAAAACTACAACCACAAAGGGAGCATAACGAAACGACTGAGGAGAAGTCAAACCTGAGATAACCTGGGTCGAAGTCTGCGCTTCGTCTGCCGAGAGCACATTCAGCTTCCCCTTTCCTCTATCCATTTGTTGAGGGGGTGGCAAAGCCTGGAGGGGTACTGGCTGCAGAACAGGCTGGAACTGAGGGCACCTTGCCTTGAGATGACCCTTCTGCCCACACTGAAAACAAACCTTATCTTTTAACCAGCAACGGGCAGCCTCATGCCCCTTCCTACCACAAAAGGCACACACCAAGTCTCCTTTGGGGGCACCCTGAATCGCGTGCACATGTTCCTTCTTCGGTGCTCCCAACCTTTTGAAACACCTCTCCAAGGGGTGGCCTGGACGGCCACAGAAACTACAACCCTCTTTGTTCTTCTTTCTCGAGACAGCATCGGGTTCCTGAGGACCCTTCCCTCCAACGGACTTCCGCTTATCCTTCCTCAACTGCTGGCCTCTATTCTTGGCATTCTCAAAGGCCTCAACTCTCAAGGCAGCCTCAACCACGCTGGCATAACTGACTGCTCCGTAAGTATTTGCTAACTGCTGAATGTCGCTTCTTAGTCCACCTAGAATTCGCTTAACTCGATCTGCTTCAACACTCCCCAAACCAGGAGCAAACTGACTCAACTTATTAAACTCAATCTCATGCTCATCACCTGTGAGTTCCCTCTGCTTCAAATGAAGGAAGTCATTCATCAGCCGGTCCCTCTCGACTGAAGGCAGAAACTTACTCAACAACATCGACTTAAATGACTCCCAAGAGCATCCTGCCATCACTGTTACAAGAGATTGAATCTGAACCTGCATATCCACCACCTGTCTCGATAAGGCCTCATTGCTCTGCCGCAGGTTTTCTACCAACGCCTCGCTCTGCGCTCCAGACGTCTCACCCTCGGATTGGGGGGTCGATCTCATTGCAGGACGTCTCGCCATCCTATAATCGCACAAGCTTTAGACAAAACCTAGCCCAACAGCTAGAACAAGACTACCCGGTACAGACAAACACACTTAAATATGAACTTCAACTGCTAAACTTGCTCTGGGAGTTGTTTTCACCATGATGATGTTATGCTTAACCCTAGATGGCTCACCACCATCAAACTAACTCATGTGCCTAAACCATGGATGCATATATTTGTATTCTTTTTGACTCAAAAACCATGCGTGTACATATGTCATCTTGCAAATCTTTAGCTTGGCACGTTGTGCTTATGAAATGTTATGCTATGCATGATGTGTTATGCATTCTAAAAAGGCCTTAATGCATGCCATGGGCGGCGTACACATGAAAATGTTATGCATCCCATACTACATAACATTCCCATGCAACAAAAAAAGAAAACGTGCTAGCCGCATTCATGTGGTGAGGTTATGCATCCCATACTACATAACCCTCACATGTTGCCTCCTATGGTGGATCCATATACAAACACATATTATGCATCCCATACTACATAATATGCCCCGTATACTTCTTTATGCTCATGAGTGTAGTGTTCGTGCTTTAGCCAAGACGTGCTGATGACATATCAGTGTGTGTATGGTATGACGCTAACCACTAATGCGAACAAGGGAAAGGTTGCCCGACCATTTGTCAAGCAACCTCCCTTTGATACCAACTGTCACAGCCCGCATTTTCTCAACGTTAGAATCATATCAGAGCTAGAGAAAACACGTGCCGTGATGCCACGTCGTGCAGGGGATAACTGCACACGCTCAGGCAAAACTCCAGACCTTAGATTTAAAGGAAAATCGTTGATTAATTATGAAAGAAAACCCGTTATGTTGAATGGCCGTATCCCTCGGCACGGTGGATCAGCTAGTCCACAATTAAAATATATTTATACGTAGCAGAAAATACTTTGGTTCGATTAAATTGACACCCTAGTGAGCATAAGTGTCCCCGAGGGACAACTCATGTTATGCACGACCCTAAGTGAATATAATAGATATAAAAGGTAGTCTTTTTACGCTAAGGAAATATAGTGTCTTTGTTTTATAAATATGCTATGCATGAACTACATATAATAAAGCTTTTAGAGTTTAAAATATCTAACATGAAACCTAGCATAAATCCTTCCCAGAAGCAAGTAAACAACCACAAATAGGCAAAAAGGCAGCAGTTTAAGTTCATACCCAGCATCGCAAGAAACCACCAGTGGGCGCCAACAACCTGACACGAACCCACTGGTGAGTGTGTATGTCTATACAGAAAGGTCAGCAACTACCTCACAAAATCGAGGATCAGCAGACTCAACTACCCAAGAGGTCGCAAACCAGCCCCTCCAAAAGAACTAGCCGCTGAACCGACTACAACCTGGACCTGAGGCATTCAAGAAAAGAACACCTCAGCAAGGAAATAATCAAAAAGAGTAAGTAAAGCATTAGAATTATGAGCAAAAGAAGGGTTTACCAACCCGGAAACAAACTGCTATAGGCAAAAGAAAGGGCATGACAGTAAGAAAAAAGAGCACTGTCTAAAGCACAGTAAAACACACCAAGTGCGAACAATAAAAACAACATGCCCAACGAAAGAGTCTGCAACAGCAAAAAGACATATACATATATGCCCAAAAGAAAGAGAAAACGAAAACAGGAAGGGGACTAACATTCCTAATACGTGGGTAAGTGGCAGTGGTCAAAACATGGATCTGAATTCATAACCAAAATCAGATCCAAAAAGGGCTAAGGGGTCGCCAGTGGCAGCTTTAGGGTCCCACACACACCAACCCAAACCGGGGCAAAAAGGCGGTGGCCACAGCTCTCCACATCAATATCCACCCCTCTTAGAGGCCACTAAAATTTCACCACCTGCCACAACCCAAGAGTCGGCATGCAAAACTAGGCCGAACACCCAATACCACCCCCTAGAGAATGGGAAAAGCCACACTAACAATCCTAAGGAAACACACGAACCCAAGACAGAAAAGTCGAGTCCACTCGACGCGGCGTTGCGTAAGCTCCACTCACTTGACGCCCAAAAATACTTAGTCGCAGATCCTACGCTGGATGACGGCGTTGAGTGAACTCAGTTTGAGTTCACTCGACGCTATGAGCGCTTTCCACTTAGGGTAAACGTAAGTCTTGATAAAATCGCAGCCTAAACTCTCTCAATGCAAGAAAGCAGAGAGTTGGAACTTTAATCCCAACCCTCCGTTCCATCCTAACTACCCGGGACTATCACAACCAAACCTAAACCACCTCTACCGCAGCCGCACCCTAACTCTAGCTACCCACTGAACATCAAACCTCAGACAAAAGAGAGAACCTTGGTTTAATTGTAAAGAAAATGACAATAACAGCCCATGGACGAAACGAATGAAGGAGACATCCTACTGTTCTAATTTCTAAGGAGGAAAAATAATGAAAACAGAAGTATTGCATAAGAAAAAAGAGAACAGAGCAAGAGTTAGAATATTATGGCAAGGGCAAGGGAGCCACTTGCCTCTACCTCTCCGGAAAAACAACAACCACACCACCGCTTGGCTCCGGCGGCAAGATCGGCCACCTAGAAGACCAAAGCTGAAACTTGAGGAAAGAAAAGGAATCAGATGTTTAGAAATTCCTGGAATCAACCCTAAATCGAGAAAAGCTTACATGGAAGGGAAGATCTACACGAGAGCAAGCCAAAACCGCTATCTCCCGAGAAAAACGAGCTCCCTCCCGCAATCGCCGGCCAAAACAACCTCTGCCTCCTCTCAAAACCCTTCCGCTGGAAGCTCTCCAGACTCGGGAACGATGAAAAAAATGAGGAGGAAAAACGGTTCACGACAACAAAAGAGACTCTCAGGAAAAAAGTACGGAACACGCCCAAGACACGCCCGTGACACGGCCTGACACGCCCGTGTCACGGGGCGTGTACTAACTCGACGAACGTCGATCTCCACTCGACGAAACACGGGACACGCCCCCGACATGCCCGTGACACGGCCCGACACGCCCGTGTCACGGGGCGTGTACTCACGCACCTACCCACTCGACGAAAGTCGATCTCCGCTCGACGAAGCAAGGGACACGCCCTGTGACACGCCAGTGTCACAGGCCGTGTACCAACCCGAACACCGCTCGACGATCGTGGAGCGCCGATCGTCGAACACAGAGACACACCCCAGTGTCACGCCCGTGTCCGACACGACACGCCCGTGACACGGCCATGTTCTCTCTAAAACAACGCCTGACGACCATCGAGCGCAGCTCGACGAACCGAAGGAGGACACGCCCGTGACACGCCCGTGTCACGGCCATGTTCCTACAAAAAACCCCTAAGACCAAAAATTCGTCGACCTAAGAAACGGGAGCTCTACCCGAGCACGACATGCCCTGAGTCACGGGCGTGACCCAGACCGTGTCACCCAAACTTACACAGAAAAGGAAACCTGCTGTCACCTAGCAAACAAGAGACAAGGCACCAGCCTACAAGCTCAGCCACAACAGACCACGCACAGCACAACAAACATTACAAACTTGCAGCTAACCAAAGATGAACGTCGAAACGACCTGAAAGCAAACGATCCCGGATCTCGACCAAAACCAAAACCAAAACAACGGTGAGGTCGAAGGCAACATCCGACGATCGCACACTAGGGCAACACCTCCCGAAGCCAAAACACAAGCATTTCCCTAAGAGGCCCAACCGAGTCACCAAAACAGACTCCGGCTAGCTGGGGAAACTTGCCAACTTGCTACAACCAGGCTACATAAGGAACCTATAGAGCTAGGGCCGCGCTCTACAACGGCGAAGGGCCGGAAATGCGTCATCGTAACGCCAATCCAATATCAAACAAAACAAAGAAAAACCGGGGGCGTTACAGTATGAAACTCCATCCAGAAGCAGTTGTCCCCAGAGCTACATCACTGAATGTTATTGGGGCAGCTGATATGACTATGACAAAGGCTCAGGCATCAGATCCCAAGAGAGAAATTATCTTCAAAAAGCCAGGAGAGCATACAGCAGAAGACAGGTCCAAGCAGAAAAAGAAGAAGTAATCTTTATTTTGTTTCAATTTCTTTCTTCTCTTTCTTTCAGAACTATGCTATTTGTTTAAACAAAGCTATGTATATATATATCTGCTACATGTGTTAGTAATTCTCTGCCAGATATATTTCTTTTCTTGCTTTGTTTATCTCTTTTGACTCTCTTAGTGACCTCACCCAAATAGGGGGAGATTGTTGGATCCCTAGTTGATTTGGGCTAGGTTCACAAGCTTAGGATGTGACCCATCATGTATAGCCAGGGTCAAGTTGTATCCTAGAGTGTAGGCCAAGTCCTTAGAGTCAACTTCAGATGGACCAGCTTTCAACAAGACCATCAGAGACTCCACACTTAGAAATTTTCAAGACCAAGTAAAGTGATTTCGACGTTCGTCAAACTCAGCTCGACGAAAGGTGTTCAACGCTCGACGATCGTAAGACATTTCTTTGTGCTGAGCTCGACGATCTTTGTTCTCTATTCGACGAATACTGAGTTACTTCAACAGGCTAAAGTCAGGATAATCCCAGAATTTTTCTATGTCCAGCTTCAAGCTTTGGCCGACGAACTAGATTCTGAGCTCGATGAACTTGGACCTCAAGCTCTCAACTTCTGAGGTCGATGAAGTCAGCTTCTCAGGTCGTCGAATGCAGTACTCTACTCGATGAATTCTGAATTCAGAGGCTTTGTGTCGACACTTAGGGCATGTGTCGACACCAGATTTATGTCGACACCAGAAAACTTATGCCGACACACAGGATATCAGTCGACACCAACTTATGTTGACACTGAATATCAGTAGATGCAGAATATTTTGACAAAGTCCAGAACTATCTCAGCTCGACGAATTTGGATCTCAGCTCGACGAATAAAGATTGTTAGTTCGACGAAGATTGAAGCAGAATTGACAAGATTCCCTAGAAGACTAAATGTTATTGTCTGTTCGACGAACTCATCAAGCTCAGCTCGACGAACTCAAGCTCAGCTCGATGAACTCAAGCTCAGCTCGACGAACTCAAGCTCAGCTCGACGAACTCAAACTCAGCTCGACGAATTGTGTTCTTCGTTCGACGATTCCAGACTAGGTCTTCTCCAGTTTTCCCGTCCCCCTTCTTGGCGATGAATCCTCAGTAATTAATGCCAGATCTTCTTCTCGGAATGTTACCATTAGAACGCGCATTGATCATAGATTATTTCATGCCATTTTTCCATGGGACAGGTAGGGAAATTATTGATTGCCGCATCCTTCCCAGGCCGACTGCATTTACTGCACAAGCATTCAAATTTCCAAAGGATTCTTCAGTCAGACAAACAACAAAAGAAAAAAAATGTAATCTTGCAGACAATCAGACAGACATAGACAGTCATTGCACAGAAGAACAATCTTACAGAAATCAAAAGTTCTTTTCTGCAATCAGCCCAGGCCAGAGAACATCTTCAAGAAGAAGAAGAAGAAGAACATTCATTACTATCAAGAGTCTTCTCACTTCAATCCTACAGGACAACTTCCAAAGGACAACAAATCTCTATCTGTCAAAGAAGTTCCTGAACAATCTCTAGTCTAGGCATTCCAGTTTTGAAGACCAGTCACCCTGAAGCAGTGCTCCAGCTTTCCTGATTCCATCAAGATCTCAGGGGGAGCAAATCTGCTAAAATCAATCCACAGCCTTCTCAGTTGTGATTGAGAAATAGAAGACACCATCACCTCTTTTCAACTCTTGTACAGGGTTTTAAATCCCTTCAAAATTATTCCTGGTTGCAAGTCTCCTTCCAAAATACTTGAGGTTTTGGTTTTTGAGCACATGAACAAAAGCTCATTGGTGTCAGGCACCTAATCAAAAACCTGAGTGGATTCCTACCAGGGTGGTAGAAGAGTGGATGTACCCAGGTTGGGGAACCACTATAAAATTTCTTGTGTCATCTGGTTGCCCTTTATTTTTGTTTTGGCTGTGCTCTGTGATTGTTTAGGTCGCTGTGCTTATTTATTTTAGTTGCTGACTTGTTCACTTAGGATTAGAACAAAAGTTGTAAAAAGTTTGTAGTGAGCACAATACTCTATTCACCCCCCGTAGAGTATTTCAGATCTAACCTGCACTTTCAGCAAATATGGTGGCCGATGCGCTGAGACGGAAGGCCACAAACTCTGGAGCAGGAACGTAGTTGATGGCCTTGGAGTTGGTCCAGATGTTCGAAAAGATGCAGATATACTTTGTGTCCGAGGATCACCCTGAGCTGTACCGGGAGTACCTAGCATCATTGGTTGCCCCAGATGACATTCGAGATCGAGTCATAGATGGGCAGAGGCAGGATGCCCAACTCGAGCTGATATTCCAGGCCTTAGAAGCAGGCACTGCTGGAGATTACTCACTGAGGGATGGTCTAGTGTGTTTCAGAGGACGGATTTACCTACCAGAGGGAGGCCAGGTCCGGGAAGATATCATGTCGGAAGCTCATTGAAGTAGGTATTCAGTACACTCGGGATTTATGAAGATGACTGCGGACCTGAAGAAGATCATGTACTGGCCAGGCATGAAGAAGTATATCACCTACTTCATGACCCATTTCGAGGCATGCCAGTTGGTGAAGGCAAAGTGCAGATACCCCGTAGGATTATTGCAGCCACTTCCAGTGCCGGAGTGGATGTTCGATGATGTTGCGATGGACTTCATACATGGGCTTCCCCGATTGCGGGCGGGAAATGATTCGATCTGGGTGATCGTCGACCGGCTGACAAAGGTAGCCAGATTTATTCCGATCAGGAAGGATGACTCGGTTGGTGTCCTGGTTCGAAAGTTCGTGGAACAGTTCATCTGTTATCATGGCATGCCCAGGTCGATTGTATCAAATCGGGATGGACGGTTTATGTCCAGGGAGTGGAGATCAATGCAGACATACTTGGGCACTCGGCTGACATTCAGTACAGCATTTCATCCCCAGACTAACAGACAGACGGAATGCACCAATCGGGCCTTGGAAGATCTTCTGCAACTTTGCATATTGGATCCCGGTGAGCCCTTGGAGAAGCTGTTGCCGCTGATCGAGTTCTCATATAATAACAGCTACCTGTCTAGCATAAGGATGGCTCCTTATGAGGCCCTGTACGGACGGATGTATAGGACTCCACTGTCATGGATATAGGATGAGGATCTGAAGGCTTTGGGTTCGAAGTTTGTTGAGGACACCGAGGCTCAGGTGAGATTGATACGGGATAGGATGCTGGAGGCACAGAGCCGACATGCTAAGTATTATGACGCGTGGCATCGTTAGGTGGAGTTCCAGGTGGGGGACCTAGTGTTCTTGAAGATCAGACCAATGCATGGGGTTTCACGGGTGGACGGTCAAAAGAAGAAGCTCAGCCCAAGATATATGGGGCCTTAAAGGATCCGAGAGCGGATCGGTCCCTTGGCATACAGGCTGGAGCTGCCATCGGAGCTGGAAAGCCTGTACGACGTGTTCCATGTATCCTCTCTCAAGCGGGCTCTACTACTCCTGGAGCAGCAGATTACGGCCACGGATGGGCCAGTAGCCTCTGATCGGTCAGCTCACCTGGAGCCGGTCCGGATTGACAATAGGGGAATACGAGTCTTGTACCACAAGAAGGTTCCATTGGTCAAGGTACTGTGGAGGAATCACGGGCGAGAGGAGTACACATGGGAGCCCCAGGACTTGATGCAACAAAGGTACCCAAAGCTTTTCATTCAGGTATTACTCACCACCTCTCGGGATGTTACAATTTTTACTTTCATATTTGAAACCCCGTAGGCCTAACTAGAATTTCGAGGACGATTTTTTTTGTTATATATTGGGATTTGTAACATCCCTCTAATAACTAGACCACTATGTGTGGTGTTTGTCATGACTAGGTCATGTCAAAACCCTAGGAAGCCCAAGAGGGTCAAGTAAACCTAGGGATGTATGTGAGACCACTATGGTCTGTAAATAGTAGATTTTTGAACCTTAGTTTAAGGTGATCATGGGGCTTCACCAAGACTTCAAGACACCGCCATGGCCTCACCAATCCATTTTAAGGTTCATCTGAACCTTAAGGTTCCATTGGAGTCGACTTAGGGTGGCCAAGTTGAACTAGGACCACTCTAGGCCTAATTTGGGCTAGGTGCCCAAATTAAGGGCAATGAGCCCTAGTTAAGCCCAACTGACCCTACTAGGGTCTTCCTAGACCTAAAATGGGGTCAAAGGGTCACTACGGACCCATGGATGGCAGTCAAGGAGGTAAATTTGTCCAAAGTCAATCCTAACCTTAATTTGGGCAAAGTATCCTTCCTAAGGGCAAGTGACCTCCAAAGTGCCAAGTCTGCCCTACCAAACCATACCTAGGCCTTAGGAGAGATCGATGGGTCACCAAGGATCCCTTGGGGGAAACCCAAAAGGCAAAAAAGACCAAAGTCAACCTAAGCTTAATTTGGGTCAACCTAGCCCAAAAGGGCTAGCCCAAGCCCAAGCCCAGGCCTCCTCATGTGGCTCCTTTAGAGAATAATATGCATGGATGGGCTGCAAATAGTCCTCTAGGTTGAGCAAGTCAACTTGGTGACTAGAAGAGAGGGTGAGCTTCATTACATGTTAATGTAGGAGAGAGAAAGAAGAAGGAGGAGGGAATGAAGGGGGCTCGGCAAAGGCGAGGCCAAAATCCACCTTTAATGGTTGAATTCAACTCCCCTAAGGAAGAGGAGAAGTTTCCAGTCATTTCCCCGGCCACCAAGGCCTGGTTCAACCCCCCTCCTCCATGGCCGAGCCTAGCCATTAATGGCTTTAATGGGCATTGATAATCCAACCCCTCCCCAACTGAGGCTGTAAACACCATCAGTGGGTCGAGAGAAGATTTTCCCAATCCTTACCTGAAGAAATCGAGCCCCCCCCCCCCCCCCACTGTGCAGTTGCAAAAATCGGGCGGCGCCGCCTTCAAAAATGGCTTCCCTGTGATCTTCTCGACTTCAGGCCGCCGGAAAGGTCCTCCACCTCTGCTTGCCTCATGGCTAGATCATAGCAATGCTTAGGTTCAATGTTCGGGCTCAATTGAGCCCGAACCAATTCCTGGATTTCATGGTTTCGGGCTGAGAAATGTTCTTTGTAAATCCGCCGGAATACGCCCCTCCGGAGGTTGTGTCGCCGCCAGTCGATAGCCACCACCTCGGTGGAGGTGTTGGTGGCGGTGGCCGGCCGGGGAAGTGCCGGGATGGGCGGCAGCGGCGGTTGGAAGTGGCTCCAGGCTCAGGCTATCTCAGCCATTGGCTGGAGGTAGATGATGAGCCCGGGCATTTGGATCTGCGCCAAGATCCGTGCGCCAGATTTGATAAAGATCATTTAAATTCATTTTGATTTCATTTCTATCATACTATTTGTAGTAGATGATTTTAATTGTTAAAAATACTTAGCCTCCTCTGCTGAAAAAGTCACCAACATGAAGTATGTAGCCCTAAGTGTCTTCTTTCGTTTAAAATTGATTTGAACCAATTTAGACCTATGGTTAGACTAGGGCAGCCATTTAGGTGGGACCTATACCTAGGGATATCCTGAAATTAAAATTCGTGCCTACTCTTCATCCCTTGTCCAAATGACCTAAATTTTGGGCAGGGGGTAACCCTTAGCTATACCTAGGTCTTGTCAAAAAATGGGAATTGTTGGAGATAATTTGGCTATGGTTTTAGTTTTTAATTTATAACACTAGGGTAATTTAATTAGGTAGTCTAATGACCTCCAAACCCTCCCAAATTTTGGTGAGTGGTCCCTGGCCTCATAATATGTCCCTGCATAAATTTTCACCTCATTTGGATGAGTTTTGCATAGGGAATGACCTAACCCTATGTTTACCTTAATGAGGGTTTCTTAGGAAAAAAGTGCACCATGAGGTTTAGTGGTCAGATCACCTCAACAGAGGCTGAGATTTTGACCACTGACTTCACTTGAACTTTAACACCCTCATAGGGATTATGGGGTGGTCTAGGGTAGTTTTTCCCTATGATCCAAACTCAAACCCTAAGGAGGGGCTTTTGAGTGTTGTGAAGGGCATGAGGTCAATTGCCCTTGTGTGATCTTGCAACTTGGTAGGAATGATGCTAGGCTACCCTAAGTCCTCTGGTATGAATCTTAGAAGATTTGGAGATGGATAGACCTCCCAAATCCCTAACCCTAGTCTAGGGCATAACCACTTTTGTGAAGAATAAGCCACCAAAACATGCTAAAAAGGTGTGAAACTTAGGTAGCATGCTCTCTAAGTTAGTTAGGCCCTCTAGTGAATTTATTGGAATTTTATGAGTAAAATTACTATCACCCCCTTTGTTATACATGATGTGGCCCTAAATGGTATTTTATTTATTATGATCACACTGTTCATTAGAGACTCATGAAATTTGGGCAGGAGATATTTTTAGTCAAAATGATTATTCTTGAATTTTGTTATAAATTTTTGTTGATCAACTTTAGTACTTCCTTCACAAGTTTTAAAAGGTGCAATTACGGTCAATAAATTATTTAGAGCTATTTACTTGTTGCAAAAATTATGGAATTTGGTCTCTGATAATTTTAGGTCAATAACCACTTGGGGAAATTAATTCATGATTTTAGATGATTATTTGCAGTATATACTTTACAACCCCATAATTTTGGAAATCTGATGTAACATTTATTCAGAGCTTGTTTCCTGCTGAAAAAAATTGAGAGACACTAGATTTTATGTTAAATAGCTATATTGAATTTATCATAAATTTTGTCGAGTATTTGCTTGTCTGAAATGGGTACTTCATGTTCAAACTAGGATTTTAAGATTATTAGAATAAATAAATAAATTATCAGATAAATTAGGAAAATTATGAATTTCTTGATTTAGGTTAAACATGTCATTATAGCCCTCCAATATTTATTACAGCGGTACTGGGTGATTATTTTGTGTACCTCCCATTTTAAATGTCATATGACTTATCATGGTCTGCATTTTGTAAAACTGCAGAAATTATATAGGTGTATACATTTGGGCACATGAGTTGCGGTTAGATGTTTGCAGATTTGGATGAATGAAAATGAGTTCATCGTTGGAAGTTGGGATGAGTAAGGGGTTGGATTGCCTAGTGTCCGGTGGTGCTCGGGATCGACGAAAGATCGTCTTTCCCGTAGGGAGGAGGAGTCTAATGTACTGGGGTTGGATCCAGTAAAATAATTAAGGGTTGGGAAGTCTGGCAGCAACCAATAATAGTAAGTGCATTGCGAAAGAGAGCTTTGGGCGTAATCCCATCGTAGTTCCTAGTGCCTTCTAGTGCCCTTCATGGCGTATACCTTGGGCAATCCTGGGCTAACCTAAACAGTAGGTAAAACTAAAATGCAAGAGTAAGTAGAAATAACCAAGGGTTGCACTCACACTCCCCGGGGTTGTGGGAGTTAGGTTGGGTCACTCGGGCAGTAGGCTTGGTGGATTTGGAAATGGGCAAGTTGGCCCGATGATCTTTGGCTCGGTTGATGTTTGTGATGGGCAGGATGGCCCGGTGAGCTTTGGCTCGGTTGCAGTTGGTGACAGACGGGTTAGTCTGGGGAGCTTTGGCTCGGTGGTTATACATCAAGGTTGCATGTGCATAAAGTAAAGGTGGTGGGTCTTCGGTATTGGAGAGTCGATGCACCGACGCCAATACGTTGACTCGGTAAGTGTAGTGTAGCACATGGCCAAGTAAGTCCAGTGCACCAACCGGCAAGAGTACGCAGGAGTTCCGCTTAGTGCACCAGCATTGAGGCGTATGATAGGTGTGATTGGTAGTGCAATTACCGGTTTAGAGGGGGGCGAGGCCCAACCCACCACTTCCATTTCCCACTACGGAGGTATCTTGGGAGGTTCGGCTCCAGAAAGGGCGAACTAAAGATCTGTGTACACAGAGTCGAGTGGGTGTGTTGCACTTGCATTTTCACAGCATGGCATAATTGTATTTCATAGCATAACCATTGCATTCAACCCTGACACCTATTGTATAAGGTGGTATGGGACACATTATACAATAGGCCCTGCAAAACGACCCCGTGATTTATAAGTTCGTGCGAGAGTGCTTATAAGTTAAGGTTTATTCAGAAATGTTTATATGTATGCTTATTAGAAAACTGACACCCTATCGTATAAATAGGCATGGGACGCTTTATACGATAGGAGCCTTGCTAAAGATCCCTTGCCTTATGTGTTCTCGCATAAGTTAAGGTTACTCTTCTTATTTAGTTTTTCATGCTTTTATAACTGCCTTATATACTATTGGACTGAGAATTTAGTTCCGCCACCATCAGCTCATTTGATATTCTCCACATTCATGTCCTCTCCTTTCCTCCTCCCTGCTCGGTGCCTAGGTGCCATGGGGGAAGGAGTGGGGGATGATAGGACTTAGTCTTTTAGACTAATAGTTTTTGAACCACATCATTTTTGGGAACCGTGGAGCCCAGCATAGAGGAGCAGCCCCGGAGGTCGACGCGCTTGGAGATGGGGCAATCTAGTATCGGAGTTCAGACGACAGGGACTGTGAGTCCTGGCCCCTACTAGTAATATTAGTTTTGCTTCCGCGATGAGAGATTTGTAGTGAGGACATTGATGTACTAGGCATAAGCCTAAGGATTTTAGAACTTTTATTATATCTGTGGACACTCCCTTCGTGGATATCCTTTACCGTTTATGTGATTTCTGTGGACTTGCTTTTGTTACTTGGTACTGTTTGAGATCGATTTGGCCGGTAGGATTGGCATTTTGTAGCGATGACCTTTTCGGGTGGGAAGGTGTCACCGCAAAACGGCAGTTCTGGGCCTAAGACCCCGTGGTTTTAAAAAGAGAAAAAGGGGGGTCTTATAGGCATAGTAGATAAAACATTATTGACTAGGCACCATAAGGATAAAATCTTGTTAGTACAAATTTATGTGGATGACATCATATTTGGGTCTACTGAATTTAAATTATGCAAGAGGTTTTTTGACCTCATGCATTCTAAGGTTGAGATGAGTAGCATGGGTGTGCTCTCCTACTTCCTTGGTCTCCAAGTGAAGCAGCTACCTGATGGCATTTTCATATCCCAAACTAAGTATGCTAAAGAGCTCATTAAAAAGTTTGGGATGGCTGATACCTCAGCAAAGAAAACACCTATGGCCACTAATGCTGTAATAGACACTGATGAACATGGGAAACCAGTTGATCAAAAATTATATAGGGGAATTGTTGGATCCATATTATGTCCTACAGCTAGCAGACCTGATATCATGTTTTCCAAATGTCTTTGTGCTAGGTTCCAAGTGAACCATAAAGAATCTCACCTAATTTTTCTAAAAAGAATTTTGAGATATATAAAGATTTGTCCCAGTCTAGGCCTTTGGTATCCTACTGAGTCAGAATTTGAGTTAACTGCATACTCAGATGCTGACTTTGCTGGATGTAGGGTGGACAAAAAAAGTACTTCAGGAACTTGTCAGTTCCTTGGTATGAGACTTGTGTCCTGGTTCTGTAAGAAACAATCATCTGTATCTACTTCAACTGCTGAAGCAGAATATATAGCAGCTAGCAGTTGCTATTCACAGATGTTGTGGATTCAGAATCAACTCCTGGACTATGATTTCAACTTAAATAATTCAACTCTTTTATGTGATAACACAAGTGCTATAGCCATAGCAAAAAATTCAGTCCATCACAGTAGGACTAAGCATATAGATATTAGGCATCATTTCATTAGAGAGTGTGTAGACAAAAATAAAATTAAACTTTTCTATATCTACACTGATTTGCAAAGAGCTGATATCTTCACGAAACCCTTGGATGAAAGGAATCACTTATTCTTCATAAATCAGCTTGGAATGATCAATGGAGATGCTTTAGTTTAACTTCTGTCTACACTCGACGAATTCTTCAAAGTTCGTCGAACGAAGCTCGACGAATTGGGAAAAGTTCTTGAGATAGTCGTCGAATGGAGATCGACGAACTATCAGTGAGTGAAGTTATTTTCGTCGAACGGAGACCGACGAATCTGCTTTAGAAAACTTTCGTCGAACGGATCTCAACGAAACGACTTCAAATCTTTAGACTGAGCTCGACGAATTACTTAACTACAAATTATTTCGTCGATCTCAGATCGAAGAATTTTTTAGTTTTCGTGGAACGGAGTATGTCGATTCATATTCTGGAAAACCTTATATCAAGATTCTCTTCGACCTCCGTCCTGCGCTTTCAGTTCCCTTGCACTTGATCTTTGTTTTTCTCTTGTAGGTGAACTAATGGCAATTCCAGTAGGCACCCTCGCAGCCATGAAATTCGACACAGGATTTGATGTCGATTTCGATTCCTTCCAACACTACGACCCTATCTTTCTGGACATCCTGAAACTCCTTGAAGAATAGCAGTTGAAGAATTTGCTGTCCACTAGGATCAAGATATCTGGCGCTGAGATCAGAGAATGGGTCTATACTTCTTCCACCACAGATGATAACTCTATGACTGGCACAATCTCTGGTAATGCCGTTCCACTTACTCCTGTCGTTCTCACAGAAATGTTTGGATTGACTAACGATGAAGAAGAGTTAGAAATTGATACTGAGGAATATACTGTGATGCTGAGTATGATGGGGTATACTGGAGAAACCACAAATAAATTTCTAAAGAAACACCTGTCTGCTGAGTTCAAATTTCTTGCCGATATTGCGGGGAAAGTGTTGCTGGGGAAATAAACTGCAATTGATTACATAACCAGGCACCAATTCCTGGTAATGTGTGCTGTAGTAAATAAAAAGAAGGTAAACTGGGGTCAGATCATGTTTGATCTGATTAAGAAAAAGAATACAAAGAAAGAGGTTTGCTTTGGAAGAATATTAGGAATCTTCGTAAAGGAGACGGCTGCTGAATCACTTGTCTCCACGACCATATTCATCAATGCCTCTAAGATGCTCACCTGTGGCCTTTTTGGCAAGTTGGAGAGGACCATCACTAAGCCCTCCAAGGCTCTATCCTCTTCCTCCAGGCCTTCTGAAAGCACATGGGCAGTAATAGCCTCTCTTTCACCCTAAGAAGCAGCTCCCTCCTCCTCCAACATTCCTTCTCAACAACAACAACCACAACAACCAGTTCATATTCCTACTCCAACTCCATCTCCTGCTAATTCTCCACAAAGAGACATCATTGAAATTTCCTCTTCCCCCATTCCAGAATCCCATCAACCCTCTCCTTCAAAGTCAACACAACCATCTCCACCTCAATCCCCCCTTCCACCTCACTTAACTATCATAGATCCTGACACTTTCATCTCCTCCCACACATTCAATCTTGTGATTCCCCCATCATCCCCACATCAAGAACCCATCCCCACACCACAAATTCCACCCTCTACAACAGCTCCTCCCTCTGTCCCCTTCCCTTTACTAGTCCAAACAGATCTTCCATCTTCTGTACCTGACTCTACACATACAGACACGCCTAGTGAACTTTTTGCTTGCTCTAATTATGGTCATCGCAATCCCTACTCCTCCACTGCCCCAGAATCCCTCTATTTAAACTTCTCTGATATTGCTAAAGATCTACTTGCATTCATCTCTCCCACTTTTCAAACTCTTTTAAATAATGCTCTAGCTCCTCTCACTACATCCATCCAAACTCTATCTACCCAAGTTGTTGCTCTATCTCCTATCCATTTTTCTGAGGGACTGGCTCCAGGACCCTCTACAGCCAGTCAGGGGGAGATGTTTCATGATGAAGAAGCTCCAGCAGCAGCAGCAGCAGAGTTAACAACAGCAACAACAGTAGCAAAAGAAGCAGAAGCAGAAACAGCAGCAGAGTTTGATTCTTTTATGACTGATTCTTCTAAAGATATGCCAGATCCTTCTGCAATCATAGACTTAATAGAATCAGATAATGACATGGATGTGGATGAGACTTCCATCGAAGAAATAAATACTGTTGGTGATTATATTATAAATCACACAGTAGATCTATTAAATTTATTGAGTTTTTTTGATATAGCTTATTTGAATACTCTGCCAGCAGACCGCCACACTAAGCCATCTTTGGCTATAATCCCATATACCTCCCCTATAAGCCCCAAAGTTGCCAAGCAACTAAAGGCTAGTTTTGTTATAACAGAGATTCCAGCTATAGAGGTTCCAGCTATCCCATCTCCTCCAAAAGTTGCTTCCCCTATTAATTCATCTCTTCCTGCTCTAGTTTTTATTATGGATGATTCACCCATGCCTGATCTTGATGCACTGATCATGGATGATATAGAAGAGGAAAATAAGTTAGTTGCTGACAATATTGAAGTGTACAGTGCTCCAGTTCCAGCTCCTCCTCCAGCTCCTACCCAGCCTAAGGATCCATTGATATCTGCTGAAGCCCTGAAAGAAATCAATGCAATGTATGATAATCCTCAGGATTCTTCTGATGATGAGGAGGATGATGATGAGGACTCAGATGAGGAACCCAAGAAAAGGAAAGTGTCTAATAAGAGGAGAGCTCCTCCACCTCCTGCCCCAAAACTAAATCCAGCAAATGACACTCCTTATTATATACTCCAAAAGATAACACCATATAAGGGCATGGCAGCATGGATGTGGCTGTCCAAGAATCAACAAATGACAGAAATAAAAGTAGGAGATACTCCCCACCACCTACAAGATACAGAAAGGATCCTCCTCCTCCTCCACCAGCTGCTGGTGCTTCCAGTTCTTCAACTCAAAGGCCTACCCAGTTTCAAACCTACCAGAGGCATCAGGGTAGATCCACATCTTCAGGAAGTAGCCAGCAAAGAAAATATTCATCTGCCAAGCAGCACCAACAACAACAACAGCAATAATTCCCTGAACATAAAAATGCTGAGAGCCCCAAGAGACCTGCTTCCCCACCTGTACCATTTGTAGATCCACAGACAGCTGCAATAGTTAGGAAGGCCAGATTCCAGGAGCTGGCTGGCCTTTCCATGACTAATAAAGATAAGGCTGAAGGGAAGGATCCCTCTCAATACTCTACAATGTCCAAGTACATAAAGGAAGAACTGAAGAGGTTTTCTAAGGCTAATAAGTTTTTTAATATTGATGATTATATGAAACTGCATCCACAAGTAGTAGTGTCCAGGGCTACATCCCTTAATATCATTGGGGCTGCTGAAATGACAATGACCAAGGCTCAAGTTGCTGACCCTAACAGGGAAATTATATTTACACAATTTTGAGACAAAGCCAAAGAGGAGAAGCATAAGGAAAAGAAGAAGAAGAAGAATAAGAAGAAGAAATGAAGTTTGAACTGATTAGTTTCTGTGTTATTTTAAAAACTGCATGCTTATTTCCTCAGACAAATCTTTTTTCCTATATATATATATCTGCTGCACTTTCTAAAATCTCCTGCCAGATATATATTTTTCTTGCTTTGATTTTATTATGAATCTGTAATTAGTGACCTCACCCAAATAGGGGAAGATTGTTGGATCCCTAGTTGGATTTGGGTTAGGTTCACTAAGTTAGGATGTTTGACCCAATATGTATAGCCAGGGTCATAATTGTGTACTAGAGTTTAGGCCATGTCCTTTGAGTCAACACTGCATGGACCAGCCATCAACAGACTACAAGAGACTCAAGACATGGAGAATTTCAAAGACTCAGAAAATGAGTTCGACGTTCGTCGAACTCAGGCAGACAAAAGACGTGCACAACTCAACAAACTCAGAGAAATTCTCTGAGCTGAGCTCGATGAACTTGAATCTCAGGTCAACGATCTCAGGGTATTCTACTTCAACATTTTATTCCAGAAACATCTATGTATTTGAAGTCCATCTTCACACTCCAGTCGATGAAGTTAGAATATCAGCTCAACGAATTTGGATCTTAGTTCTACGATTTCTGGATCATCTACTTCAACACTATAAGACCAAAAACAACTATGTATTCTAAGTCCAGAATCACACTCCAGTTGACGAACTCACCTTCTCAGCTCGATGAACTTAGACCACAGTCTTGGCAAGATTTATCAAGCAGCAGTTAGAAGTTCTCAGCTCGACGAAACTAGTTCTCAGGTCGACGAACCCAATTCTAAGGTCAATGATTTCTAGACATGTTACTTCAACATTTTTAAGTCCAAGAAACATGGAGTTCTGTTATTCAGTCGACAAAGTTATATTCTCAGCTCGATGAACTTGATGCACAGAATTGACGGATCTAGAGAAAGTAGTTATCTGTTCTTGGTCGAAGATCTTGCATCTCAGCTCGACGAATAATTATCATCTGGTCGATAAACTTGACATTTCTGTTCGACGAACTCTAGACACAGATCGACGAATTTTGTTCAACAAATTCTGTAAAGTTCCAGACTTAGAAATTTCCCTCCCTCTGTCTCTTTTCTATTACAATAATTCCTGAGTAATCAATGCATAGATAATCTCTGAATATTACTGTTAGAAGCAAGCATTGATTACGGTCTTCATCAGGATTATTGCTTGCCATTTTTCCATGGGACAGTTGGGGAAATCAATCAATGCAAATATTCTCCAGGCCGTCAGAATTCAATGCAGAAAGGAATTCAAATTTCAAAAGGCAATTTATATGGAAAATATAAAAGGGATTTCCTTTCTCTTCCAGAAGAGCTCTCTAGCAGTAGTCAGAAATATACAGTGAACAAGGATTTTATTCAGATCTCTCGACAACACACAGAGAATATACAGACTACAGAGCTCACAGGGCAACAACACTGTCAAGAGACAAGAAGCCCTAACTCTAGACCATAGAAAGAACATTAAGCTGAAGAAGAAGAAGAACAGCCATTCAAATCAAGTGTCTTCTTCTGTCTTCATTCCAGGATTTTTCAAAGTACAACAAACATTCAATCTGTCAAGAAGTTCCTGGAGATCAGCTGGTCAAAGCAAACGTTTGAAGACCTATCACCCTGCAGCAAGGCTTCAACCTCCTGAACCATTCTATATCTCAGGGGGAGCCTTTGCTAACATCATCCTTCCACTAGAGTCTTCTCAGTTGTATCTGAGAAAGAAAAGACAAAATCACTCTCTCATCCCCCACTGTATAAAGGGTTCTTAACTCCCTTCAAAAGTTATTCCTGGTTGCAAGTCACCTGATCAAAATACTTGAGGTTTGGTTTTTGAGCACCTGATCAAAAGCTCATTGGTAGCAGTCACCTGATCAAAAACCTGAGTGGATTCCTACCAGGGTGGTAGAAGAGTGGATGTACCAATGTTTTGGGGAACCACTATAAAATTCTTGTGTTGTCTGGGTTGCTCTTTTCTTTTGTTCCTGATGTAGCTGTGTTTGTGAGGTTGCTTTGTTTGTGCTTTTAATTTAATTTCTGCAGCACTAGTAATAGATTGAATTAATTAGCAAAATTTTTATAAGCCCTAAATACTCTATTCACCCCCCTCTAGAGTATTTCAGATCTAACCCTCACTTTCAGGACAGAAGATCAAATCTCATCTCATAATATGAGAACTTTAAGAAAGATGAGTAAGAGTCTGTGAGTGACACGTATAACAGACTAAGCTCAATCATCAATGAGCTGAAGACTCTGGACAAGGACATCACCATCACAGAAGTAAATGACAAAATCCTCATATGTTCCCCCGGCTCATGGGATTCTAGAATATGGCCAATCAAGGAGGCTAGAAGCTTAAATGCGATTTCCACAAAATCTCTTCTTGGAAAGCTCAAGTCCTATGAACAACTCATAAAGACAGCTAGTGAAGAACTTCTGAGTGTCTTAGACATGAGATTCTACAAGATGGCAAAGAATGATTTCAGAAAAAGTCATCTAGGCGAGATGACAAGCCAAGGTATGATAAGACCCCAACTAAAGAAGTTGTTTGCTTTGGTTGCAGGAAGCCAGGACACTTTATATCAGAGTGTCCAGAGAACCAAAAGAAGAAGAGAAGAAGAGAAAAAAACTAGGAAGCCGCAATACAGCAAGCCCTCCTCCAGTAAGCATAAAAGGATGGAGAAAGGCTCTATGGTTGAAATATGGAATGAAACTGAAGATGAATCTTCATCTTCTAGCTCCAGTGAAGATGAAGAAGTGGCAAAGGCAAAGGAGATTTGCTTGATGGCGATTGATGCATCAAGCAGCCTGTCTGAAGCTGAGCAGTCAGACAATGAAGAAACATCTGAATCTGAGGCTGATCAGGTACTATCCTCTTTTAATTATAATTTAGAAAATTTTAGAACTGAATTAAAAACTTTATGCATTGATTTAATTAATTCTGAAAAGGAAATTAAACAACTTAGAGAAAAGTTGACAGAATAAGAAAACTTGCTTTCTGAAAATATCAAGCTAAAAGATGAATTAACACTAGCTAATGAACAAATCATCATATTAAAAACTGAATTAGCTGAGGCTAGGCAACTTGAAGAATCCATAAATGGGAGAAGTATCAAGCTGATAGACATCACAAGCATAGTGAATGTCAGGCTTAATGATAAGCTGGGCTTAGGTGCTTTATCAAGCCAACCCCCACTGATTCAGAAGAATATCCTAACAACTCCAATAAAATTTGTTTCAAAAAGGGAAAGGAAAAGATAGATACTAATAATAATGTTAAACAAACAGAATTAAATCAAAATAATAAGAAAAAAAAGAATAAAAAAATCCTAACCATAACAACGTTCGATAGATTTCATCGAACTCAGATCGACGAAATGTGTACAGTTCGTCAAACTCAAGTCGACGAACTCAGAACACAAACATTTATTATAATTATTCATTAAACTGTGATCGACGAAACCATTATGGTTCGTCGACCCGAGATCGACGATATTGGGGCCCAGAGAATGAATACTTTCATTCTCTGAGTGGAGTTCGGCAAACTCATTCCCATTTGTCGACCTCAGATCGAGGAACTTAACAGAATTAGTTGAACCCAGTTCATTTTAACAGAAACTCTAATTCTTATAAAATATTTAATCATCCACGACAATTTGTTACTTTAGTCACCTAGTGGATAATTTCACCTAGAAGATTTCATCCCTTAGGTTATAAAAATCAACATGAATACTAATATATTCCAGCTTTAATTATGTAAAGAAACAAGGACTGAAGATAACCTTGGCCAAGAATAGTAAATCTGTTTTATTGCAGGTGAAATTCTATCCCACCACAGAACAATAGTGGTATCTGAATAGTGGCTGTTCAAAGTATATGACTGGAAACAAGGACAACTTAATCAATTACAAGTCTAAGCTAGGACCCAAAGTAATATTTGGTGATTCCAATTGTGGCTAGACTGAATGTATGGAAAGGTCAAAATTGGAGTAGTCACCTTTAGGAAGGTTGCTTATGTAAGTGGACTGAACCACAACCTTATATCCACAAGTCAGTTATGTGATGAAATGTTTCAGGTATCATTTAATAAAACTGCTTGTATTATTACTACTATAGATAACCAAGTAGTATTAACTGGTACTAGAGTAGGAAATATCTACATAGTTAATTTTAAATCAGCTAAAACTGAAATATACCTACTTAATAAACTAGTAATAATAATGATCTTTGGCATATGAGATTAGGGCATGTAAACCTAAAAAACATTGCTAAACTCTCTAGGGATAACATTGTTATAGGATTGCCTTCTTTCCCCTACAAGAAGGAAAGCCTTTGCAGGGCTTGTCAGTTATGCAAGCAAACTAAAATAGCTTTAAGTCACTTAATAAGAGTGATTCACCTAGGATTCTGTATTTTCTACATATGGATCTCTTTGGACCCATTGATGTACAGAGCCTAGGAGGGAAGTCTTATACCTTAGTAATTGTTGGTGACTTCTCAAAGTTCACTTGGGTGTTCTTCTTGAGAAACAAGTCAGATAACTTCAAGGTTCTTACAGTTTTTCTTAAGAGCATAAGGATTGAGTACTCTACTCCAGTTGCATTGATCATAAGTGATCATGGTACTGAGTTTGAGTCTCTTCCCATGTAAGAATTCTGTGAGAAGGAAGGTATCAAGCATTATTTCTCTGTTCCTAGAACTCCTCGACAAAATGGGATAGCTGAAAGGAAAAATAGAACATTGATTGAAGCTGCAGGCACATTACTTGCAGATGCTCACTTGCCCCTATCATTTTGGGCAGAGCCTATGAGCACAACAAACTATGTACTGAATGGAAGTTTGATACACAAACTTAAGGGCAAGATCTCTTATGAACTACTCAAAGGAAAGAAACCTAAAGTAGATTATTTTAGAGTCTTTGGTTACATATGTTACATTTATAACAACAATAAGAAACACATTAGAAAGTTTGAAGCCAAGGCTAAAATAGGAATTTTTCTTGGATATTCCCAAGTACGCAAGGCTTATAGGGTTTATAATAAATCAACTATGAAAATAGAAGAATCTATTCACATTTCTTTTGATGAAACTAACATGTTTTACAAGGAGAAGATTCCTTCTACTAGTGATACTTTGCAGGAACCCCATCTTTGTGAGAAGTTGGGTAAAATGACCCTCACCAATGAAGCTGTTACACAACCTTCTCCACATGTTGCTGAAGATAGTGAAGATGATGACACTGAACTCAGTGAAGTGCCAACAACAACTATAATTCTACAAGAGGAATTAATTCCCCAAGCTGTTGCTCAACCAACTCCTCCTACTGAATTAGTCACACTTAGAGATCACCCTGTATCTCAAGTGATTGGAGACATATCAGTGAGTGTGCAGACAAGGCATCAACTTTACCAGGACATGATGCATGCCTGCTTCATATCTCAAACTAAGCCCCAATCCACCAAAGATGCTGAGCAAGATCCATACTGGATCATTGTAATGCAAGAGGAGCTCAACCAATTTGAGAGATGCAGAGTTTGGGATTTAGTTCCAAGACCCCAAAGATTACCCAGATATTGGAACTAAATGGGTATTTAGAAACAAACTAGATACTCAAGGTCTTATCATAAGGAATAAGGCCAGATTAGTTTCTCAAGGATATAAATAAGAGAAAGGAATAGATTATGACCAAACATTTTCCCCTGGTGCAAGGATTGAAGCTATTTGGATATTTCTAGCTTATGCAGCCTACACGAAGTTTACAGTATATTAAATGGATGTCAAAAGTGCATTCCTAAATAGTGAACTCAAAGAAGAGGTCTATGTGGAACAACCACCAGGTTTTATCTTTTCATCCCATCCATCTTATGTTTTCAAATTGCATAAGGCTTTCTATGGTCTAAAGCAAGCTCTAAGAGCTTGGTATGAAACCATAGCTAGATTTCTCTTAGAGCATAACTTTTCTAGAGGCATAGTAGATAGGACTTTATTTATCAAGAATCATCATGATAAAATCTGGTTAGTACAAATATATATTGATGACATTATATTTGGTTCTACAGATTCTAAACTATTCAAAAGGTTCTCCAACCTTATGCATTCAAAGTTTGAAATGAGTAGCATGGGTGAGCTCTCCTACTACCTTGGTCTCCAAGTGAAGCAGTCACCTGATGGCATCTTCTTATCCCAATCCAAGTATGCTAAGGAGCTAATAAAAAAGTTTTGGATTGCTGATGCTTCAGCTAAGAAAATACCTATGAAATGCTGTAATTGATTCTGATGATCATGGGAAACCTGTAGATCAAAAATTATATAGGGCCATTGTTGGGTCCCTGTTATATCTTACAGCAAGTAGACCAGACATCATGTTTTCTACATATCTTTGTGCTAGGTTCCAGGTGAACCCTAAAGAATCTCATCTTATTTTCTTAAAAAGGATTTTGAGATATATAAAGAGTTGCCCTAATTAAGGCCTCTGGCATCCAACTGAGTCAGAATTTGAGTTAACTGTGTACTCTGATGCTGACTTTGCTGGATGTAGAGTATACAGAAAGAGCACATCAGGGACATATCAGTTCCTTGGTGATAGGCTAGTGTCTTGGTTTTACAAGAAGCAAACATCTGTGTCCACCTCAATAGCAGAAGCTGAGTATATAGCAGCTGGTAGTTGTTTTTCATATATGCTGTGGATTCAAAGCCAACTCCTAGATTATGGTGTCAACTTAAATAATTCAACTATACTTTGTGATAATATAAGTACAATATATATTGCATAGAATCCAGTGTATCATAGTAGAACTAAGCATATAAATGTAAGACATCATTTCGTTAGAGAGTGTGTTGACAAAAAGAAAATTAATCTCACCTTTGTCTCTATTGATTTGAAAAAGACAGATATCTTCACCAAACCCTTGGATGAGAAGAAACATCTATTTTTTATGAATCAGCTAGGCATGGTTAATGGAGATGCATTAATTTAACTTTTTGTCTATGGTCGAAGAATTTACCATAGTTCGTCGAACGAAGATCGACGAACTAAGAAAAGTTCTTCAGAAATTCGTCGACCTGAGATCGACGAACTCTCTATGTGTGAAGTCCTATTTGTCGAATGAAGATCGACGATATTGCTTCAGAAAATTTTTGTCGACCTGAGAACGACGAAAACTTTTCCCTTCTTCTGACTGAGAATGACGAACTCTTTTGTCAATAAAATATTTCGTCGAACTCAGATCGAAGAATTTTTATTTTTCGCAAGACGGAGTCTGCCGCTTCATATTCTAAAAACCATATAACTAGGTTTTCTTTGAGCTCCATCCCGTGCTTTTTGTTCCCCTTGCACTTGATCTTTCTGTTTCCTTTTGTAGGCGATCAGTGGTAATTCCAGCAAGCTCTCTAGCGGCGATGAAATTTGACACAGGATTCGATATTTATTTTGACTCCTTCTCTCACACCGATCAAATCTTCATCGACATCATACAGTTGTGTGATGAACAAAAATTGAAGAAACTCTTGTCCACCCGACTCAAGATAGCAAGAAATGAAATCAGGGAATGAGTTTTCACCTCAACATCTCCAGATGCTAAAACCATGATCGGCGCCATCAGCGGTAACCAGGTCATTCTAACTCGTGTAGTTTTAACTAAAATTTTTGATTTGTCTAGTGGAGAAGATGATATTGCATTGGATACTAATGAATATGAGAACATGCTAAGCACAATAGGTCATTCAGAAGCAAACCATAATAAGTTATTGAAAAAGAACTTGTCTGTTCAATACAAATTCTTGGCAGACATAGTTGGCAAGGTATTGCTGGGCAATCATACAACCCATGACTATATCACCAGACACCAGTTTCTGGTGATGTGTGCTATCATATCGTTGAGAAGAAATCAGTTAACTGGGGAAATATCTTATTTGAGTTGATAAAGAAGAAGAATATAAATAAAGAAGTTTGTTTTGCGAGGATACTTGGAATCTTCCTTCAGGAGAAGACACCTGAACTACTTGTCTCCCCGATAGTGTTCATTATTGCCTTAAAGAGGCTTACATCCGCTCTTTTCGGCAGGTGGGAGAGGATAATCTCTAAGCAATCCAGGGCTTCCTCCTCTTCTAGACCTTCTGAGAGCACCAGGGCTGTTCCAGCCACTCCCCACCCTGTTGAAGAAGTTTCCATTCCACCTCCTCCTTCAACAACACTTCCTCCTACAACATCCCTTTCATCTCCTCAGTCATCACCTCCTCCACAACAACAACCATCCTCTATTATCTCACCTACTTCACCTCCACAACCACCTGCCTCACCAATGCATCAACAAACACCTACCTTATCTCCAAAACACATCACACCACCTCCATCTCCACTACCACCTCATCTTACCGACATACATCCTCATACATTCATGTCATCCACCACATTTGATTTGCTAACCTCCCAACCATCTACACCAACTTCACCTATACATGAAATCTCCACTCCCATTCCATCTCCTACTGCATCACCTTCTCAGGATGACATCATGCAAGATGTTATTCCTTCTGATGTCATTCCCCCATCTATCCCTCTATATCCACTCAAACTCCTCCTGAGTTTATGGATATGGATTCCCCTTCCATTGCCACCCTCCTAAAGCTCTTCACTCTAGTCATAAGGCAACTCATTGTAGAGGCAATCACACCTCTTGCTGCCTCCATCTCATCCCTTGCTGCACTCCTTGCTGCCCCCTCTGTCCCTTCTTCTTCTAGGGGCCTGACAATAGTTACCACTGAAACCAGGCAGGGGGAGATGCTCTATGAAGAAGCAGCTCCAGCAGCAGCAGCTCCAGCAGCAACAACAGACTCTGATATGTCTGATGATTCTGCAGAGGCAGCCCCTCCAACAGAAATAATAGACATGGCTGACATAGTTTTGGCAGAAATAACTATTGTTGGTGATTACATTATAAATCCCAGAGTAAATCTAGATCCTTTAGTAGAATTTTTCAATTTTGTTTACGACAATATTCTACCCAGTTTTGATGTACAGCAATCTAGAGCTATTGTACCTTATACTGCACCAATAAGCCCTGAAGTTGTTAAGGAACTAAATGCAAGTTTTGTAGAAGCAGAGCCATACACAAAATCAGCCCCCAAGGCTATCTCCCCTCCTACTTATAAAGTGGATGATAGTCCTTTACCAAACCTGGAAGATATTATTCTTGCAGATATAGAGGAAGAGAATAAAACAGTCACTAAAAGTATTGTAGAAACAGAGCTTCCAGTTCAACCTCAAGCTGAAAAGCAAATCTCTAAGGAAACTCTGAAAGAAATTGATGACTTGTAAAATTACCCTCCAGGATCATTTGATGATGACAATGATGATGAAGATTCTGATGATTCTGATAATCCAAAAGCTAAGAAGAAGATTGATAAGAAACGGAAAGCTCCTGCTAAGGCTGTTCCTAAGCCCAATCCCAATGCAGACACTCCCTAATACATTTTGCAAAAGATTACTCCTTACCCAGGGATGACTAATTGGATGTGGCTTTCGAAGAATGAGCAAAAAGCAAGGAAGAGGAGTAGAAGGTACTCTCCTCCTCCTCCTTCTCAAAGGAATTGGAGAGGTCCTCCTCCTCCTCCTCCAACAGCAATTGCTTCAGGGAATATTTCTTGGAGTTCTACCTGTTATACTCAGACATACCAAACGCAACAAGACAGATATTCAAGATCTCATTTCCAATGAAGCAGTCAGCAGAAACATTCTTCAAGCAGCAACAGACAACAACAACAATATCACAAGCAAGACATGCAATAGAAAGTATCTTAAATTGATCAATCTGAAAAAGATAATAGTCCTAAAAGGCCAGAATCTCCTCTAGTCCTTTTTGTATATCCAGAACAAGAGACAACTTCTAAAATGGCCAAATTTCAAGAGTTAGTTGGACTTTCTATGATAAACAAAGCTAAAGCAGAAGATAAAGATCCATCACAGTACACTACAATGTCTTCTTACAGAAAGGAGAAGCTCAAGAGGTATGACGAAGCTAATAAATTTTTCATTGTAGATGATTATATCAATCTGCATCCTGAGGCTGTAGTTCCAAGAGCAACTTCTATCAACATAATTGGAGCATCAGACAAGACTATTTCAAAAAGAGAAGCTGCAAATCCAAATAGAAAGATTAAATTCAGACAACCCTTTGATAAATTTGACAAAGCTGAGAAGGAAAAGCCAAAGAAAAACAAATAATTATTTTGTTTAGTTTCTAAACTCTATTTCATTAATCTATCACAAAGTTCTTGTTATATACATTTCTGTTGGATGTTTTATTTTCTGCCAGATATATTTTATTCTGCTTTACGATTGTTTTTTTGTTAGTATTAGTGAACTCACCAAAATAGGATGAGATTGTTGGATCCCTAGAAAGAATTAGGGCTAGGTTTACTAATTAGGATGAGTTTGATCCATATTGTATAGCCAGGGTCAAGAATGTTAGGCCTAGAGTTTAGGTTAGTCATTAGGTTCAACCTTTATGGACCAGCCTGCAGAGGACTTCAGCAGACTCAGACTTAGAAGAAATCAAAGTTCAAAATTATAAGTTCGAAATTCTTCGAACTCAGCTCGACGATCGTTGATCGCATATTGATGAACTCAAAGTTAATTCTCTGAGTTGAGTCGATGATATTCGAGCTCAGGTCGACGATCTCCTCATTCAGATAGATTCTCTGCTCGATGAACTTAGAACGCAGTTTTGCAAAGTTATTCGTAGAATTTAGTTCACTGATCTCAGGTCGACGAATATGATTTCTCAGCTCGACGAACTTGGAACTCCAGTCGACAAATTCTGTTCAGAGCTCGACGAATTCTGTCTCGAGCCAGACTTAGTAGTTTTCCCTTATTTATGTCCTTATTATTTATATTATTTAGCAGTAATTCTCTGAGTAATTAATGCTTATATTCTGAAGAATATAGCCGTTATTGGCAGCATTAATTATGGTTTTCATCAGGATTAATTACTTGCTTATTTTAATAGGACAGTTGGGGAAACTCATTAATGACAATATTCTCCAGCCGTTTCATTCTCCAGATCAATCAGTAATCAATATCGGGAATTCAAATTTCGAAGGAGATTTTTGACATCAGAATATAAAAAGAGATTTTCTCTTTTCATACAATTACGAGAACTAATAGAGTCTCGACATCAGACAAGCAGTAACACAAGAAAATCTCTATGCTGAAAACATCTTATTTTCCCCTTTTCTTTCTTAAGACTGAAGAAGAACAACAATCAAATATCAAGAGACTTCTTTAACTTCTACTCCAGAATATTCAAGGACAACAACTTTGCATCAGTTAAAAAATTCCTGGTTCCTTTCAAGACAAGGATGAAGACCTACACCCTAAGAAAAGCTCCAGTCTTCCTGAACATCTCAACATCTCAGGGGGAGCTTTGACACTAGCAATCCACAAGTCTTCTCTGTTATATAGAGAAAAGAGAAGACACCATCAACTCTCTCTCAACCTCCTATAAAAGGGTTTATTAACTCCCTTCAAAAGTTTATTCTTATTTTTTGGGCACCTGATCAAAAGCCTAAATGGTTGTGTGATCTCCCTGGAAATAGATCTTCTGGTGGCAGTAATATGATCAAAAACCTGATAGTGGATTCCTACTAGGGTGGTAGAATAGTGGATGTACCTAGGTTGGGGAACCACTATAAAATTCTTATGTTGTCTGCTTGATCATTTTTTGTTTTGTTCTTGCTGTGTTGTGATAGATTACCTTACTATTTTCATTTTTCTATTACTACTATTGTTATCACCTATTTTACTCTGATAAATTTTAAAACAGGCAAAAAGTTTCAAATTACTCTATTCACCCCCCCCCCCCCCCTCTAGAGTAATCATATTTATCCCCTATCTTTCAAATCCTATGAGGATGTTGGGAACTCGTTTCCCACAGATGGCACCAAGCTGTTGCGGACTTACTCAATGTCCTGGTAGGACCAGAATACTTGGGCCGTCTTATCTCTCAGAACGGTCAAGCTCACACACAGTCAAAAGAGTATGTTGATTGTACACAAGTAGTTTTAACATGGAGAAACGCCTCAATAGGGTAAAAAACCACATGATCGGATCTGTGCCGGTCAAAGTCCACTATTCCCTGGCGGTTACAGCTTGTTTGGGAAGTCGAGGGTGACATGCCACCTCTCGTTATAATTTTGGGGTGAGAGAACACTTAGTATATTGCCGACGACAGTCCGTCGTGCTGGGAGTTGTTACAAATTGAGCATCGCACTGGTGGTCTTCGGATAGCGATTTGCTGATTCTGGATGGGGGCGGAGCACTTGGACTTGCAGTTGCAGGGACCGCTTGGACTTGAATGATTTGGCTTCGTTAGGTGGCTTTGACTTGACCCGTTGGTATCTCGGGTGCGACTCGAGTGTGGCTTGTTGGATGCTCGTAGGAGGAATTTGGCAGAGTTTCAACCTGAGGAAGAAGAATACTCGAAAGAGAAAGGTGATAAATGAGGAGTCCTGGGTCTTCTTTTATAAGTTCTGGGTGGTGGTTATGATGGTTACGCAGCTATCCGCACATCATAACCACCATCATAATTGCTTTTAGTATTGTTTTAGTGCGTGTATTTCGCTATTTGGAGACCATTTGAATAAATTATAAAATATTAATTAAATTTTGCCTCACTAACCCGGTGGTTAGTGGGTGGTTACGCGTAAATCAGAAGGCCGGGAACGCTCCCTTTTGATAGGACGACGGGAGTGGTATTCCGCGGGCGGCCGGTGAACTCGCCGCTAAGTTCTCCGGTAAGGGGAGGACTGCCGGCGGCGGCCGGGATGGAGCTGTCGTGCGACGGCGGCCGAAGAAGGGGCGGCCCGGGCGGCCACACCCTTCTCCATTCAGGCGGCCGAGAAATGGGATGAAATAAATTATACCTAATCACCTAGAGGGGGGGGGGTGAATAGGTGACTAAATCTTTTTATACTTTTTAGGCAGATAGCAGATTATTTTCACAGAGTTATATCTACTTTGTCACAGCAAGCAATCCGCAATCACAGAATAACACATGAACACAGTGGACACACAGATTTATAGTGGTACCCCAAGGTTTGGGTACATCCACTTTCCCCCTTCGCCTATCTAGTAGTGTACAAGATTTAGCCAAACTCCTCCACTATCTCAGATCCTCAGATCTTACACTCTGAATCCCAAAACAGGTTCCTACAGCTCAGGCTCAAGGCCCTACAACTCAGTCTTCTCCAAAGACCTACACTCAGCTTCTTCACAAAGCCTACACTCAGCCACAAGGCCTACACTCAGCCACAACAGGCCTACACTCAGAGATACAGATCTCCTACACTCAGGCACACAGGCCCTACCACTCAGCCTTTATAATTGCAGGCTTACAACTCAGATCCCTAAGGATCCTACAAGAAATATAAAATACAAAGTGTATATACCTACAACTATGAATAGAGAGATGAGTTGATAGGTTCTTGACGAGTTCTTGAAAGAACTCTGCTGCGAACAATCTCACTTGGCTTTTCTTCAAAGCTTCTTGAATGTAGAACACAATAGGATTGATTCTCTACAGCTGATCTTCAATCACTGCAACTTAAAATTCAGAACTAGGTCTGAACCCTTCTTCACAACCTGGTTCCAACGGCTGTCTCCTTAGATGGAGCTCTCTCTCTCCAACTTCTTAGATCTTCTGATCACTTCAACTGATTTGTGTTAATCTGTTTTGGATCATCTCTTTCTGTTGAAAGTATAAGCCTATTTATAGGCCTTCATGGTGACCGGCTGCTCCGGTTCCTAACAGCTTTCTGACAACTCTGACAGGTGCAGTAGACCGGCTGGAATGGCAGCTGTCAAGTCATCCAGTCAGTTCTTGAAATAACTGTAACTGTCTGAAAGTGTCGAGACAATCTGTCTTTAAGTGTCGACACTTATAGACTAAGTGTCGACACAAGTTAACTAAGTGTCGACACTAGCCTTCAAGGTGTCGACATAACTCCTTGTGTTGTAGAATTTATATCTCGACACTGCTTCTTATCATGTCTCGACACTGTTATTGAGTGTCGAAACAACTCGTTGTTCTTCAGCACTTAGTTGAATTCTTGTAAGTGTCGACACAACACCTTTGTGTCGACACATCTTCATGTGTTGAACTTGTTCAGTGTCGACACATCTTCTTGGTGTCGACAAATGCCTTCTGTGTTGATACTTGCTGAGTGTCGACACTGCTCCTTGTGTCGACACATACCTTCTTCTGTTGAGACTTTGGCTGAGTGTCGACACATCTCCTTAGTGTCGACACTTGTACTTAGAATTTTTTGTTGAACTTTGCTGAGTGTCGACATAGCCTCCTAGTGTCGACACTTTCTTCATGTATTGAGTCTTCTGCTGTGTGTCGACACATTCTTCATTGTGTCGACACTTTCTTCAAGTGTTGAGTCTTCTGCTGAGTGTCGATACATTCTTTATTATGTCGACACTAATACTTAGACTCTGCTGAAATTTGCTGAGTGTCGACACAGCCTCCAAGTGTCGACACTTTCTGATGTAGACACAGTTCCTTTGGGTGTCGACACTGCTTCTAAGTGTCGACACTTCTTCACTGGACATTTCTTCATTGAGTGTCGACACAGCCTTCATGTGTCGACACTTTCTGTATGGTGTCGACTCTACATCCCTGGTGTCGACACAATTACTCCAAGTGTCGACACTGCTTGCCTGAGTGTCGACACAAGTCTTCTTAAGTGTCGACACTTTGCTCCTGGGTGTCGACACATGGACTTAGAAACTTTTCATCTTTCCCTGCAAATACTTAACCTGCACAAGGCAACTCAAAAATACATCAAATACATTTTGATGTATTTCATTGAGTAGGGTGAGGCTTCTTCAAATCAGGTACATTTAAACCAATGTACCCAACAATCTCCCCCTATTTGGAGAAGTCATAACCCTTAGTCAATGATATACACCATACATAACAAAATTACAGTATGATGTAAAACAGGATTATGCAAATAGGGAAAACATAAACATGTATTAAACAAACATGTATACATAGATAACATCTCAGAACAATTATGAAATAGATTTATCACACAGCACATTGTTCTAATAACTTCGTCATATTCATTTTACAAAAGTTTACAAAGTGTTTAAAATCAAAAGATTACTTGATCACTATTCCCTTTCCAGACTGTATCTTGGCTTGTACAGGGGCTTCAACATCTTCAGTATCAGCAGGCTTTTTCCCTTTAAGATCATTCTTCTTTAGCTCTTCAGCTTTAATCTTCTGCCTCTCAAAGTAATGATAAGGCTTGGGAAAGTACTTGCTAGGCTCCTGTGCAGTAGGAGGTAGCTTTCCCATCTTTGCCTTTCTTCTATATTGCACTATGGCTTCTTGCCTGTTTTCATGCTTTCTCCATTCTAGTTCAAAATACCATTTGTTTCTGTCTTGAATATTATCTTTGGCAGCCTTCCAAGCAGTCAAAATAATATTTCTTGAAGTGGGGCTCCAATGCTCAAAATCAGGCCTTTGTTCAGCTTGCTCTCTGAACCTCTTCTTAGACAATCTAGCTTCTTGTTCAGCTTGTTCCTTCACTATAGCTTCCTGTAAAGCCTCAGATACTGGCTGAACCACCTTCTCTATGATAACATTTTGCTGTCCCTCAGGTGGGCTATACATGGACTGTATATCAGCTTGTACCATATCAAAGTCTGGTGGAGGATAAATCACCTGAGCTACTTCAGCTTGCTCACCTCCAAGATAGGCATGATTAATCCCAGACTCAGCAACATTATCATCATCACATAAAGGAGGATAACCAAGAGTGGCTCTGATGGAATTAGAAATCCATTTTGCATGATCAGAGGCTGCTTTGACTAACACCCTCTCCCCCTTTATGACTTCTCTTTCAATATGATCTCTTAAATCATCTTTCTGAAATCTGATTTGGGCATTTAGATAATTGACTCAATCCTTGTAGAAAGGTTTTAACCTTTGGAGTTTTTCAGTGAGAAGCTTCTGGGAATCTTGAATGGCAGAAGTTACAGCAGTGAGGCTCTCTTGCAATTCTTTATCAAATTCCTCTTTGGCAGTTGTCAGGGCTGCATTCTGTGAAGTGGCTATACTCTTAAGTTTAGTGACAATAGCATTGTGAGAAGCAGTCAAGTTATCATTCATTCTGATTTGATTCTCCAGTACATAGCCTTGCTTTACTTCAAGTTCATCCACTTGCGCTTTTATCTTCTCCTGATGTGTAGCCAGGTATACCACTGCATTCCCTCCCTTGTGGAAGCAGACAGTCATCTCCTTCTTATTTAGATTCATCTTAAATCTAATGGACTTAATGTCTTGGGCCAGGTCAAATTGTAGAGACTTATGACCCTCATCCATATATGTTTCTATTGCTTTCCTGTGCTCATCAAGTTTTATTTACATAGCAACCATGAGAGAACTATAATCTACAGATGGTGCTGGCTGTGATATAGGCAGTGGTGCTATTGTTTGTAAGGCCTTTTTGTAATTCTGGCTCCTTCTCTTAAATACTTGGAATTTCCTTTTCTTAGCTCTTGCAGCCTCCTCATCTTCAGAAGTTGAGGTGCTTGCTATTTCTACCCTTTCCTTAGGTAGCTCCTCAACTACCTTTGGTTTCTCAGGCTCTTGCCTTGCAGTTTCTTCCAGAATCTCCACTTGCTCCACCTCAACTTGAGCATTCTCCCCCTCAGCAGCAACACTTTCCTTTTCAAAGTCTGTTTGGTCCAGATTAAGGAAGAGATCTTCCATTGTAAACTCTTGTTGAGGTTGTGATGGAGAATCCCTTGGCTCATCAGCAACTTGATCAGATACAACTTGAGCTGCAATAGATATGTCCTCCATGACAACATCTGGTGGTTGACTATCAATCTGAGGTTGCTGATTAACATTGTTTAATGAATCAGACAAAACAGTATCCTCAATAGGGAAAACTAAGTTATTGATTTCAGTGAGTACCTCAAGTATGGTGTTTGTTGCTTGCTCACTTTCTAGTGGAGTTGGCTCTTCCATTACTAGGGGCTCCCCCTGGATAGAATCCTGGTGTATGGGGCTAGCTTGAGGTAACTCCCCCTGCCTGTCTGCATCATCTTGTTGAGCTGGAGACTTTCCAACATCTCCAGTGTCTTCTGCATCAGGAGTAAAGACAACATGCTCTTCTGAACTGCTGGATGATTCTTAAGCCACAGGGGCAATCTTCTCTTCTTCTTTTGAGGTGTTACCTTTTCAGGTGATGGCAATTCCTTGATCAAGACCCTATCCCATCTTGAGAAGAGTCTCATGTCCATCTTTCTCATGTGGTTGATCTTTGATCCAGTAGCTTGACTCATTACTTCTGGTATACTACCAGCCAAGTAAAGTCTGAGTATCCTGCGCAAATTGGGTTTCTTCAGACTCTCCTTAATCTTCTCAAAGACTACTACAGACCAATCAGTTTTCAATGAGAAGATAATCCTTGTCATAAGATTGAACATATGGGCTGATACCCTGTCATGCCCTCCAGGCTTACTCAAGATCACCTTGCCAACAATTTCTGAGATAAATTTGCCTTGGCTGTTCATCCCCTTCCTATTGAATACTGATCCAATTTTCAGCTTGGAATCCAGTGCACACCATGTTAAAGCTTCTCTGGTCTTAGAAGCAGTAACTTCATCTTCTTCCTTTGTCCTTGGTAGGTTTAGAACCTTTCATAAACTCTTTGGTGAGACCTTTACCTTTTCTCCATGTACCTTTGACTTGATCTTGAATCCAGATTCGTCTAGGGTTGATCCATTCAGAAATTCCAATACTTCTTTCTTCCATATTTTGGTTGGCTCTGAAACAAGAAAATCTAACCCTGAGTTTGCAACTAGGGTTACCACATTCTTGATCTCTTGTTCTGCATCGTCAAACGCATGCCGCACCAGTTCATAGTCTTTGTTCATGTTCTCCTCGAGCTTTGGCGCCATTAGGGTTGGAAGAATTTGAATTGAGAGAAGAGAGGTGTCGACATACAAGTTTGGTCTCGAAACTTTAGTGTGCGTGTCGACAGACAATTGCGAAATCCTATTTATACCTTTCTAGGATTGAAGATGAAAGGGCGCGTCAACAAACACAAATTGTGTCGACACTGTTGAAAAGTGTCGACACAGGCTTATAATGTCTCGACACCAATGTGTTGACATAAGTATAGTCGACAGAATATATGTGTCGACACTTGTTTATGTGTCGACACCGCTCTGCTCGACACATAGTCGAGACTTTACTTCACTAATTCTGCATAAAGTCTAAGTGTCAACACCACCTTGGATGTGTCGACACCTACTTATCATGTGTCGACACTAATTTTCTGAAGTGTCGACACCAACTTCCTAGATGTGTCGACACCTTTTCTCTGAAGTGTCGACACCTATTTTCTGTCTCGACACAGACAACTCTGTGTGTCGACACTATTTTACTTAGCCATTACTGTAAACTTATTCTAAGTTTATTATACCTAATTCAATTTTAAACCTATTGAACTTGGTTTCTTCTAAAGGCTTAGTATACATATCAGCTAGTTGATTATCTGTCTTAACATACTCCAGTAAAATATCTTCTTTTTCTACATGTTCCCTTAGAAAATGATATTTTATTTCAATATGTTTAGTTCTACTATGGAAAACAGGATTGTTTGCAATAGATATAGCACTAGTAGAATCACAAAACAGTGGAGTTCTACTTACCTGAATTCTATAGTCCTCAAGCTGATGTTGTATCCATAGAAGTTGAGCACAGCAACTTCCTGCCGCCACATATTCTGATTCTGTAGTGGAGATAGCCACACTTGTTTGCTTCTTGCTACTCCATGAAATCAGTCTTCCACCTAGGAATTGACAGGTACCAGTTGTACTTTTCCTATCTTCCTTGCAGCCTGCAGAATCTGCATCTGAATACCCTGTTAGTTCAAAGTCTCCATTCCTAGGGTACCAAAGGCCTAGATAAGGAGTGCCCTTTAGATATCTCAGTATCCTTTTGACTGCTGTCAAAAGAGACTCTTTAGGGCATGCTTGGTACCTAGCACAGACACATGTAGCATACATGATATCTGGTCTACTTGCAGTCAAATAGAGTAGGGAGCCAACTATCCCTCTATACAAAGTCTCATCTACAGGTTTCCCTGCATCATCTTTGCTAAGAGACATACTTGACCCCATAGGAGTCTTCATGGTACTGGATGAATCCATACCATACTTCCTTATCAGTTCTAGGGTGAACTTAGACTGGCATATGGATAATCCATTCTCAGTCTGTCTAACTTGGAGACCCAAGAAGAACTTACGTTCCCCCATACTGCTCATCTCAAATTGTCCTTGCATTAGTTTTGCAAACTTTTTGCAAAGACTACTTTCAGTAAACCCAAATATTATGTCATCTACATATATTTGGACTAGTATTATCTTGCCTCTGGATTCCCTAAGGAATAGAGTCTTGTCTATTTTCCCCCTTGTGAATTTATTCTCATTGAGGAAACTAGACAAGGTTTCATACGAAGCCCTAGGGGCTTGTTTTAACCCATACAATGCCTTCCTAAGTCTATAAACTTAATTAGGTTGAGTTGAATCAACAAAACCTGATGGCTGTTCCACATAGACCTCTTCCTTTAGATTACCATTCAAAAAGGCTGACTTAACATCCATTTGGTAAACTTTAAATCCTTGATAGGTTGCATAGGCCAGGAACATCCTTATGGCTTCCAGTCTGGCTACTGGATCAAAGGTTTGATCAAAGTCAATACCTTCTTCCTGCCTATATCCTTTAGCAACCAATCTTGCTTTGTTCTTGACAATTACTCCATGTTCATCCATCTTGTTCCTAAAGATCCACTTGGTTCCAATTATGTTGTGGTCTTTTAGTTTAGGAACAAGCTCCCAGACTTTGCACCTCTTGAACTGATTCAGCTCCCCTTGCATTGCCTCAATCCAATGAGGGTCTAGGATGGCTTCTTCAAACTTCTTTAGCTCTACTTGGGATAGAAAACTAGAGTCGAGTACTGCACTCTGATTTCTGCTCCTTGTTTGTACCCCTTGTCTTAGATCACCAATGATTTGATCTGCTGGATGATCTCTTAGATGCCTAATAGCTGGAGGCATCCTGGCTTCAGGTTGAACTTCTTCAGTTTCTTCAACTTGCTGCACTCCTTGGACTTCTTCTACATTAGGTACATGTAGTACTCCCCCTGGACAACAGCCATTATCTTCTACTTGCTGTCTTGTAGTAGGTCCTTCTTCTATAGTGAGCTTGTCCATCTTCTCAGTCACACCTGTGGAGCTGCAAATATTAATAGACAACTCATTGTTAATAAGTCTAGTTTCATCAAATACTACATGTACAGACTCTTCTACAACTTGAGTAGACAAGTTGTAGACTCTATAAGCCTTACTATTGTTTCTGTACCCAACAAAGATCCCCTCTTGGGATTTGGCAGCAAACTTAGTCAAGTAAGACTTTCTATTGTTAAGTATAAAGCACTTACAACCAAAGATCCTGAAGTAGGATAGGTTTGGTTTTCTGCCTTTCACAATCTCATAGGGGGTCTTGTTGTGGCTTTTAATAATGGTAGCCCTATTAATTACATGGCATGCAGTATTAACTGCCTCAGCCCAGAAATATTCTGGTAGAGATGTGTCACTTAATAGGGTTCTACCAGCCTCAATCAAGGTTCTATTTTTCCTCCCAGCAATGCCATTTTGCTGAGGTGTGCTTGGTGAAGAAAACTCCTGAAATATCCCAAATTCTTCACATAGTTTTGCCATACTATCAGACTAAATTTCAGTACCATGGTCACTTCTTATCTTGACCATTATACTGTCTAGTTCATTCTGAATTTGTTTGACAAAGCTATAGAAGATACTAGGTGTTTCAGATTTCTGTCTAAGGAAGAACACCCAGGCAAACCTTGAGTAGTCATCTACAACCACAAAGGTATAGACCTTCCTACTTAGGCTGTGAACTGGCATAGGACCAAAGAGATCCATATGCAAGAGGTATAAGCACCTCACAGCATCTTTGTTTTCAATGCCACTAAAGGTGGATCTAGTCTGCTTGCCCTTTTAACAAGCTGAGCATATTCCATCTTTAATACACTTAACTTGAGGACCATTCATCACTAACTCTTTGCTATAGAGTTGGACAATTGTCTTGTAGTTAAGATGGGCTAGCCTCTTGTGCCATTTGACACAATGAGAGACTTTCTCATTAGCTACAAGACACACTGGAGAACCATTGTTCTCACACATAATGTCTAGACAGTAGACATTTCTTTTTCTGTAACCTGTCAAAATGATCTCTTGATCATTTGATCTCCTGATATGACAACCATCTTTGATAAATGAGATGTCATATCCTAAATCACTCAATTGACTTATACTAATAAGGTTATGTTTCAAACCTTTAACATAAGCCACTTGAGTAATAGTAATATGGGTGCTAGAAATGTTACCAAAACCGTTGATAATTCCTTTTTCAGAACCACAAAAGGTGACTTTTGGACCATCCTTGATAGGTGTGTAGTACTTTAGCAATCCCCTAGTTCCAGTCATGTGCCTGGAACATCCACTGTCCAAGTAACATATTGGGGCATGGCCACTTGGACTTACCTGCAAAACAGATTAGTTGACCTTAGAACCCAAAGAAATCTTGGGTCCTTAGTACTGGTTAGTTTGCCTCCTAACAAAGCTACCTGCAGATTTTTCAACAGGCAGTTTGCTACTCACTTTGGCACTTGCATTGTGCCAACATTCCATGGCAAAGTGGCCTACCTTGCCACAACACCAGCACTCAAATCTATTGTACCTTTGCTTAGGTACATCCCTAGCTGTTTTATCTACAGCTGGCTTGTTGAGGGCTGGGGCTTTGCCCTTAGACTTGGACTTGACAGTCCTAGCAGGGTTAGTAAACACCAATCCAGTTTTACCCTTGTGAGGTATAAACTCATCAATCAAAGGTAGAAAAGACTTAGGTTTAGAAAACCTTGCAATAATGTCTCTCTCCTTCTGAAGACTAATCTCCAGACTTCTGATTTGATCATTCTTAAATATTATAGTCCCCATCTGAATCACAGTTATGTGCTTCAGTCTGGCTATTTCATTTAGTTTTTGATCAATCATCTTCTCAAAATCAGTTGCAGCAACTTTGAGACTAGCAATTTCCTTTGCCTGACTCTTGGCTAGGGACTTGCTGTTCTTAAAAGCTTGCAACAGAACTCTATATTCATCAATCAATTGATGACTATCCCCTTCTGATTCAGATCCACTGGCATCATTTGATGCCGATGTAACTGAATCAGAACTAGCACTAGAAATTGAACTTAATGAACAATTTTGTACCTTACTAGGTCCAGGCTGCTCCTGGATTTTGTCATATTCTGTTAAGGCCATCAGTCCTTTGCACTGGATGTCCTCTTGCTCATATATGGAGTTCATGATCTGGATGAACTCTTCTTCCTCTTCTTCAGCAAATAGTCCTATGTAAGCTTCAGCTTCTGACTCAGTTTCTGAAGAAGACATGTCTGACAAGCCTTTGTCCTTCTTGGTAACAAAAGACCTTTCCTTCTTGCCCTTGAATTGAGTCTTTTTCTTATCATTAGACTCTTTCCTTCTCTCAAGACAGTCAGCAATAACATGTCCTTGTCTGTTACAGCAATAACAAACAATTTTTGATAAAGTTGCTTTGCTTGACTTGGTCTTTTTCCTGTCTTTCTTTGATGACTTCTTGTTCTGATAATAGTCATCTTTGCCCTGTGAAGTGGATGGCTTTGACCTCCATTGTTTCTTCTTTAGAAATTTCTGAAAGTGTCTTGTGAATGCTGCAAAGTCCTCATCACTTTCACTACTTTCAGACTTTCTGCTTTCTGAATCATCTGACTCAGTCTCAGCCACATTTGGAGGTGGAGATGGTGACTTATTTCTGTATTTTCTGGTGGCTTCTGTCTTAAATGTCACTGTTCTTTCTTTATTCTCAATTCTGGTAGACTTCTCCCCCTCTTTCCTCACCATCAACTGCATCTCATAGGATAGCAGTTTTCCAAACAGTGTTGGTGGAGGGATATCTGCTAAATTTGCTATTTCCCTTATGGCACAGATCTTGGTATCCAAATCCTTTGTTAGGGACCTCAAAAACTTATCATTTAGCTCATAATTACTGAACTATCTTCCATAGGACATTAGCTCATTGACAATCCTATAGAACTTCTTATAGCATTCTGTGATGCTATCAGACATACCTTGCCTAAAACTTTCATATTCTTGGTTTAACAAAAATTTTCTACCCTGTCGCACTTCTTCTGAACCCTCCATGTACACTATAAGAGTATCCCACATCTCCTTAGATGTCTTACAGAGTATCAAGTTCTGAAAGGTAGCACCATCTATGGCACTCACAATGATATTCTGTGCCCTTTTGTCCATTGTGGCTAGAATTATCTCATCTTTTGTCATTTCAGAGAAGTCTTTAGGTGTTCTCTGATTTGCATCCAAGACTGAAACCTTCATAGGCACATATGACCCTTCTTTAATAGTGATGTAAATTCTAGGGTCTGAGGCTTCCATAAATAGTCTCACCCTTTCTTTCCAGATGCCAAAAATTTCTTTTCTGCAAATGGGCAACTTCATGGATCCAAGTTCCTTATGATTCTCAGTTGAACCCATGGTTCTTGATTTTCTTGATTCTGCAAGTTACTTAGACTGAATCTGCCAACTGGATCAACTCAGACAGTTAAGTCCTTTTTTGAGTAACCTGGCTTTGATACCACTTGAAAGAAATTGTACCTAATCACCTAGAGGGGGGGGGGGTGAAAAGGTGACTAAATCTTTTTATACTTTTTAGGCAGATTGCAGATTATTTTCACAGAGTTATATCTACTTTTTCACAAAAAGCAATTAGCAATCACAGAATAACACATGCACACAGTGGACCCACAGATTTATAGTGGTTCCCCAAGGTTTGGGTACATCCACTTTCCCCCTTCTCCTCTCTAGTAGTGTACTAGATTCGGCCAAACTCCTCCACTATCTCAGATCCTCAGATCTTATACTCAGAACCCCAAAACAGGTTCCTACAGCTCAGGCTCAAGGCCCTACAACTCAGTCTTCTCCAAAGACCTACACTCAGCTTCTTCACAAAGCCTACACTCAGCCACAAGGCCTACACTCAGCCACAACAGGCCTACACTCAGAGATATAGATCTCCTACACTCAGGAACACAGGCCCTACCACTCAGCATTTATAATTGCAGGCTTACAACTCAGATCCCTAAGTATCCTACAAGAAATATAAAATACAAAGTGTATATACCTACAACTCTGAATAGAGAGATGAGTTGATAGGTTCTTGATGAGTTCTTGAAAGAACTCTGCTGAGAACAATCTCACTTGGCTTTTCTTCAAAAGCTTCTTGAATGTAGAACACAATAGGATTGATTCTCTGCAGCTGATCTTCAATCACTGTAACTTAAGATTCAGAACTAGGTCTGAACCGTTCTTCACAGCCTGGTTCCAATGGCTGTCTTCTTGGATGGAGCTCTGTCTCTCTCCAACTTCTTAGATCTTCTGATCACTTCCACTGATTTGTGTTAATCTATTTTGGATCATCTCTTTCTATTGACAGTATAAGACTATTTATAGGCCTTCTTCATGGTGACCGGCTGCTCCGGTTCCTAACAGCTTTTTGACAACTCTGACAGGTGCAGTAGACCAGCTGGAATGGCAGCTGTCAAGTCATCCAGTCAGTTCTTGAAATAACTGTAACTGTCTGAAAGTGTCGAGACAATCTGTCTTTAAGTTTCGATGCTTATAGACTACGTGTCGACACAAGTAAACTAAGTGTCGACACTAGCCTTCAAGGTGTCGACACAACTCCTTGTGTTGTAGAATTTATATCTCGACACTGCTTCTTCATCATATGTCGACACTGTTATTGAGTGTCGACACAACTCCTTGTTCTTCAACACTTAGTTGAATTCTTGTAAGTGTGGTCACAACACCTTTGTGTCGACACATCTTCATGTGTTGAACTTGTTCAGTGTCGACACATCTTCTTGGTGTCGACACATGCCTTCTGTGTTGATACTTGCTGAGTGTCGACACTTCTCCTTGTGTCGACACATACCTTCTTCTGTTGAGACTTTGGCTGAGTGTCGACACATCTCCTTAGTGTCGACACTTGTACTTAGAATTTTTTGTTGAACTTTGCTGAGTGTCGACACAGCCTCCTAGTATCGACACTTTCTTCATGTATTGAGTCTTCTGCTGTATGTCGACACATTCTTCATTGTGTCGACACTTTCTTCAAGTGTTGAGTCTTTTGCTGAGTGTCGATACATTCTTTATTATGTCGACACTTATACTTAGACTCTGCTGAAATTTGCTGAGTGTCGACACAGCCTCCAAGTGTCGACACTTTCTGATGTAGACACAATTCCTCTGGGTGTCGACACTGCTTCTAAGTGTCGACACTTCTTCACTGGACATTTCTTCATTGAGTGTCGACACAACCTTCATGTGTCGACACTTTCTGTCTGGTGTCGACTCTGCATCCCTGGTGTCGACACAATTACTCCAATTGTCGACACTGCTTGCCTGGGTGTCGACACGAGTCTTCTTAAGTGTCGACACTTTGCTCCTGGGTGTCAACACATGGACTTAGAAACTTTTCATCTTTCCATGCAAATACTTAACTTGCACAAGGCAACTCAAAAATACATCAAATACATTTTGATATATATCATTGAGTAGGGTGAGGCTTCTTTAAATCAGGTACATTTAAACCAATATACCCAATAGGGGACAGCTCGGGAGGCCGCACCATGGGTCGTGCTATCGACCAAGGAAGGGGGCTGCCCGGGCGGGCGTCCCCTCGGCCTTGCCGGAGGCCGAGGGAGGGGGCGGCTCGGGCGGCCACTGTAAGTGAAGGGATACATCTGACTTTACACTGGGGGGGGGGGGGGGGGGTAAATAGTATATATTATAAATATTGATTTTATTTTAGAGCTGTTAGAAATTAAGTGATATATATATATATATATATATATATATATATATATATATATATATATATATATAATTAGAAAAATCACAGCACATAATAGGAAGTAAAGCAATCACCAACACAGACAACATAAGGAATTTTATAGTAGTTCCCCAATAAATCAGGGTATGTCTACTCTTCTACCACCCAGATTGGAATACACTACAGGTTTTTGATCTGGTGCCCTGCCACCAGAAGATCTATATTTTAAGTGAGATCTTGCAACCTTTTGAGCTTTTGATCAGGTGCACAAAAACCATGTTTAAGTCCTTTAATCAAGTGACTTAGGGACCAAGAGTAAACTATTGAAGGGAGTTAAAAACCATGTACACAGTTTAAGAATAAACTAAAAGTGTTAGCTGTTGTCTTCTCTTTTAAGAATCTCTGAGAAGACTTTAGTGGATGTGATTGCAAAAAGCTCCCCTAATTTGAATAGAGATTTGAGATCAGGAGGGGAGACTTTTATTCAGTGTGTAGGACTTCCTGTTTCTGATTGATTGAATATTTTGCACTAGAAGACTCTGAAGCAGAATATTTGTATCTGTATATTTGTTGATCTATATTGATCATCTCTAACCCCTAAATCTGTAAAACCATTAAGAAGCAATCTTCTGAATATATATTATCTGAGAAGAATTCAAACATTTGAATTAAAACCATTTTGAAATGCCTGAAGAATCTCTGAGAATTGTCACTGCCCTGGGAATTAAATAGAAATAAAAACTCTGTGATAAATCCATATTTAATGCTGCCTTAAACGGCCATATTCAATTAGAATATTTAGCATTAAATATCAGAGTTGTAACTGATTGTAATTAAGCTTTAGAAATCATTCTACCTCTAAATTTAGAAACTGCCGGAATGTCGAACACAAAAGTAATTCGTCGAACTGAGCCCAATCTTCGTCGAATAAAGCTTGGATGAACTGTGCAATACATTCGTCGAGCTAAGCTCAGCTTTCATCGAACTGAGCCTGGAGTTCGTCGAACTGAGGTTGGCTTTCATCGAGCTAAGCATTTGAGCTGAGAACAAAGTTCGTCTAATGAAGCTCAGCAATCGTTGAGCTAAACTCAGAGTTAGGAATCTAAGTTCATCGAACTGAGCTTGTCGTTTGTCGAACTGAGCTTAGAATTCATCGATATGAATTATGCGTTCGTCGAACTAGGATTCTCTGGAATTCCTTTGAAGTAACAACCTTGGAAATAATACTATGACCCTAGTTTATATAAGTTGGGTCAAACTAATAATCCTAAACATATAATAGTGATCTTAGCCCAAATCAGTAATAGGGTGTTCCAACAATCTCCCCCGATTTGGGTGAGGATACTATTAAATAACAAAAAACATAAAGCAAAAATATCCAGCAAAAATAAAATTTTCAGTATATATATAAATGGTGGTTTGAGAAAGTTTATAAACAACAACAATGTTTAAAATCATAATTAAAAACTAAGAATCCTTCTATGGAGCAACTGAAGGAGAATCTGAAGATGATTTTGTAAAAACTAGCTTCCTAGTAGGATCTTCAGCTTCTCTTTTACTCACTATGAGATCTTGAGAACCAATGATTTTCATGGAAGTGTTTTTGGAAAAACTGCTTCATGGTGCAAACTCATATACTTATCAACATTAAACATATTTTTCTTCTAATATCTTTCAAGTTCCTGATGCTTGTAGGAGGACATAGTAGAGAATTGAGATGCGTCCTTAACATCTATCCTTGCTTTTCTTATCTGAGGAAGAGCAACTTGATCATTGAATCTTTCCATTCTGTAAACTGCATCATACTCTGGATCATACACTGGAGAAGCAGGCCTTTCTTAGCTAGAGTGTTGCTTGCTGCTTTTACTATTGTAAGTATCAGACCTTTTAGGTCTATCCTGCCTGTGTTGAGTTGGTCTTGAGTTGTGAGAAGAAGCCCTCTGAGATGAATATAAATTTCCAGCAGATCCTACTGCTGGAGGAGGAGGAGGTCCTCTCCAAGACTTTGATGGAGAATGATATCTCTTTATTTTCTTCCTATTCTTTTTCTCATTTTTGGAGTACCTCATCCAATATGGAAGGTCTGGAGTAAGATGTATTCCATGTAGAATGTAGTTAGGGATGTCGGCTGTTGTTGATGGTTAAGGAGCAACCTTAATTGGAGCCTTCTTCCTGGCTTTTCTTTTCTTAAAAAAAGAATCTTCTGAATCTTCAGACTCTGAGTGATCATCAGATTCTTCCTCTGGCTGAATATATAAAGCATCAATTTGCTTATATACATCAGTATGATCATCAAACTGATCCTCTGGTTGTTTATAAACATCATCTACATTAGCTGCCTCTTCTACATCTTCATTAAGAAGATCATCAAAAATTGGAAAGGGGTATTCATCCCAAGCAGAAGTAGTAGGAGAATGAATCTGCTCCATAACATTCATTATATTATCAAGTACTATATGATGTGAGACAAGAATAGAACTAGTAGAAATAACTAGCAAACTAGATCTAAGCTCTTCTAAAACTAAAGCATCAATGAGAGTAGAGTAACAAACTACTACACTTGAGAGATCTTCTTTATAAACATCAATAAACTTCTGTCTCTGCTGATAACTAATCCTCAGCTGCACTTGTCATTTCTGAATCCTGAATTCATCAAAAATTGTTGCTTCTATAAATGGAGCTGGAACTAGAGATTCTACTGCTACTGCAACTAGAACTTCTTCATAAAGCATCTCCCCCTGCCTAGATCCAGGGAAAGCTAAATCTAGGCCCCCAGAAGAAGGGACAGATTGGAGAGAGGCTATTTTAGAAGAGTGTTCTGCTATGCAAGACATAACAGGAGCCAAAGCATCATCCAAAAGTTTCACGAGAGTTGGAGTGATGAATTCAAGAAGGTTAGAAGCAATGGAAGAGAAATTAAGTTACATAAACACAGGTGGAGCCTGAGTAGATGGAGAGGATGGAATTGGAGAAGAGGGAATGAAACTGTTAGCACTATTTGAGTAGATATAGAAGGCTTGAGGAATAGGTGTAGGATTGATGACAGGGGGAATGTCATCAAGAATTATTTCCTGGATGGCTGAATGAGGTGGAGATAATTGTTGTGGAGATGAATGAGGTGGAGATGAATGAAGTAGAGAGAAGAGACGTGAAGATGAAAGAAGTGGAGATGAAGGTGTGACTGATGAATGGGGGAATGTGTATGGAAGGATGTGGATGGAATATCTTCAGATAAATTAGGCTGTTGAGGAGGTGACAAAGGAACTGGGGAATCAACATAGAAAGTTGATGATGGAACTACTTCAGGTAAAGTGGTGTGTAGAGTAGGTGGTGTGGGAGTTCTTGGTGAACGTTGTGGAGATGGTTGAATGGAAGAAACAAAAGGAGCAGAAACCTGTTCCTGGAGAGGGATAGTGGCTCGAATAGCTCTGGTGCTTTCAGAAGTTGCCCGAGAGGAAGCTGCCCTTGGAGGCATAGTTATCACCCTCTCCTATTTTCCAAATAGGGCAGAGGTTAGCCTCTTGGAATCATTGATGTTTATGGTCGGGGAGACCAACACCTCTAGGCATTTAGCCAGTAAAAAGATGTCTAGGATTCTGTCATATCCTCCAGACTTGTTGGTGATTTTCTTCTTAATAGAATCAAACAGAATTGATCCCCAGTTAAGGGTTTTCTGATCCACCAGAGCACACATCAATAGGAATTGGTGTCTGGTAACATAATCATGGGCAGAGTGTTTGCCCAACAGAACATTACCGACCACATCGACCAAAAACATATATTTTATAGAAAAGTTCTTTTTTAAAAGGTGGTTAGGGTTTTCTTGAGAGTGGCCCATTCTATCAAGCATTACATCAAATTTAGTACAAGATAACTCTATATCGTCTTCTCCATTAACTAAACCAAAAATTTCAGATAAAATTTTAGGTGTTAGAGGAACTTGATTTCTAGAGATTGAACTAGTGATGGTTGAGTTATCCTGAATTTTGGTAGTATGAATCCATTCTTTGATCTTTGCGATTAGGAGTTTTATCCTTGTAGTCATAAAGTATCGCAGATGTTGTGCCTCAAATCGTTGCAAAATATCCCGGAAAATTTGATCTGAATGACTGAAGTAGTCCATGTCTATATCAAAGCCTTCATCAAACTTCATTGCAGAGAGGAATACTTGTGAAATTGCCATTGTCCTGCAAAACAAAAAGATTAAGCGCAAGAGAAGGCAAATGGAGAATGCTCGGGATAGAGTTCTATGAAAACCTAAATATAAGTTTTCTGAAGTTGAAAAGACGTAGTCCGTCCGATGAAAAACTAAACATCGAACTCTGTTTGATGAAAATTTTACGAAAGAAATATAAATCGACGATCTTCGTTCGATGAAAGGTTTACGAAAGGATTATAATTCGTCGAGCTCCGTTCAACGAAAGGTTGAAATACGTTGATCGAAGAAATGTTCACAACTCTTCGATCTCCGTTCGATGAAAAGTTCATAATTTGTCGATCTCCGTTCGATGAAAAGTGGAAGTTTGTCGATTTCAGAACAAAAATCAATTTAAAGACTCACCATTAATCATTCCTAACTGATTTAAGAAGAAAATATGTTTTTTTCATCTAAGGGTTTGGTGAATATGTCAGCTCTTTGCAAATCAGTAAAAATAAATTTTAGGCTAATTTTATTTGTCTCTACATTATCTCTGAAAAAATGATGCCTAATTTCTATATGCTTAGTCCTACTATGAATGGCAGGATTCTGTGCAATAGAAATTTCACTTTTATTATCACAAAATTTAATTGAGTTATTTAAATTTTAACCATAGTCTAAAAGTTGATTTTGAATCCACAAAATCTGTGAACAGCAACTACATGTGGCTATATATTCAGCTTCAGCAGTTGAAGTAGAAACAAATGTTTGTTTATTACAAAACCTTGACACAAGTCTATCACCAAGAAACTGACAAGTTCCTGATGTACTTTTTCTATCAACTATGCATCCAACATAGTTAGCATCTGTCAATCCAGTTAATTCAAATCCTGACTCATTAGGATATCAGAGTCCTAGATTATTACAACCCTTTATATATCTTAAAATTCTCTTTACTAAAATTATGTGAGATTCTTTAGGATTAACTTGGAACCTAGCACAAATACAAGTTGCAAAGAAAATTTCAGGTCTACTTGCTCTTAAATATAATAGAGACCTAATAATAGTCCTATACATTTTCTGATCAACAAGTTTGCCTAATTCATCATTATCAACTATAGCATTAGAGGGCATGAGTGTTTTCATAGCTGATGCATCTGACATCCCAAATCTTTTAAGAAACTCATTAGCATATTTATATTGAGATATGAAAATGCAATCAGGTGTTTGCTTCACTTGTAAACCAAGGAAGTAGGACAATTCACCCATGCAACTCATTTAAAGCCTTGAATGCAATAGGTCAGAGAATCTTTTGCATAGTTTGGAATCAGTAGAGCCAAAAATTATATCGTCAACATATATTTGAACTAGTAAAATTTTAGTTTTAAGATGTCTAAAAATAATATTTTATCTACCATTCCTCTACTAATTTTATTTTCTAAAAGAAAACTAGCAAGAGTCATACTATACCAAGCTCTTGGAGATTGTTTAAGACAACAAAGTACTTTATTAAGTTTAAAGACGTGAGTATAATGAGTTGAAGAGATAAAACCTTGAGGTTTTCTTACATAAACTTTCTCTTTGAGATCTTCATTCAGTAATGCACTCTTCACATCCATCTGATATATCTTGAATTTCATGAATGCTACAAATGCAAGAAATATTCTGATAGCTTCTAATCTTGAAACAGGAGCAAAAGTCTTATCATAGTCTATTTCTTCCTCCTCTGAGTATCCTTGAGCTACCAATCTAGCTTTATTTCTTACATCAACTCCTCGAGCATCCAACTTATTTCTGAAGACCCATTTGGTTCCAATGACTGGATAGTCTTTGGGTCTTAGAACTAAGTCCCAAACACTACATCTCTCAAACTGATTAAGTTCCTCTTACATTGAAATGATCGAATGAGCATTTTGTTTTGCATCATTTATGGATTGAGGTTCAATCTGAGAAAGAAAGCATGTATGCATCTGATCTTGATTAAGTTGATGCCTTGTTTGCACACCAGCTGATATGTCTCGAATCACTTGAGATTTAGGATGATCTTTAAGTGTGACAAAATCAACAGGTGGAGTTGGTTCTTCAATTATTAATGTTGCTAATTCCTCTTGTGGAATTTCATTAGCTATAACCTTTTCAACATAAACTTAAGAATCATCTTCATCACTATCTTTTGCATTTTGTTGAGAAGTATGCAATGTATAATCCTGTTTAAGGTTTAATTCATCTAACTTCTCACACAAAATTGGTACCTGAAAAGAGTTTATGGTAGAAGTATTCATCTCCTTATAAAATATGTAAGTTTCATCAAAAGAGACATATATAGAATCATCTATCTTATGGGTTGATTTATTAAAGACACTATAAGCCATGCTGACTTCAGAATATCCAAGAAGTATTCCATCTGCAGCTTTGGCTTCAATTTTCTTAAGTGTTTCTTATCATTATTGCGAATATAACATCTACTCCCAAAAACTTTGAATTAATTTACTTTTGGTTTCTTATTTTTAAGTAGTTCATAAGGAGTCTTACCCTTGAGTTTATGAATCAAATTCTATCAAGGACATAATTTGTTGTGTTAACTGCCTCTGCCAAAAAGGATAGGTGTAAGTGAGCACATGCAAGTAATGTTCCAGCATAATCAATTAGAGTTCTATTTTTCCTTTCAGCAACCCCATTTTGTTGAGGAGTTCTAGGAGCAAAGAAACACTGCCTGATACCCTCTTTCCCACAGAATTCTCTCATCAGAAGAGATTCAAACTCAGTGCTATGATCACTGATGATTAACACAATCTGAGTAGAGTACTCAATCTTGATGTTCCTCAGAAAGTCTATAAGAATTTTGAAAGTATCTGACTTGTTTCTAAGAAAGAACACCCAAGTGAATCTAGTGAAATCATCAACAATCACTAAAGTATAAGACTTTCCTCCCAAAATTTGTATTACAATAGGTCCAGAAAGATCCATATGTAGGAAATACAAAATTCTTTGTGAATCACTATTATATATGGATTTAAAACAATTTTTACTTTGCTTAGCTAATTGACAAGCCCTGCAAAGTCCTTCCTTCTTGTAAGAACTAGAAGGTATTCCTTTGACAAGGTTGTCCTTAGATAATTTAGCAATTGTTCTAATGTTTATATGTCTTAATATTTTATGCCAGAGTTCATTTGTTTTACTACTCTGGTTGAATAAACATATTTCTGATTTAGCAGAGTTAAATTTGACTAAATAAATGTTACCATGCCTTTACCCCAGTTAATACAATTTTGTTAGTATTGGATGTAATAGAACATAAAGATTTGTTAAAAGATACATGATAACCTTCATCACAAAGTTGACTGATGGAGATAAGGTAATGTTTGAGACCTTTCACATAAGCTACCTTTTGAAGGTAACTGCTCCAACCTTGACATTTCCATAGTCTTCTGTCTGGCCATGGTTGGAGTCTTCAAATATAACTTTTGGACCAAGATTTGCTTTGAAGTCACTTAGGTTAGCTTTTCTTCCTATCATGTGTTTTGAGCATCCACTATCCAAATACCACTGTTCCTCTATGGTAGGATAGTTCTTTTCATGTAATAAATCAAAGTTAGTTGTTCTTGACCCAGATTACCTTGGGTCCTAATTTTCTTTCATAATAATTAGAAATATAAGAACATTCAGGTTGATCCTTATAACCAAGTGGATGATATCTCCTAGGAGGAATGATCTACTGAGTAAAAGGATTTTTCAATCTTTGAGTTTGATTATTCATTTGAAAATGATTAAAATTTCTGTTTGAAAAATTTGAGTTCGACGAATTATAATGATTTTGTCGAGCTTCGTTCTACGAATTATAGTGAGTTCGTTGAGGTACATTCACAGAATAGTAATATTCATTTGCTGTGTTCACGGTTCGTTGAGCTCTGTTCGACGAATCATAGTGAGTTCGTTAGGCTCCATTCATAGAATAGTTATACTTAAATCCTGTGTTCAGAGTTCGTCGATCGCTGTTCGATGAATAATATTGATTTCGTCGATCTCGGTTCGACGAATTTTGTAGAATATAGTTTTTATGGAAATTTTTATTTTGTTTTGATTTATTCTGTTGTAAAACATCAGTAACTTTATCTATATCTTCTAATTTATCTTTTCCTTTAGCAAAAATGAATTTGATAGGGGTAGTTAAAATATTTTTTTGAATGAGTTGAGGTTGACTAGATGAATCTCCCAAGCCAAGTTTACCATTTAGTCTGGCATTGACTGTGCTTGTGATATTCATCAGTTTGATACTTCTCCAATTAAGAGATTCTTCAAACTTCTTAGCCTCAAATAATTTGTTTTCTAAAGAACCTATTTATTCATTAGCAATTTTCAAATATTCTTTAAGTTGAAAGTTCTTTGAAAATAAATTGTTCTGTTCATTTAATTTTTCTCTGTGAAGTTTTATTTCCTTCTCAGATTGTATCAAATCTTTACAGAGTTATTTAAAATCTATTTTAAATTGTTCTGAAGTATTGTTCTCAGATTACCTGATCTTCTTCAGACTCAGATTCAGCATCAGAATTGCTACATGATGCATTGATTGCCATAAAGCATACTTCTTTAGACTTTGCTTTTTCTTCATCTTCACTTGAACTTGATGAAGATTCAGTTTTTGTATCACTCCAAGTTTCAGACACAAAACATTTCTCCTTCTGCTTGTTTTTACCAGAATAGGGTTTGTTGGAGTGCTTCTTGTACTCTTTCTCCTTCATCTTTTCTTTCTTTTGATTTTAGGACACTCTTGAAGAATGTGTCCTGGTTTCCTGCAATCATAACAAATAATTTCTCCAGTTGGTGTTTTATCATACCTTGGTTTATCCTTGTTTCTGGAAAACCTTCTCCTAATGTCTTTCCTAGTCATCTTGTAGAATCTCTTAGCCAGTAGACTGATGAGCTCTTCATTCTCTATAGTTTGTTCTTCCTTTTTAGTTGCTTGAAAAGCAATACTCTTTTCTTTATTTACTGAAAGTAGAGCCTTTTGTTCAGCTTCTCTAGTTTTGATGAGCTGCTCATAAGATTTGAGCTTGCCCAACAAAATTTCTGTTAAGATTTCATTTACACTTTTGTCTTCTCTGATTGGCCAGATTCTTGAATCTCATGTGCTAGGGAAACACATGAGTATTTTGTCGTTGACTTCTGTTAATGTAATGTCTTTCTCCAAGGTTTTCAGATCATTAATTATGAGTCTGAGTCTTGTATATATTTTAGCTACAGATTCAATTTCAAACTTTTTGAAATTCTCATATTGAGAAATAAGATGAGATCTTTTATCTTTTCTCTCATCTGCTGATCTAGCAACCATTACTATGAGGGAGTCCTAGATGTCTTTTGTTGAGGTGCGTTTAGCAACTTTCTGGAAGATGCCATCAGACATTGTTTGGGCTAATATGTTCATAGCCTTGGCATCAACAATTTTTGCCTTTTTTTGAGCTTCTGTCCATTCTAGAGGTGGTAGAACACTAGTGCTTGTTATTGCAAGTGGTAGTGGTGGACCTGTCAAAATAGAATTGTAGATATCTTCATCAATAGAAATCATATACAATCTAATCCTTACTTTCCATAATGCAAACTTATTAAGATTGCAAATGGGAGGTTTAGTACTTGCATACTCTTTATTTTGTGTCATGATAAAATCAAGCTCTAAGTAAAATAAGATTTATCATGATCTTGTTGGTTCAGATGTAAGCCTGCAAAACAATCAACCACGCTCTGATATCAATTGAAAGTGAAGGGATAGATCTGAGTTTACAATACATGGGGGGGGGGGGGTGAATAGTGTATAATAAAAACTTTGATTTTATTTTAGAGCTGTTTAGAAAATAAAGTGATATATATAAATAGATTGACAGATTAAAGATCACAACACACAAACAATAAGTGAGTAAGGCAATCACAAATGACATAAGGAATTTTATAATAGTTCCCCAATAAATCTGGGTATGTCTACTTTTCCACCACCCTAGTAGGAATCCACTACAGATTTTTGATCAGGTGCCATGCCACTGGAAGATCTATTTTCAAGGGAGATCTAGCAACCCATTGAGCTTTTGATCAGGTGCCTAAAAAGCATGCTTAAGTCTTTTGATTAGGTGACTTAGGAACCAAGAGTTAACTTTTGAAGGGAGTTAAAAACATTGTACACAGTTTAAAGATAAACTAATAGTGTTAGTTGTTATCTTCTCTTTCAAGGATCTCTAAGAAGACTTTAGTGGACGATGATTGCAAAAAGCTCCCCCTGATTAGAATAGAGATTTGAGATCAGGAGGGGAGACTTTTCTTCACGGTGTAGGCCTTCTTGTTTTTGATTGATTGAAGATTTTGCACTAGAAGACTCTGAAGCAGAAATTTGTATCTCTATATGTGTTGATCTATATCTGTAACCCTTAAGTTCGTAACACCATTAAGCATCAATCTCCTGAATATATATATCTAAGAGGAATTCAAACATTTGAATCAAAACTATTTTGAAACGCCTGAAGAATCTCTGAGAATTGTAACTGCCCTGGGAATTAATTATAATTAAAAATTCTGTGATAAATCCATATTTAATGCTTCCTTAGATGGCTATATTCAATTAGAATATTTAGGATTAAATATTAGAGTTGTAACTGATTGTAATTAAGCATTAGAAATCATTCTGCCTCTGAATATAGAAACTGTCTGAACGTCAAACATAGCAAGGAATTCATCAAACTGAGCCTGACCTTCATCGAACAAAGCTTGGATGAACTGAGCAATACATTCGTTAAGCGGAGCTCTGATTTCGTCGAACTGAGCTTGGAGTTTGTCGAACTGAGGTTGGCTTTTGTCAAGCTAAGCTTTTAAGTAGGAACAAAGTTCGTCGAACGGAGCTCAGCGATCGTAGAGCTAAACTCAAAGTTAGGAATCTGAGTTCGTCAAACTGAGCTTGACATTTGTCGAACTGAGCTCGGCGTTCTACAATCTGAATTCTGCGTTCGTCAAATTGAACTTCTCTGGAATTCCTTTGAAGTAACAACCCTAGAAATAATCATATGACACTTAATCTATACAAGTTGGGTCAAACTAATCATCCTAAACATATAATATTGATCCTAGCCCAAATCAGTTATATGGTGTTCCAGCAATCATATCTACAACTTCCTTTGTCACTGCTTCAGCCATCTCAGCAGTAGGCACATCATCTCCAAGAACAGAATCTAGCTCAGGTTTGCTTATAAGTCTTTGTGGGGTAAATTCTGAAGAAGCTGATACATGAGTGTCCATGTCCTTCCTTATCTCTTCATCATATCAAGCTATACTTGAGGCCTGAGACTCTTCTTCATCTTCCAAGGAGCTACTTCAGCTGCTTGGTTTTTGAGCTTGAGCATCCTTCTTTTTCATTTTGGTAGCAAACTGTGCATGTGGCTGGAGCACTCTTTCCCACCGATCAAGCATCTTAATGTCCATTCGTCTCATATGATGAATTACTACTCCAAGCTTCAAGTTTAGAATTTCAGGGACAGCCTGTAGCAGAAATAGCGAAATAATTCTCCCTACATTTTGTTTAACATGGCATTCCACTATCCTGTCAAATACTACTCTGCCCCAGTCGGTTCTCTTGGACAGAATGACCCTTGCAATTACTTCAAACATCTTCTTCAAAATTTTGTCATGGCACCCTGTTTTGCATAACAGAGCCTTCCCAATGACATCAGCCAGGAACTTTCCCTTTAGATTCAGTTTCTTTCTCAAAATGGATCCATGAGATGTGCTTGTACAATCCACACCATTTTAATGCAGACTTTATGTCTTCCTGAGATAGTTCATCTTCGTCATCAGTTGCGGAGATCTTTGTCAGCTTTAGGGATTTGGCCAGCCTTCTTGGTGTTATCTTGACACTTATTCCACTTACTGTAGTCTTGATTTTCTCATCTGTATCACCTCCCCTGACATTGGAGAATATTTCCAGAATCTCCCATTTCCATAGTAAACAGGGTTCCAATAGGATGAATTCTAGGTTAGAAGTTTGGAGATGATGAAGAATATACTGTACATCTTCGGGAGCATCCTTGAATTCATTTCTGACCAATTTCGAACACTCAAATAGGAAATCTTGTCCTTTGGGCCCCATTTCGCTTTAGAATTTGTGAAGGCTAGCGAGAGCGGCTTTCCATCGATACAACAAATTCGTGCAAGAGAGGGCAAGGTACAATGCTTTTGCTTTACGCACAAGCTTTTCAATTTATAATTATTTCTTAAGAGAAGGTGGAAGGTCACTTACCTAATTTGTTGATCAAATTTTGATCAACTGCCAAGATTGAATCCAGACACTTAGCTGCAGGGCGCCTTTTCTTCAATTTTAGTTGAGTAAGCTTATTTTTTCTCAACCTCTATTTTCTTTACCAATTAGATTGCATCAAGCCCCTTACTTTGTTGGCCTAACCTGCAAGGGTAAGATTGTCATGCAATAAACATTATAATACGTGTCCTAGTGGGTTGCGACTAGACATAATTTTAATATCCCTAAATTGAGTTAGAGGATGTAGGGTCCAGTTACATCATGTGACACAATGAGTGTGTTAGCCCCAAATTTTGATACTTGTCTAACCTCTTTTCTTGACTAATTTATCTTAACTTGTATTGCACATGTAATATGTGTCTTAGTGAAGTGCAATTTGAAATAAATTTAATATTCTCATGTTAATTTGAGGATGTTGAATCTAGTTACATCTACTGGCATATTGAACATGAGAGCCACTAACTTAGTTAATGAGACAAGTATTTAGACAATTGCCTTACTTTTTATTCAAACTTTAATTTCAGCTATCTTATCTCTGAAATGCATAGCTCTTGCAATTAAGAGAGAGTTAGTAGACTCATAAGCATGATGAATTCTACTTTACGTTTCCCTGTAGACTAGAAGCTGATGTGGATTCAAGTTCTCTAAGCACACCATCATCCTTGCTGCTGACCTTTAGCCTTTGGTGTACATCTGGCTTTCCTTTGCTAGCTCCCCATAAAAAAATTGCACATTTCTTTGACATCTTGTGCATGATGATTAGTTGGATCATTCCTTGCACCAAGACTTAGGTCTGGTAAATCTCTGTCCAAGGACCATAATTGGGCATGTCCACTTGGACTATCCTGCAAGACAAGATTTACCTTACCTTAGGAACCCAAGCTGACTTGGGTCCTAGGTTTCTGTTAGCATAAAAATGCATATGTTTACCTACTTAAGTCCTGTCAGGAAGACACTACCTTTACTTTGGCACACTTAGGTTGTGCCAACAATCTTTGGCAAAGTTGCCCACTTTGCCACAACACCAACAATCATGGATGTTGTATCCCCTTTTCTTAACACACCTTGAAGTGTGCAAGCCATCTCTGGATGTCTGTTCAGTAGGGAGAACTGTGGCCTTCTTCTTGTTTCTTCCAGCAAGATCTTGACCAGTAGTAAGTCTGATAGTAGAGGAAAATGGCTTGCTTTGAACTCCATTAGCAACAAACTTCTTTGCAGATGGCATGTTCTTAATGGCTTCAGAGGTAGTCAAGTCAGCCTTAGTGACTGAAGCATTATAGGATTGAGTTCTGGCTTGAAGAACCTTAGAATGGGTAATAGCCTTGAATGAGGGGGCTGAGGCACTAAATATAAAAGGTCCAGGATGGGCCTTTTTGACTTTTTCATGGGGTTCCTTCTGAGAACTCAAGCCAATGACCTCTCCTCTTCCATAGTAAGGTACTTTTGTAATCTTGCAAGGAAGATTCCCACACCTCTAGTGACCACACTTAATGTCTTGGTCATGTTTGTTGGATGGGAGAATTACCTTGTGAGAGGTTTACTGAGGCCTGACAGGATATTGGCCTCTCCTTTGAGATTGGATAACTTTAGAAATCCACTCAGACTAAGATTTTCTCTTGATAGCATCTATCTTAGAGAAATTGGTCACAATCCTCTTCTCCCTTTCAAGTTTCTCTTCAAGATCCTTGATAATAGAGTCCTTATATTTGATGGACTCAACATGGATGTCTTCCATGGTCTTCAGATAGGCTACTTTCCTCACTTTTAGATATAGCAAGGACGAAGTCTCATCTAGTTGGGAAGCAGCTAGCTATAGGGAGGTAATTTCCTCTGCATGTTTCTTAACAAGAATCTTGCTTTTCCTGAAAGCTTTTAGAAGTGCTGCATGATTTTCAATCATTTTATTGATATCATCTTTTGACAAAGGACTCTCATCATCACCTGATGAGGATGCATCAGAATCTAAGTAGGATTTATATCCCGACTCAAAGGTTGAGATGGATAGGGAATGTACCTGATTTTGTTGAGGTTGATCCTGACAGAATTCTTCTTTTGGTGTAGCTATTAATTCATAACATCTGCATTCACCTTCCTTAACATCATCCACCTCAGAGTCACTATCTAAATGTGACAGATGGGCCATGATCTTTGCTCATGTATCTGAACAGACTTTGTCTTCTAAAAGAGCTGCCAACAGTCCAATGTTGTTCTTGTCCTTTCTGCATAATTGAAGTTTCATTAATCTCCACATCTTATGGTTCACTTTTGAACACATAAGCATAAACCTTTCTAGCTATCCTTTGAGTTCTACTCAGCATGTTAGGTCCTTTTTGTGTTACTACCCTCTGATACCACTTGAAAGTCTTTAGTTTTAAGGATAGCTAAATCACCTCGGGGGGGGGGGTGAATAGGTTTCTTAGTCCGTAGTGATTATCTTTTATTTTCCTTGAGTTTAGATGCTTTATTGGTTGATTATATTCAGCTTTCAAGACATGTAATTTGCAATAAAACCATCACAAGGAAAACACACAAGACACACAAGATTTATAGTGGTTCCCCTATCAAGGGTACATACTCTTTCCCTCCCTACTATCCAACTATCTTATTGGACTAGGGACTAAAAGATAGGGGATAGATCTGATTACTCTAGAGGGGGGCGGGTGAATAGAGTAACTTAAAACTTTTTGGCTGTTTTTAAAATTATCATAGTAAAATAAGTGATACCAATAACAGTAATAGAAAATGAAATGTAAACTAATCTATCATAGTAAACTAATCTATCACAGCACAGCAAGAACAAAATAGAAAATGATCAATCAAACGACACAAGAATTTTATAGTGGTTCCCCAACCTGGGTACATCCACTCTTCTACCACCCTGGTATGAATCCACTATCAGGTTTTTGATCAGGTGACTGCTACGACAATATCTATTTCTAGGGAGATCTCACAACCCTTTAGGCTTTTGATCAGGTGCCCAAAAACCAAGAATAAAATTTTGAAGGGAGTTGTGCGAACAGAAAAAGAGTGTCCGAAAATTGGCAAAATTGAAATCTTTATATTCCAAAAAGGTGTGTATTACAAGGTATAACCTCCCTTTTATAGAATGGAGGAGATGGGAGAGATTACAATTAATAAACAATGTGGGACTAAAAAATTTCATGTACAAGCGGTTTAACCTAAATACAAGCCGATCAAGCCACGCAGTTTGATGAATGGGCATGTAAGACCCCCCTCCCGGATCCAAAAACATGGCACGAAGGGGGTCTTATGCCCAGAACAGTCTCCTTGCGGTAGCATTAGAGCACGGGCTAACTTGTACCACAAGACGCCTATTCTGTCGGCTACAACCAATATCAATATAAACATGCCAACCCAACCAAAACATAAACAAGAAGTCAAATCCACACCAAGCATATATGTCCAGAGTACATCAAAATAGAGAAGCTAAAACATACTTCTACAGTATTAGAGTATAGCTAATAAACGCCCAACAGGGCTACATCAGAGTCGCTCAACACTCGCATCAGTAACTGACGGTAGCGACGGTACCGTCCCTTCAGGCCCTGTCGTCCTGGCCTGCCAGTCCTGTTGCATAGTCTGCGGCTGCTCTACCTGCGGTGTGACCTCCTAAAAAGGAAGACGTAGCAACCGTTAGTCAAAAAGACTTAGTGTCTTCACATCCGCTCCCCCGGTGACTCCTCGGCACCGGGCGGAGAGAAGAGCAAGGGTACAAAGTATAATAAATTGTATAAGCAGGTACAAGCAGGTGGTAATGGTACAACATGATTAACAATACTATAAACTAGCAATTCTACAAGGGCAATAACGAACTATCAAGTACAAGAAACTACAGTAGGAAAGTAACTTAACTTATAAGGATGCACATACAAGCTTATAAGTTAAGGATCGGGTTACAAAAAAGTAACTCTTTGTATTTGAGTGCCCATACAAACCTATACGATGAGGATCTTGTTGTGCAATTTAATGTCATGAATGTATGCTATGCAATGACTCACTCATGCTCACACACATGCAACCGCTATGTCGACATAGACTATAGTTCCCACTTTTCGAGCAGGTAGCTAACCTCTCAGGCGTCAGCCGACGTGGCCAAGCAGTGATAGTAAAGCTAGCATCTCTACTACTAGGCGGGTATCTACACTACTTCATCGAGGACTCCGTATGCCTCAACGCTAAGAACACAACAGTGGAGCCCATGCGTACTATGGCCCAGCGGGAGCCTCGGGTAGATGTGCACCGAGGACCAAGCCCCGAACTAACCTTATGTGATACGGAAGGAGCCTCAGAAGTATGCACGAGGACCAAGCCCAACCGTTCACCTGGCACAGAAGGAGCCCCGGGACTTGAACACTGAGGACCAAACCCCACCTCCCAAATTCTAACTGTCAACTCCCGTCGGTGTGACGAATGGCGAGCCCGTAGACCTGCCACACTATCCTTAACCCAGGATTACGACACCGCGTGTCGACTCACACCGCATGCAATTCCACATCACTGTGGCATGGAAGGAGCCTCGAAGAAAGCACGAGGGCCAAGCCCAACCATCCACTCGGCACGAAAGGATCCCCAGGAAATGAGCACCGAGGACCAAGCCCAATCGTCCGTCTATGTCTCATCTCAACACTAACCCAACTAGTGACGGTCAACACCATACCTACATCCCTCCACAATGCTACCCATAGGGAGACGACACTCTAAGAATTGGACTACTAAATTCATCCATTAATCAGTTATACACATGGCCATAGGTTATCATTCTACCTCTCATCCCAAATGGTTCAGCACATTGTTAACATGATGCGCATTTATTTTAGATTACCGATTGTTATCAAATCATTCCATTTATGTATGCTTACTTAACAATTCAGTTACATCGAATCAAATTAATAACTTTATCATACATAGAACTATGGTGGTTAACATAAAAGAGTTCACCCAAGCTCGAGTTAATTTGCAATATTAAAGCCACTGAATCCAAATCCAACAAAATTCCAAACCCAGATTTATTATCCCATAACTTTATCAGAACAACAACTTCGACCGAAGATTCCCTAAGCTACACGAATTCAGTGAAGATGTGTAACCCATCGATGGAAACGTCTTTCTATGAGTTAAAACTTTCATATTCAGGCCACAACCCAGATTCGACGGTAACATACTTGAAATCGGTATCATAGTCCACTACGCGCAGAACACAGTTTCTTCTTGCAGGGTTTGCTGGCTGCCAGATCCGTTCGGACTTTCCCATGGCTACATACTTAGTCTGAAGTCGTGCAACTACTCGTTGGAAAGGTATTTTCGAGGACGTCAACGTTCATGTTTAGTCGACAGCCCAGTTCTGGAGATATCCCACCTAAATATTGCCAAGAAGATTGTTGCGCGCAGAACGCAGATTCTGCACGAATCTTGAAGCGGAATGAACGACAGCGGTTCATCTTCCTCCTCAAGTCGATCTTCCAAAATCACCTCCAGAAATTCCTCCACCCTTATTCATCCTCATGAGGCCTTTACTCTTCACAAAACCATCCCCGGTCTTCACATGGAAGGTTGGAGAGGTTGAAGACACAACTACCCTTAGAGCACAAGCCCTAGAATGGCATCATCCTAGAGAAATCACCATCTCACATGTCTAGACACTTTTGAGTTGACGTCTCACCTAGATATATACGGATCTAGCACCAAGGGAGAGGGGAGGAAGATCACCTTATTTCTGGCGTTTCCACCGTTTCCGGCCATGGATCGTGTAACTCTTCTCGGCGACATCTTCTCTTCCACGGCGACAGAGAATCTTCTCCTCTAGGCTTTGCTCTAGCAGTTTCCCTTCTCTCTACAGGAGTTCTCTCAGATAAATGGCTGGAGTGAGGAGTGAAAATGGCTAGGGTTTTCATAACCCTTATAAAGAAAACGTAACACGGGTAGGGACACGCACGTGTCCTTACCCGTGTCCCTCTCGGGCGAAGCATTACAGACGGTTACATGATGCTTCGATACACGAACACGGGTAGGGACACGCCCGTGTCCCTACCTGTGTCCACATGACACGTCCGTGTACTCGGGCCGTGTCCTCCTCTGGACATGCCTCGTCGAGCCTAAATCGACACACATGGGTCGGCTCACGCCCGTGTCTCTACCCGTATCCTTCTCAGGTACACTTCGTCGATCTCAATGCGACGCACACGTGTAGGGACACACCCATGTGTCTACCCATGTCAGCTTCACACTGGTAGTGACACGCCCGTGTCACTACCCATGTCCTTCTTCGGGATAACTCGACTCGTCGAGTAGAGAGATGGATGGATAGACACGGGTAGGGACATGCCCGTGTCTCTACCCGTATCCTTCACGGGATAGCGGTTGTGTATACAAGGGTATGGGCATGTCGTGCCCCTGTCGTGTCAAGAAGCACACGGGTAGTGACACACCCATGTCACTACTCGTGTCCTTCACTAGACATACTCGAGTCATCGACTTGAGAGCTGGTTTCTCCTACAAGGGTAGGGACACGCCCGTGTCCATACCCGTGTCCTACTCTACACTGATTTCTCCTCCTATTCACAAGTGCAGCCCCGCTGCCAGCACTCCCCTGAACACAAGTCAGCTTTCCTGACTCCAAAAACGCGCACGAGGGGCCTAGTTTGAATCGGGACGTTACAGGGTAAATCGCCCGTCAACCACCAGAGGGAGACACCAAGTCACCACTATAGCTCGCCAGGTCGCCCGGTCTCCAAGTCACTAGGGACAGATTGACAGATTTCTAGGGCACCAACAACAACAGACCTGCAACCAAACCGCTGGAGTCAAACCGACAGGCTGCCTGGTCTGTAATTTACCAGAGCCAGACCGTCAGACCACCCGGTCTCTATTCTACAACACTCCCCCTAGAGCTGGAGCATATATATCGATCATACCCAACTTATCACAAATGTGATGAAAAGAGGCGGATACCGGCTTGGTGAAAATATCAGCCAACTATTTATCAGAGGTGACGAATGGAGTACAAATTTGTTCCTTCAGAATCTCTTCCCGAAAAAAATGGTATTCCACTTCAATGTGCTTAGTTCTCTCATGGAAGACCAGATTTCTAGAGATGTACATGGCGGCCTTGTTGTCACAAAACATAGGTAGAGGATGGTTGTAGACCTCTCCTAAGTCAAGCATGAGAGCCCGTAGCCACTTCAACTCACATGTGGTCGATGCCATACTTTGATATTCTGCTTCTGCAGTGGATCTGGAGACGACTGACTGTTTCTTTCTTTTCTAGCTCACAAAGTTCCCCCCACAAAGGTGCAAAAACCTGATGTTGATTTCTGGTCTCCTTTATCATCGGCATAGCTTGAATCGCAGTACGCTTCAACCCTCAAATGTCTATTCTTCTGAAAGAGAAGTCATTTCTGTTGGGTAATGTATCCACAATTACCAGGATTTGAGGAAGCCTCCTGTCAAGCTAAGATGAATTCACAATGTATTTGATAAAACATTTCAAGTTGTGCTAGCAGTTACTCCATGCTAAGTGCACTCCAATGTCAGGGTGTAGTAGGTCAATATACACGGGTCTGCATGACGTAATCCCTCGTTGAGCAGATCAGTGTGTTGGCCTACGTGTACTCTCTCTATTGGAGTGTACTTATGTTCAAGTACAGGTCTGTGATATTGCAATAGCAGACAAGGAGCAAGGATGGGTCAAAGAGCAGCTCATGGGTGGAAAGATGAAAAATCGTCTAAGTGTGAATCGACGAGAATCACCAAGTGATTCTCGCCGATTCGGAGAGAATCACTAGTGGTTCTCGCCGATTCGTCGAGAATCACTGGCTGATTCTCGCCGTCTCTATCCTGCTACATCAAAGCGTGCGGCTCTGGCGCTAAGTCATAATCGACGAGAATCACTAGTGATTCTCGCCGAATCGTCGAGAATCACTGGCTGATTCTCGTCGTCTCTATCCGGCTAAATCAGAGCGTGCAAACAAGTCGACATCGACGAGAATCACCTTTGATTCTCGCCGAATCGACGAGAATCACCTTTGATTCTCGCCGATTCAGCGAGAATCACCTTCGATTCTCGCCGATTTTGACTTGGGCGATTTTCTGGAAACCACTGGACCGGACTCTACCGCTGGCACTGTTTTGAACCGAAATTAGGGTTTCTTCAGGTGGGACCCATAACGGTCATAATGTAGTATTCTAACTTATAAATACACCTGTATTATTGAACAGTAAAAAGGAGAGACAAAAATTCAAAAAGAAGTCCGGCCGCGATGTGACCTAGATCGCAAATTCCGCTCCGTCGCCGCCGTCGCAGCTCATGCAAGTTGATCGCCGGTCTTGATCGTGGTTTCTTCCAGATCTCCCGTCGACAGAAGCTTAGCCAAGCATAGCATCTCACGAGTCTAACAGGAGATCCCTTGTCTCTTGATTTGTTGATCGGGAAAACCTTCCCCGTCCGAATCGATCGAGACGATCGATCCTAGTGTGACCGTTGGAATACCTAGCTAGCTTTGCTACGAAGTTTGAATCTCCAAAGTACAGCAGCCGCACACCGTTGTTGCCGCCGATCCCGAGAACCAAGCCGCCGCCCCTCTTGCCGCCGCCGGTTTCGGGGAGATTCTCTCCAAGAGAGATCTAGGGTTGTGGACTCTTCGATTGTCATCGAACGAAGAGGGACACCTTAGTCTCCGAAAGTAGTTTGTATTTCTTGTACATTCTAGTTTATTTTTGTTGTAAAGGAACGTTGGTTCCTAGTTGTAAGGGTTGGGTGCAACCCGTGTTGTGGGAGTGCTGTCTCCTACGTGTGGAAGGGTTCCTTCCGATAGTGCAAGGATTGCATTTCAATCCTGTTGGTGAAGAGACCGAGTCGTCCCTTGTTGGGAGATAGGTCGAAGGGGGAAAGTGGATGTACAAAAATCGGGGAACCACTATAAATAGCTTGTGTACTCTATTTGCTGTGTTGTTTTATTTTCGTGTGCAGGTACAATTTTAATTCTGCAAAAACGCTGCACGTCACCTATTCCCCCCCCATAGGTGAAGCTAGTTGACACTAGGTGGACTTTCAAGTGGTATCAGAGCGAGGTTACTCATAAAAAAGGTTTACACCTTGAGTAGAATCCTGCCACCAATGTCAAAAGCATGGAGCTGGATCATGAGTTCTCTCCACTAAGACTTCCCACATGCACAAAGGAGTATTATCCCGTCTAGAAGATGAGAGTGTAGTATCACTTGGAGGCTATCGATCCTCGAGCATCCTTCATCCTGGAAGAGGGTCCTTTTATTCCTATGAAGACCTCCAGCTCTGGAAAGAATATCCAAGTGCCCAAGTGTATTGCTGAGATGTCGGAGACGGAACTCTCATTATTTAATCTGGACAAGATGATTCGTCAGATTATCATGGATGTCTGGTCTGGACCTTCTCGCTCTAGATTGGAAAAATGTGGGACGGCCAAATCTATGTGGGCAATGATCTCAGAGTTGATGGGGGGATCAAAGAAAGCTGGGATCTGCTATTAACTAGAGGATGAAGCCTACGTGGGGGTCCTCGCCTCTGAAGATGAAGGCAATGATCAATCGGACAGCATCAGAGCTCCAGTGTCCTTCTCAGAGACTGAAGAAGACATTGAGGAAAGCAGTTCTGATGAGGATGACACAACGGTCACTGGCGCTAGTGAAAATAACACTGAAGAGCTGGTAACTTCTTCATCTTGCCCCGTCTCTCTTGAAGTTCCTGAAGACAGGAACTGTTTCCCTTCCGAAAATCCTGATTCCCTGAAGTGAGCCCTTCAGAAAAGAAACCTACTTGTTGAGGAGCAAGCTCAGGAGATTGCTCGGCTGAAGATCTTGTTGGTTCTCCAATTGGCATCCAACAAGGTCAAGGACTCTAAAATCTCAGATCTAGAGAGTAGTCTAGAGAATGAGAAAAGGATAGTATCTAACTTTTCCAAGGTTGATGCTATGAAGAGAAAGGAAGAAAATGGGTGGATCTCCCGAATTATCAATTCATGGAGAAATGGGGAAACGGTATTCCGACCCCCCACTCCAAGAAGGAAGGCTACTCATCACGCCTTCAGGTATGATCACAGGAATAATTGTGGTCACTGCAAGGGTGATATGTCCTCATGTGGAGACCCCCATAGTGCAAGGGCCGTCATGGCCACCCATGAGAGAATACCTAAGCCTCATTCTGAGCCCTTTGTATTCTCGGCCACTGCCCCTACTCGGCATGAATCTGCTGGTATCATCTCTCAGAACTCTTCTCTCCACCCAAGGACACAGGAAAGGGAGATTAGAAGTCATGCTGTTAGTTCTCATGGGGCCTCAGGAAGGGGGCTGACTGAAAGTAAGGCACCACCTCCCAGGCCTCGTGACGCTCGCTACATGCATTCCTTGCACCCTTCCACGTGTCACGGTGGAAGAGGCAATTTTGGGAGCGCATCCAGATCTATCCCGTTTGGACCTAGGCTCATGACTACCTCAGTCACTAGATCAGGTCAGAAACGGAGATACAACATTCACACGTGTTGGTGTTGTGGCAAGGTGGGACACTTTGCCATAGACTGTTGGCACAACCCCTCTGTGTCAAGGACAAGGGCCTATCTACATCATCTGGGCAGAGGTAGTCTTCCAGACAGGATTTCTGAGGGAAGGCATTCGAGTGGTTATGCTAACAAGAACCTACGACCCAATATGTATTGGGTTCCTAAGGTAAAATAACTCTCTTTTGCAGGGTAGTCTAGGTTCCCGTAAATATGATGGGAACTACACAGTATATGTTTCAAGACTGAATTGGAACAAGCATCTGGAATAACATAAGTGATATCTACCTGGGCATACTCACATTGAGCACCTGGTATGTTTTAACCAGAGGGGCTAAATGATAACTCTCATAATCCCAGGTACACTTGATCAGCTCCAAGACTTGAGTCATATTGTATCGACATTTACATATATATATTTATATATACATATATACACATATATGAGTGTACGCCTAAGGATGGGTTAACACGGTAAATATAAACCTTAGATACATCAATAAAGATTTATCGGAAGTTGCACTGGTAGATTCGAGAACTAACATCTACAGGCGTAAATCAGTTCACTGAAAACTAACGAAGATACGTCATTGGAAATCTCGACAACTTACAATTGACATCAAGAAGTGTATGGAAAAGCCCCGTTCAAACCCTAACTAGATTGGCTTTAAGAAATATATATATATTTAGAAGATTTTTCAATTGACCTGACATCAGAAGACTTCGAGAATGTTGCATGCCTCTTAACCTGAAGATTCCTATTAAAGAATCCCTTCGATATCGACTTAGACAAATTCCCACCGATCCTTAGCAAAGGGATCCCATTAAAACCCGTTAAAACCCTGTTAAAACCTGTCGTTAATGCAAAGGAATCCCGCCGACCCTTCATTTCCGCAGGAAACTTACCGAAGGACACTCGCCGAAGGAAACTCGCCGAATCGCCGAAGGAAACTCGCCGACTCTTCCCCTTCCGTCGACCACCGCTGGAATCCCGCCTTCTCTTCCGTTGAAATCAAGCAGGCAACTCGCTGAATCTTCCCTCCGTAGATCTCTCCTCTCACATCCAGGGCTTTCGTCCAAGTCTCGGCGAGTTCGATTGACCAAAGTCGCGATCTTCTTCCGGTTTCCCGCTGTTTCTGTCGATTCTCACCTTCTACACTCTTGGGTAACCACTTTCTCACCCTTACAGTGACTTACTGTTAGTGTAGCTTCCCTCTTGATTCCTGATTAGGCGTAGTCTTGGGATTTCAGTCTTGCAATGGCTCCAAGGACAACCGCCGGCCTGGTCACTGGTTGTGAGTTGGTTCGAACAGGGTTCTCACATGCTTCTGATGAATTCAGAAACATCATTATCATGCTTGAAGAGGCTGGACTCTCATTCATACTGGAGCACCCTTGTAAAATCTTGGACAAGGAAGTGATGGAGTTCTTCGCAACCGCCAAACTCCGGAATGACGACTCTCTCATCAAGAGCAAGGTTGCAGGGGCAAAGATCAAGATGTCTGCAAGCAAGCTGACCCACTACTTGCAGCTCACTAGCTCTGTGCATGAGGATTATCTGGAGGAACAGGATAAAACCAGGACATTATTATTTTGTGGACTCGCTCGAGGAACTAGATCGATAAAGCGAAATGATATGAATGAGGAGGGGAAACTTCTGTCAGACATCATTGGGAAAGTACTCATATGCATGTCGGGCTCTCATGACCACATCTCTGTGGACATGTTCAAGATCCTTGTGGCAATTGTCTGCAGAAAAAGATTCAACTGGGGGGCATTGCATTTTGAGAAGATAAAGGACACTCTCAGATCTCCTAGCTTTGGCCGAATCATCAGTCTATTTCTCAATCAGTTAAACAGAGATAAGTATGACATGAGTAATGGAGTTCCACTGCATTACTTGAAGAAAATGGACTCGAGCGTCTTTGACAGATGGGAGAGACGCATTGGGCAGGCTGCCGTGGTAGAACAACAAGAAGCATCTCCAGCCGAGGACGGAACTGTGGCTGATTCCGTAGTAATCCCCAGTGAAATTCCTGATGCACTGACTGCAGGAATTGAGGGGGAGCCTCTACCCGCTTATGCTAATATCGTATCTGACATCTCTCAGATAGCCAGAGATGCAGTGGCAGATATACAAGAAGAAAGTGAAGCTGTGCTGGAGAATGAGGCGGCCCTGAACCTGAACGATATAGGAGCCGGAGGTGCTGTAGAGGAGACTGCTGACGAAGGTTTGGAAGACGATGCAGCTGAGAATGATTTCATGGACGATGAAGACGAGGAAGAAGTAAATGTGGGACAGGAAGCATTGGAGCCTCAGGACATCACTGAAGTTCCATCTGACAAGCACACTCCTGAGATCGTTCCTGAGACAATTGGTGCAACAGTGGAGGGGGAGTCCTCTCAGCAGAGACTGCCTAGTACTTCCCAGAAATCTACAGAGGCAGCAAGTATTCCCCCCTTAGAGACTGTGCTCGTGTCCAGCTCTACAGGTGCATCTGCTGAAGAGCAAGGCCAAGGAATGCCTCAGGATCATCCACTACGAGCTGATCTAGCCAATCACACCATGAATGTCATTCAGGGTATAGTGGATGAGCTCAAAGCATCTTTTGAGAAAGCTCAAAATAAAATGTTAAAAAGAATTAAGAAATCACAGAATCTCATGCTCAAGAACATGGTGGAGATCAATCACAAACTGGACGTGATGGAAAAGAAGTTTGAAGATAAGTATACAGCGGCCGGCCAAGCCGTCACTCTTCTTATGGACGGATTAAAAAGGAACACCGATACTCTCACAATAGTAAATCAGAATGCTCATGTCGTCGCAAATAACATTCAAAAGTTTGATGGCAATATGGTGACTCTTAACACCAATCAACAAGCCTTGGTTACCGAGTTCTCCAGAACTACAACGCACATTGATGAGTCACTGCATTCTTATGCAAACTCCATTGCAGTCGAAGCCAAAAAGTGGGTGAAAGATTGTACAGCTAAGATGGCCGAGCTTCAAGAAATCATATTCAAAAACTTTGAGCAGTCAAACACATATGTTTATGACAGCTGCTGGTGGATGCTGCAACAAGCGTTAGGCGCTAACATCCCTGAAACTCCTGAGGGTACCCCTGCTCCGGAAATTAATACTGCAGCTGATGAGGGAGCCAGTGCTGAAGAAGCTCATAGGGCTGCTAGGGCCACCTCCAAGGCAAAACTGATGGCAATGTTTGACCAAGGAGCCCTAGCAAAAGCCAGGGACAAGAGAAAATCTCAAGAAGGGACATCTAAGGAAACACAAGCTGAAAAGAGAATCAGATTGAAGGAGGAGGAAGTAAGAAACAAAAAGTGGAGTCCGGTATCAAAGAGTATCATCTTGGACACATTCTGGCTACAAGAAAAAGGGGAAATCAATCGGAACGATGTATACAGCCAGCATGAGTGGGAGATGCACAAGACGTATGAAGCTAAACGGAACATCTTCTTCAGGACCAACACTGCAGAAGATAAAGCTCCTCCTCCCAGATACTATCCAAAGCCCAAGGTGTATGTTGAGAGGCAAAGAAAGATGTTCTTGGCTCAGAAACATAAGGATGACCTAGCCAAAAATCAATAGACAGAAATTTATAGCTTGTCATTGTCTCATGAACACTTTTAACTTTTTGTATTGTTATATGAACTATCTTGGGAATATATATATATATATGTATATGAATTTATGATTGACTCAAGCTTTGATCAGTTTGCCTCTATTTCATTGTGCCACATTTTTTTTTATTCTATATGATGTATATATTATCTGGATGGTGGCATTCATCTTAGATAGTAGGATTTTGGCTTCGTCAAATAGGGGGAGATTGTTGGGTAATGAATCCACAATTACCCGGATTTGAGGAAGCCTCCTGTCAAGCTAAGATGAATTCACAATGTATTTGATAAAACATTTCAAGTTGTGCTTGTAGTTATTCCATGCTAAGTGCACTCCAAAGTCAGGGTGCAGTAGGTCAATATACACGGGTCTGCACGACGTAATCCCTCGTTGAGCAGATCAGTGTGTTGCCCTACGTGTACTCTCTCTATTGGAGTGTACTTATGTTCAAGTACAGGTCTGTGATATTGCAAGAGCAGACAAGGAGCAAGGATGGGTCAAAGAGCAGCTAATGGGTGGAAAGACAAAAAATCGTCTAAGTGTGAATCGACGAGAATCACCAAGTGATTCTCGCCGATTCGGCGAGAATCACTGGCTGATTCTCGCCGTCTCTATCCTGCTACATCAAAGCGTGCGGCTCTGGCGCTAAGTCATAATCGACAAGAATCACCAAGTGATTCTCACCGATTCGGCGAGAATCTCTAGTGATTCTCGCCGAATCGTCGAGAATCACTGGCTGATTCTCGCCGTCTCTATCTGGCTAAATCAGAGCATGCAAACAAGTCGACATCGACGAGAATCACCTTTGATTCTCGCCGAATCGACGAGAATCACCTTTGATTCTCGCCGATTCGGCGAGAATCACCTTCGATTCTCGCCGATTTTGACTGGGGCGATTTTCTGGAAACCACTGTACCGGACTCTGCCGCTGGCACTGTTTTGAACCGAAATTAGGGTTTCTTCAGGTGGGACCCATAACGGTCATAATGGAGTATTCTACCGTATAAATACACCTGTATTATTGAACAGTAAAAAGGAGAGACAAAAATTCAAAAAGAAGTCGGGCCGCGACGTGACCTAGATCGCAAATTCCGCTCCGCCGCCGCCGTCGTAGCTCATGCAAGTTGATCGCCGGTCTTGATCGTGGTTTCTTCCAGATCTCCCGTTGACAGAAGCTTAGCCAAGCATAGCGTCTCACGAGTCTAACAGGAGATCCCTTGTCTCTTGATTTGTTGATCGGGAAAACCTTCCCCGTCCGAATCGATCGAGACGATCGATCCTAGTGTGACCGTTGGAAGACCTAGCTAGCTTTGCTATGAAGTTTGAATCTCCAAAGTACAGCAGCCGCACACCGTTGTTGCCGCCGATCCCGAGAACCAAGCCGCCGCCCCTCTTGCCGCCGCCGGTTTCGGGGAGATTCTCTCCAAGAGAGAACTAGGGTTGTGGACTCTTCGATTGTCATCGAACGAAGAGGGACACCTTAGTCTCCAAAACTAGTTTGTATTTCTTGTACATTCTAGTTTATTTTTGTTGTAAAGGAACGTTGGTTCCTAGTTGTAAGGGTTGGGTGCAACCCGTGTTGTGGGAGTGTTGTCTCCTACGTGTGGAAGGGTTCCTTCCGATAGTGCAAGGATTGGATTTCAATCCTGTTGGTGAAGAGACCGAGTCGTCCCTTGTTGGGAGATAGGTCGAAGGGGGAAAGTGGATGTACCCAAATCAGGGAACCACTATAAATAGCTTGTGTACTCTATTTGCTGCGCTGTTTTATTTTCGTGTGCAGGTACAATTTTAATTCCGCAAAAACGCTGCACGTCACCTATTCCCCCCCCCCCCATAGGTGAAGCTAGTTGACACTAGGTGGACTTTCACTTTCCCTGGAGCTGACTTAATATACTCCAATATCCTCAGGGCAGACTGTAGATGACACTCCCTAGCAGCTTGCATGAATTGGCTAACCTTGCCTACAGCATAGGAAATGTCGGGTATGGTTACCGTGAGATATATAAGTTTACCAACCAGACGTCTGTACCTCATAACGTCAGAAAGAATAGGAGAGTCATTCGACCATATTTTATCTCCTCTAGTCGCCATGAGACATCAGGCAGGTTTAGCCCCAGTCAACCCTGCCTCTTTTAACAAGTCAAGAGCGTACTTCCATTGGGAGAGGACAAGAAATTCGGGCTTCCGAGAAATTTCTATCCCTATAAAGTATTTTTGAGAGCCCCATATCCTTTGTAACCAGGTGTTGTCGAAGATGCTTCTTTGTCAAGATTATCCCAGATTGGTCATCTCCAGTGAGAAGAATATCATCCACATATACTGCCAGCACCACTATAACCAGAGATATTTTACGAGTAAATAAGGATTGATCAGCAGAACTCCTTGTAAAACCTACAACCGCCACAATCCCGCTAAACTTGTCAAACCAAGTGCGAGGAATTTGCTTTAGACCATAGATAACCTTCTTGAGCCAGCAAACCTGTGTCTCCTCTGGAGCAACATACCCTGGAGGTTGCTCCATGTAGACATCTTCTTGAAGATCCCCATAAAGAAAGGCATTCTTGACATCTAGCTGGGAAATGGGCCAATCCTTGTTGACAGCCACAGAGAGAAGGACCGAATAGTGCTGAGATAAGCAACTGGAGAGATAGTGTCGAAGTAATCAATGCCATAAGTCTGGGTAAATACCTTGGCAACAAGCTGAGCCTTGTAACGATCCACACCGCCATCAGGGACGAACTTCACCACAAAGACCCAGGGACATCCAACAACATCTATGCCAAAAGAAGGAGGAACCTGGGTCCAGGTACCCCATTCAGTGAGAGTAGCAATTTCTTCATCCATGGGAGCCTTCCAATGTGGAAGGGTAAGGGCCTCCTGATAGGAACGGGGGGGGGGGGGGGGAGGGGTGGAAGTTGAAGAGATATCCAGTGCAAACTATCTGTGAGCAGGGGTTAGACGACCATAGGAAACAACAGTAGCAAGGGTGTGCTTGGTACATGCCTGAACCCCTTTGCAAAGGGTAATGGGGAGGTCTAGGTCAGTAGGTTCCTCGGGATCTGGAGCATTCGTAGTGGAGAGAGCTGGCCCGAGATGAGAGAGCGACGGCGACGAAGATGAGGGAGATTATGGAGGTGAAGAGGGAGGAGAAGGCGATGGAGACGGTGGAGGTGGAAATACCTTAGTAGGAGGGGATGGGATGGAGGGAAGAGGAGGACTGGACACCACAGGGAGGGGAGAGCAGTCGTTAGAGAAATATGGAGCATTCTTGAAGAAGGTAACGTCTGTGGAGATGAACTGCTTGCAAAGAATGAGGTCAAAATAACAATAGCCTTTCTGAGTGACAGAATAACCCAGAAATACACATTTCGTGGAGCAAGGGGAGAGTTTGTCACGGGTGGCAGAGGGAGTATTCATAAATGTTGTGCACCCAAATATATGTAGAGGGAAAGGAAATGGATCCTTTCCTAGATTGAGAATGGAGAAAGGGGTTTGACCACAGAGAACGATGGAGGGAATGTGATTGATGAGATAACAAGAAATGAGAACAACATAGCCCCAGTTGGAGAGAGGGACATGCATTTGCGTTAGCAAGGTGCGGGCGACATCAAGGAGATGACATTTTTTGCATTCTGCCACTCCATTTTGTTGTGAGGTGTAAACGCAACTTGTTTGATGAGCAATCCCATGTTGCATACAAAAAGAGGAAAAGCTTGACAAACGTACTCTTTTGCATTATCAGAGCGTAAGACTTTAATGGAAACATCAAACTGATTTTTAATTAAATGATAAAAAGATGTCCATACATCAAAAAGTTCAGAGCGTTCTCGTAAGAGATACACCCAAGTACATCGAGATAAGTCATCAATGAAAGTAACAAAATAAGAACTACCACGACCTATGGTGAGGTTAGGAGCAGGACGCCAGATGTCGGAGTGAACAAGATCAAACGGACGGGTAGAACAATGATCTTGCTTCTGCGGGAAGGAGGAATGGTGATGCTTGCTAAGTTGATAGGCGTCGCAGTTGAGAGGAGAACTGTGTGGAGGGAGGAGAGGCAGAAGCTGATTAAGAATCATGGAGGAGGATGCCCAAGGCGGAGATGCCATTGTAGTAGATCTGTAGAGGAGGAGGAGAAGGCTAACAGAGCGGAAATGTTGTCTAGGAAGTATAGGCCACCGCTCTCAGTCCCAATTGCAATCGTCCGTTAGGAGCTCGGATCCTGAAAGGAGCAAGAAGTTGGAGTAAATGTGATGGAGCATTGAAATTGATTGCACAAAGAAGTAACTGACAATAAATTGCATGGAAACTTGGGCATATAGAGAGTGTCGGATAGGTAAAAAGACGGAGTGACATGAACCATTATCGTCCCATGAACCGAGGAGGGAGAGCCGTCTGCAATAAGGACTGGGGGAAACTGATCATGTGTTTCAAGGAGATAAAAGCATTGCGGACTGCTCGTCATGTGATTAGTTGCACCAGAATCGATGAGCCATTTACTTTAAGTAACCACATGAGCACTACCTGAGGAAGTGAGCACCGATGCGGACGGCTTGGAAGAGGAGGTGGAAGAGTCACCAGAAGGGCGAAGATATGGATGTTTCATCTAGCAGCGATACACAAGATGCTCGGTTCAGCTACAATGAGAGCAGAGGAAGTGGGAAGAACTTCGGCCATCGGAATGGTGGTTGCGACTACCAGAGCCACTCCGTTGTGTCTGGTGAGCATATTGTTCTGGAGGAGTAGAAGACAGAAGCGGACGGTGAAGGAGAGATGTAACTGCGGCAATACATGCAGTAGTTGTATCCAAGTTGGGAGAGTCCTCTTCACCCAAGATTTGTTGGTGGATCATACCGTAGGAATCAGGAAGCCGTAGGAGGTAGCACACAACAATAAGTTCTTGGAAGTGCTTGTGTTGTTCAGCTAGATCCGCAGAGAAGTGGCGATGTTGAAGAATCTCAGCCCCAAGAGCTTGGACCTATTGATAAGCGGCAGCAGGAGACATTGAAGGATGGGCAAAGAGGTCCGCATAAAAAGTATAGATGCGGGACGTCAGAGTCCCCATCGAGTATAGTGCAGCAAGATGAAGCCATGCCTTCTTGATCGTCTCATCATGACGGATGATTGGAAGACACTAATCAGAAATACTGTTAGCGAGCCAAGTGCGGAGAAGCGCATCGCTAGTATCCCAGTCGTCAAACTCTGTGGAAGTGGGAGGAGGAGGGTCATCGGTAAGGTGGTGGCATTTGCATTGTGAGCGAAGGAGGAAGGTGAAGGAGACACTCCAATCCGGGAAGTTGGAACCAACAAGATTGGAGACATGCCAAGATTCCCGGAAGGAATGGGAGCAGGAGGCGGAGTTACCACAAGAGTAGCGGTGGTGGTAGAAGAGTCGAAAAGATCCATGGATGAAGCCACGTGGGTAGAGAGAAGAGAGAGAGGCCGCGTGGGTTGAAAGAAGGTGAGGCGGATAAAAGGCCGCGTGGGTAGAGAGAAGACTGCAGTGGGCACAAGGAAAGGTTCGGCAGTGGATAGAAAATGAATCCACAGTGGACAAGAGAGAAGGCCGCACAGACACTTGGAAAGAAGTCACTCGGGAAGAGAGCAGGCCGCGCGGACAGGAGACCGAGAAGCCGCGAAAGCAGGCCACGGAGAAAAAGCGAGAAGCAGGCCACGCAAACAAAGAGTAGCCACAGAGGAGGGAAAGGAGGATATAAAGTCGCGCGAACAAGCAGCAAGAAGGAGATCAAGTCGCGCAGACAGGAGAAGGGACCGAATCAGCCACACAAGATCGCGCGCTCTGATACCATTTGCGAACAGAAAAAGAGCGTGCGGAAATTGGCAAAACTGAAATCTTTATATTCCAAAAAAGGTGTGTATTATATGGTATAACCTCCCTTTTATAGAATGGAGGATATGGGAAAGATTATAATTAAACAATGTGGGACTAAAAAATAACATGTACTTGCGATTTAGCCTAAATACAAGGCGACCAAGCTGCGCGGTTTCACCAATGGGCAAATCGCCCGACAACCACCAGTGGGAGACAACAAGACGCCACTATAGCCCGCCAGGTCGCTCGGTCTCCAAGTCGCCAGGGACAGATTGACAGACCGCCAGGGCACCAACAGTAACAGACCTGCAACCAAACTGCAGGAGACAAATCGATAGACCGCCTAGTCTATAATCCGCCAGAGCCAGACCGCCAGACCGCCTGGTCTCTATTCTGCAACATGAGTTAATAAACCCTTTTATAGGAGGTTAAGAGAGAATTGATGGTGACTTCTCTTTCTATATTCAATAGAGAAGACTAGTGGATTGTTGTTGTCAAAGCTGCTTCTGAAATAAAGATTGATTAATAAAGCTTGGAGCCTTGATCAGGGTGTAAGTCTTTAGGCTTGTATTGAAATGATCCAGGAATCTTCTGACTGATTCAGAGTTGTTGTCCTTGAATATTCCTGGAGTTGAAGTTGAAGAAGACTCTTGATATTTGTCTGTTCTTCTTCTTCAGTCTTCAGTAAGAACAAGTGAAAAACAGGTTGTTTTCTGCACAGAGATTTTCTTGTGTTACTGCTTGTCAAATGTCGAGTCTCTGTTCTTAGTTGGTCGTTCTGGAAAGAGAAAATATCTTTTATATTCTGCTGTTAAATTCTCCTTTGAAATTTTGAATTATAAGCATTTATTGCTGATCTGTCTGGAGAATGAAAACGGCTGGAGAATATAATCTTTAATGAGTTTCTACAACTGTCCAAATAAATTAAGAAAGTAATTAACCCTGATGAATTCCATAATTAATGCTGCCAATAATGGCAATATTCAAGAGAATATGTGCATTAATTACTCAGGAAATCATTGCTAAATAATGTAGGAATTACGGACAGAAATAAGGAAAAAACTCTAAGTCTGGCTCGGGATAGAATTCGTCGAGCTCTGAATAGATTTCGTCGACCGGAGTTCCAAGTTCGTCAAGCTGAGAAACCATGTTCGTCGACCTGAGCTCAGTGAACTGCATTCTGGAGATAACTTGCCAAATCTGCTCTTCAAGTTGGTCGAGCTGAGAATGTGTCTTCATTGAGCTGAGTTCAGCGAAAATAAACTGGAAAGAATCTGTGGAAGATGAACTGCAGATTTCATCGACTAGAGCTCGAATATCTTCAAGCTCAACTCAGAGAATTAACTCTGAGTTCGTCTATTTGCGATCGATGATCGTCGAGCTCAGTTCGAAGAATTTTGAACTGGTAATTTTGAACTTTGATTTCTTCTAAGTGTTGAGTGTCCTGAAGTATTCTGTTTGCTGGTCCATGAAGGTTGAGCCTAATTACTAGCCTAAACTCTAGGACTCATGCACTTGACCCTGGCTATACAATATGGGTCAGACTCATCCTAATTAGTGATCCTAGCCTAAATCCAAACTAGGGATCCAACAATCTCCTCCTTTTTGGGTGAGGTCACTAATATAAACAAAAGAAAATATTCACAAAGCAAAATAAAATATATCTGGCAGAAAATTAAAAATATACAGTAGATGTGTATATAACAAGTGCTTCATGATTAACAAAATAGAGTTCAGACAATACAAACTAAATTAAATATTCATTTGTTCTTCCTAGGCTTTTCCTTATCATCTTTGTCAGAACTTTCAGAGGGCTGTCTGAATTTAATTTCTCTGTTTGGATTAGTAGCTTCTCATTTTGACATAGTCATGTCAGCTGCTCCAATGATATTGAGATAAGTTGTTCTTGGAACTACAGCCTCTGGATGCAGATTCATATAATCATCTACATTAGAGAATTTGTTATCTTTGTCATACCTTTTTAGAACTTCTCTCCTGTAAGAAGACATGGTAGTATATTGTGAGGGATCTTTGCCTTCCTTTTTAGCTTTGTTTATGAGAGAGAGTCCAACTAACTCTTGAAAACTAGCCATTTTTATAGTAGTTTCTTGTTCAAGATCCACAAAGGGGATTGGAGGAGATTCTGACCTTTCAGAACTAATATCTTTTTTAGATTTATCAACTTCAGATATTTTCTGTTGCTACTGTTGTTGTCTGCTGCTACTAGAGGAGTGCTTCTGCTGATTGCTTCCTTGAGATCTTGAAGATCTGTCTTGTTGTCTTTGATAAGTTTGACTGTAAGTGGTAGATCTTTAAGAAATATTACCTGAAGCACCAGCTGTTGGAGGAGGAGGAGTACATCTCCAATTCCTTTGAGAAGGAGGAGGAGGAGAGTACCTTCTGCTCTTCTTCCTGGCTTTCTGCTCATTTTTAGATAGCCACATTCAATTAGTCATCCCTGGGTAAGGAGTGATCTTCTGCAAGATATAATAGGGAGGGTCTGCATTGTGATTTGGCATGGGTGGAGCCTTAGAAATAACTTTTCTTTTCTTGACAACCTTCCTCTTAGCCTTTGAATCATCAGAATCATCATCATAATTGTCATTAGATGATCCTGGAGGATTGGCATAAAGATCATCAATTTCTTTCAGAATATCTTTAAAAGTCTTCTTCTCAGCCTGAGGCTGTGCTGGAATATCTGTTTCTATAATACTTTCAAGAACAGTCAGATTTTCTTCTAATATATCAGCAAGAATAATGTCATCCAGATTAGGTAATGGACTATCATCCATTATATAAGTAGGATGGGAGATAGCCTTGGGAGGAGAAATAGCCTTAGGGGCTGATACTGTTAGTGGCTCTACTTCTGCAAAATGTGCCTTTAGTTGCTTAGCAACTGTAGGGCTTATGGGGGAAGTGTAGCAGACTATAACCATAGAATGCTCTGGGCACACTTCTGGAAGATAATTCAGATAGGCTGTATCAAAAGAATTTAATAAATGAAATAAATCTACTGTGGGATTGACAATATAATCACCAACAGTTATAATCTCTACAGCTTCTACTGCTGCATCTGTACACAATATATCAAAATCAAAATCAGCATCTGTCTCAACTTCTGTAGTCATTTGTACATCTGCATCTGCATCTGTCTGCAAAATTGCTGTATTTGCTGCAGCTGGAGGAGAGGAAATTGGAGTTTCTTCATTGGGTATCTCCTCCTGCGTGGTTTCAGAGGGTCCTGAAGCCAGGCCCCTAGAAGAAGGGACAATGGAGGCAGCAAATATGATGGCAGATAGAGATGCAAAAGAGTTAGCAAGAGGTTTAATGGCCTCTACTATAAGGTTTGAGATAAGGGGAGTGAGTAGTTCCAGATTAAAGGGAAGGGAGGCAGAATCCATTTCCATAAACTCAGAGGGTGTTTGAGTTAATACAGAAGGATGGAGGATGGATGATGGAGGGAAAGTAGTGATGTCTGGCATTGGCTCATCATGAGGTGTTGGAGAATTGATGGGAGATGAGAATAGATCAAAACTTGGAATAGATGAGGGGTTATGGCGGTGAATGTCCTCAAGATGATGTGGTAATGGAGATGGAGGTGGTGTGGTATGCTTTTGAGATGGAACAGGTGTGGATTGAGGTGGTGGAGTTGTAGTATGAGTATGTGATGTAGATGCTTGTTGGAGGGTTGTTGAAGGAATGGATAGTTGTGGATGTGTAGGAATCTAGGTGGATGGAATGTTGGTGGAGGGGACAACTTCTGGAGGTGGGGGATCAGCTATTGCAGCTCTTGTACCCCTAGAAGGTGTGGAAGAGGTCGAAGCCCTTGATGGCTTTGGGATTGTCCTCTCCCATCTTCCAAACAAGTCATATGTTAGCCTTTTGGAAGTATTGATGAATATAGTCTGGGAGACCAGGTATTCAGCAGCTTTCTCCAGTAGGAAATTTCCCAGAATTCGTCCAAAACATACTTCCTTCTTACTGTTCTTCTTCTTGATCAAGTCAAATAGAATCCTTGACCAATGTACTGGTTTCTTATTCACAACCGCACACATTACCAGAAATTATTGCCTGATAATATAGTCATGAGCGGTATGCTTTCATAGCAATACCTTGCTAACCACATCGGCTAAAAATTTATATTCAGAGGATAAATTTTTCTTTAGTAATTTATTTGGGTTCTCTCCAACATGACCCATTTTGTTCAGCATGTCATACTCAGAATTATCAATCTCAACATCTTCTTCACCATTCATCAAACTGAAAATTTTCATTAGTATTGCGGGGGAAAGAGAAATCTGATTACCAGATATAGTGCCTATCATTGTGTCGGCATCTGGAGTTGAGGAAGTAAACACCCATTCTCTTATTTCTGTAGCAGCTATCTTTATTCTCATTGACATGAACTTCTTCAGCTGTTGGTCCTCAAATAGTTTCAGTATATCTAGAGAAACTTGATCAGAATGTTGGAATGATTCAAAATCGATGTCGAAACCTATGTGAAACTTCATCGCCTCCAAAGAGCTCGCCGGAATTGCCATTGTTCGCCTGCAAAAGAAAACAGCGAGATCAAGTGTGAGGGGAACAAAAAGCGCGGGAAGGAGCTCGAAGAAAACCTAGGTATATGGTTTTTAGAATAAGAAGTGGCAGACTCCGTCCTGCGAAAAATAAAAAATTCTTCGATCTGCATTCGACGAAATATTTTATTGACAAAGGAGTTCATCGATCTCATTCAGAAGAAGGGAAAAGTTTTCATCGTTCTCAGGTCGACGAAAATTTTCTGAAGCAGTATCGTCGATCTCCGTTCGACGAATAGAACTTCACACACAGAGAGTTCGTTGATCTCAGGTCAACGAATTTCTCAAGAACTTTTCTCAGTTTTTCGATATCCGTTTGACGAACTGTGGCAAATTTGTCGAGCACAGACAGAAAATTAAATTAATGCATATCCATTGATTATACCTAGCTGATTCATAAAGAATAGATGTTTCTTCTCATCCAAGGGTTTGGTGAATATATCTGCATTTTGCAAATCAGTAGAGACAAAGGTGAGATTAATTTTCTTTTTTTCTACACACTCTCTAATGAAATGATGTCTTACATCTATATGCTTAGTTCTATTATGATGCACTAGATTTTGTGCAATAGAAATTGCACTTATGTTATCACAAAGTAAAGTTGAATTATTTAAGTTGACACCATAATCTAGGAGTTGGTTCTCAATCCACAGCATCTGTGAACAACAAATGTCAGCGGCAATGTACTCAGCTTCTGGTATTGAGGTGGACACAAATGTTTGTTTCTTGCAAAACCAAGACACTAGTCTATCACCAAGGAACTAACATATCCCTGATGTGCTCTTTCTATCCACTCTACATCCAGCAAAGTCAGCATCAGAGTATCCAGTTAACTCAAATTATGACTCAGTTGGATACCAGAGTCCTAAATTAGGGAAACTCTTTATATATCTCAAAATCTATTTTAAGAAAATAAGATGAGATTCCTTAGGGTTCACCTGGAATGTAGCACAAAGGCATGTAGCAAACATAATGTCTGGTGTACTTACTGTAAGATATAACAGTGACCCAACAATGGCTCTATATAATTTCTGATCTACATGTTTCCCAAGTTCATCAGAATCAACTACAGCATTTGTAGCCACAGGTGTATTCTTTGCTGAAGCAACAGCCATGTCAAACGTTTTAATCAGCTCCTTAGCATATTTAGATTGAGATAGGAAGATGCCATCAGGTGTCTGCTTCACTTGGAGACCAAGGAAGTAGGAGAGCTCACTCATGCTACTCATTTTAAAATTATAATGCATTAGTTTGGAGAACCTTTTGCATAATTTGGAATCTGTAGAACCAAATATAATGTCATCTATATATATTTGTACTAACAAAATTTTATCATGATGATGCTTTATAAATAAAGTCCTATCTACTATGACTCTAGAAAATTTATGCTCTAGGAGAAATCTAGCTATGGTTTCATACCAAGCCCTTGGAGCTTGCTTTAGACCATAAAGAGCCTTATGCAATTTGAAAACATAAGTGGGATGAGTAGGAGAAATAAAACCTGGTGGTTGTTTTACATAAACCTCTTCTTTGATTTCATCATTTAGGAATGCACTTTTGACATCCATCTAGTGTACAATGAACTTCTTATAGGCTGCATAGGCTAGAAATATCCTTATTGCCACTATTTTTGCTACAGGTGCAAATGTCTGGTCATAGTCTATGCCTTCTTCTTGTCTGTATCCTTGAGCAACTAGTCTGGCCTTGTTCCTTATGATAAGACCTTGATCATCTAGTTTGTTTCTAAATACCCATTTAGTTCCAATAACTGGGTAGTCTTTTGGTCTTGGAACTAAATCCCAAACTCTATATCTCTCAAATTGGTTGAGCTCCTCTTGCATTGCAATAATTCAGTGTGGATCTTGCTCAGCATATTTGATGGATTGAGGCTCAGTTTGAGATATGAAGCAGGCATGCATCATGTCTTGGTGGAGTTGATGCCTTGTTTGCACATCCACTAATATATCTCCAATCACTTGAGATACAGGGTGATCTCTAAGTGTGACTTATTCAGTAGGAGGAGTTGGTTGAGCAACAACTTGGGGAATTAATTCCTCTTGTGGAATTGTAGCTGTTGTTGGCATTTCACTGCGTTCAGTGTCTTCATATTCACTATCTTCAGCAACATTTGGAGAAGGTTGTGTGATAGTCTCATTGGTGAGGGTCAATTCATTTAACTTCTCACACAGATTTGGTTCCTGCAAAGTCTCACTGGTAGAGGGAATCTTCTACTTGTAAAATATATTAGTTTCATCAAAAGAAATATGAATAGTGTACAACCCCATATCCGGCGAGTGGGGTCACCAGGAGTCAGACCGGCCGGTTCAGATCACCCAGGCCCCAGGCACGCTCGGAGGGGAAATCTGAAGCCCGAGCTCGTCATTCATCGACCCTGAGCTCGGCATCCGCCGAGCCAAGCCCATGTTCCGTCGAGCTGAGCTCTACTAATGGACGCCGATCGAAGGGCGAGCATAGTGCCCCAGCTCGCACTCGCCTTAAGGAGCTCGACAAATAGCAGACGAGCAGGATCTTTAGGGGTGGCCGAGCTCCTCAGCTCGCCCAGGTCAATGAGATATTTTTTACTATTTTCCCCTGCTGGCTTGCCCATAGCCCTTCAGAACAGCGGATTTATGATGTTGGCAGGCCAACCACTACTACACATAGCCGTTCAGAACAACGGGAGTTGGCTATTTGCAAGCCATTTTTCAGAATTCTATAAGTAGGACCCAAGGGGTACCTCAGAATGCATGCTTCTTGTGCTCCCTTGCTCAATCTCTCAAGCGCTTTCTGAGGATACCTCAGCTCGGTCTTTGGCTAAGGAGGCGAAGTGCTCTAAGATCTTACGGGCATGCGGTGTGTCCTCCCGCCGAGTCCTTGGGTCAGTTCTTATTTGCTTCCTTATTATTTTGCTTGCAGGAGAGAAGTAGGTGCGCGATCACCCCTTCCCCACGGGTGAACTCGACAAGCGACCGAATTTTCGGATTCAATATTTTGGCGCGGTGAGCGTGGAGCTGGTGACACAAGATGCACCAGCTCACCCAGTAGGGGGAGGCAGCCCCTTTAGCGAGTTGGTCTCTTCTGCTCCATTTCTAGAGTGGTTCGGGGAATCCAAGATGTCTTACTACAATGGGAAGGTAGACCCAGTCCAACATGTCTAGTGGTTTGAGGATGTAGTCTCGATCCGACAGATGTCGGATGGTTTTAAGTGCCGACTCTTCGCCATCACCCTCAAAGAGAAGGCGAGGGAGTGGTTTCACCAACTGCCAGCCAGCTCCATCACTGCTTCGAGGACCTACATCGGGGTTTCATGTTGTGGTTCACATCCTCGAAGAGGAAGAAGTTGGAGTCGGAGTCCCTATTCCACATCAAGTATGGAGTGAATGAGACCCTGGGGAGCAATGTTGACCGGTTCTAGGAGGAAGTCACCCAGGTCCAAGACATGCCGGGCCATAGCCTGATGATAGCCTTCAGCATGGGGCTGTAACAGGGATTCTATAGGATGGAGCTGAAGAGAGTGCCCCCATCTCCTATGAGGAGCTGATGGAGAGGGCGGCCAGGGAAGTCGACGGGGAAGCATCTAATCCAGAGTTCTCTCGAAAGCTGGCCAGGTGGCCCACAGAGGAAGAGAAGGAGGTGAGAGGCGGGGGAGGGCAGCAGGAATGGAGAGCCAAGCCCCGGTAGAGGGAATATAGGCAGCTCCAGGGGCAGCAGCACCCTAGGTGGGGGCTACAGGAGCGGACCGTCGGTTGGGCCGGAGGCCCGAGTGGTAAGAGCATGGGACAAGGAGAGGATACCGAGGAAGGGATCACCACCAGGGGGTCAGGATCAATTCCACCCCCCAGGTTGGAGGTAGGCGAAAAGACCTCCCCTCCCCAATCAGGATCATACTATGGCTATAGCCATGGGGGAGACGAGGAGAGCAGTGCGGGGGAGGAGAAGAGAAGTAAGGGTGGAGTTGCCCTACTATGACTTCCATCAAGAGGAAGGGCACACCACAGCCACGTTCCCGGAGTTCCTCGAAATGAGGGGAAACAAGGAGCAGCAGCTGCAGCACGTATGACATCAAGTGAGGATCGAGGAGGTCCTGCCTCGGGTGGAGGTGGGTCGATGTGAAGACCGGGTGGATGTCGGGACCTGAGGAGAGATTAGGGTGATCCATGGGGGGTGGGGGTAGAGGCCTCCCAGAGGGCAAACCTCCATACCATGTATCACCAGAGCGTTGGTTCCACATCCCAAACCCCACCCCTAGAAGAGAGGATTACCTTCTCGAGGAGCGATATGCCGGATCATGAGGATCCATTTTGCAATGTGCTGGTCATCCACACGGCCATCGAAAAATTCACCGTCTCCCAGATCCTCATCGATAACGGAAGCTCCGTCAATGTCATCTTTGAAAAGTCATTCGACGCAATGAAGGTGGAGGTGAAGAGGGAGCTAGCCTCGGATGGGCCCCTATTTGGATTTTTGGGGGAGAGGAATGAATTAGAAGGAGGAGTGGGGCTCCATGTCATCTTGGGGGGGGGAGTCCCGTAACTGCATGTTTGTAATCGTGGACGCGCCTAGCAGCTACAATGCCATCTTCGGGAGGCCCCTCAACAGCGCCTTCCGCTGCGTCCCCTCATCATTCCATCAATGCTTGAAGTTCAATGCTGAGGGGATCCAGGTCCGGGACCGGGTTGACCCCAAAGTAGTAAGGTAGTGCTACGTCACCTCCGTGAACTCCATCTCTTGGCAGGAGGGGGCCTAGGAGATAGAGCGGAGGATGGAGGAGGCAAAGCAGGAAGCTAGCATGAAGGAGATGGAGGTGGAGAGCTGGTCCGAGGTGGATGTGGCAGTAGGAGACCGGGAGTAGTTGGCTGAGGCAATGGCCGTGGAGGAAGAGGTAGATGCGGAGGTTCTCGTCCTAGAGGAGAGGGACATCGGAGAATGGGAGGAGCAGTCAAGGCTGGAGCCTGCTGAAGAGGTGGTGGAGCTAGAGGTTCTCACCCATGGAGGCAGGGTGGAGAAGGTCCGCGTCAGCGGAGGGCTGACCCCGGCGGATCAAGGCAGGATGTTGGCATGCATCCAGAAGAATGTGGACGTCTTCGCATGTAGCACCGCAGAGATGCCAGGGGTTGATGCGGATGTGGCTTGTCACCGCCTCAACCTGGACCCGGGAGCACGCCCCGTCCAATAGAAGAAGTGGTCCACCACGAACAAGCTGGCTGAGCCCATCAGAGAGGAGGTGGAAAAGCTTCTCAAGCCCACCTTCGTATCCGAAATCAATACCCCGGCTAGGTCTCCAATATAGTCATGGTTAAAAAAGGAGACAGTTGGTGGCGTATGTGTGTTGATTTTTCCTTGCTGAATAAATCTTGTCCTAAGGATTGTTATCCCATGCCTCGGATCGATGCGCTGGTTGATTCAGCCGTCGGTTTTTATATAATGAGCTTTTTAGATGCGTTTTCAGGTTACCACCAAATCAGGATACACCTCCCGGACGTCAAGGATGTCTCATTCATCATGGGAGATTGTTGTTACTGCTACAAAATGATGCCCTTTGGACTGAAGAACGCAGGTGCGACCTATCAAAAGATGATGGACAGGGTCTTCCAGGAACAAAAGGGGAGAAATCTAGAGGTGTACATGGATGTGATGAGTCCACTTTATATACCTATTTTCAGACTCATCTGGGATAGTTTTCACGCATTTTCACTTCACTTTTAGTTCATTATCATATATATTTCATCTTGCCTATATTTCCATAGGAAGTGCACATTTAAGCCCATGGTTGTGTATTTTGTTGTTTTTATAGTTTGTACTCCCTTTTGTGATTGTCTGGAATGTCTGCACAGATTACTGATTGGTTTTTCCTTTCGGTATAGGGGTCGTGTACGTGTTCCAGGATGGTTGTGAAACAGGAATACTGCGCACGATCATGGGATCTAATGCGTACGACCACAGGTCGTGCGCCCCTGATCGTGCGCACTACTCTACATTTTCTAGAATCAGCCTGGGGTAAGCGCACGACCACTGGACATACTGCGCACGACCACCGGTCGTGCACCATTGATCGTGTGCATTGATTCCTCTTTTCTGGAGTCCTGTCTGGGTAATCGCACGACCATTGGACTTAGTGCGCATGACCACTGGTCGTGCGCCACTACTCGTGCGTATTATCCCAATTCTTCTTCCTGATATTCCATGCTAGTGCGCACGAGCACAGGACATAGTGTGCACGACCACAGGTCGTGCGCCTGTGATCGTGCGCATTGTTCATTTCTGCTTTTGTATAAATAGTGCAGGTCTCGCCCTAATCAAAAAGATCCGGAGCTCGACATTTTCCTCCGCCATTTTCCGCCTTCTCTGTCGTTCCCCTTCATCTTCCACCCTAGGGAGGTGCTCCGGGCAAGCTTTCACCACCAAATCCGAGCCGGAGCTTCCTCTCGGCCTCCTCCATCATATCTTGGGTTTATTTCAGGTTTCAACGCCATAGCCATCAAGCAAAGGGAAGCTTGCAACTTTCGTCTGCTATCATGAGACGAAGAAGTTGGGCCATTGGAAGGTGGTGACAGCCCTTCTCTATCCCGGACATTGTTGAGGACCGAGCATGGACGCGGAATGACAACCCGACGATTCCAACCGTGAATCCTTAGCAAGACTTCGGATTCGGTCGATCTCTTGACTTGTTCTTCCTTTATTGTTGTTTATGTGTTGTTGTAAACCTTATGTATAATGATGTGTGTTTATTTGTAATACGTTTTTATAAAATCATGTCTTTGTGATTTATAATTTCGTATATTTTCTTGAGATGCGCCATATTCCATCCAGCACCATCCACCCTTGCCGCACTAGCAATTGCTAGTGGCGTGCGTTGCGAAGAGGTGCTTTCGACCCTCATTCCGCCGTTCTAACCACCTCATCCGCTATCCTTCTCGTCCATCCGCCTAGTGATTCGGTGTATAGCGGCCCGACTAGTCTTCCATCCCGCCTGGCGAAGCATCGCATAGCGGCGTTGCATAGGAGTAGTTGTTAGATTTTTACTTTCTTTTTATCGCAACACTCCAAACCCCCCTTAGTTAGCTCCGACCTGAGGACATCAATCTCAAGTCCTCCTCGAAATTAACTCCACCTTACTGTGTTCCTTGTGAGATCGATACTTGGGAAAACCCCTATTTTATATTACTTGTGTGACCGGTTCACTGCCGTGATCTTTAGCATCAAGTTTTTGGCGCCGCTGCCGGGGAACACAGTTGTGTGAGTTTGTGGAGAGGGAGATAATAGATTGAAGCCCTTTTCCATTTGTGCATATCATTCTTTTTTCTTATTTGCTTTGGTTATTATAATTTTTATTTTGCTTATCTCTTTTTGCCCTTTTCTGATTTTTGATTTAGATAGCAGATCCGTGTTATTTTCATTTTAGTTGTCTAGCACTTTTTCAGCAATTATTTTTTCGTGATGGATCCTGATGCTGAGTGCCTTATCATTGACACTTTGCGCCGATCCATCGATGCCATTCCTGTTATGAATGCCGAGCATTGCATTCGATGTTTGTTATGTCAAGGTGTGGGCCACATGTTGAAGGATTGCCCTCGTTTGTGCAAGACTTCTCCCTCTGAGGGCGTGTTCCCAACAACCTCCCGTTCGCGGAAGACTATTGTGGACAGGCCTACCAGGGTGTTGTCTGGCCCATACACTGACATAACGCACTTTGCTCATTCTTTACCCGTTGAGATTAGTGAAGAATCTCTGGCCGCATATAGCTCTTTCATGGGTCCCTCGATCCCTTTTTACGAGCTTTCCTTGAGTGATGATGATCACTCTGGTGTTAGCCAACAAAAAGAGGAGCAGGAACTCATGGACGCTCCTGTATGGGACGATGAGATTGTTCGGGTCGTCGACGGTGTGGCGTCTGCGAATGATTTTGCGAAGGGGCCTGCTCATTCAGTGCTTGATTTTGAGAGCAGCCTTGCCCCTCCGCAATTTTTGTCGGATTGTGCTACTCCATTTTTGTGTGAGTCGGTTGATGATGCCGTATTTGTTGATGATTCGGTGCCCGAGGTTGAGCCGAGGTGGGATGATGATTCCTCTATCTCCAATGGAGAAGGTGGATTTTCGGAATACTTTTACGCACCCCGGTGGGATGAGGAATACCCTCTTTCTGATGTGGAGGTTTGCACCTCTTTATTAGATGAGGCCGTTCCTCTGACCACCGCGGACCTTGAGTTCTCGGATTCCCCTCGGTACGACTCGTATGATACCGACGATGATCTCTGCTTGGATCCTGCTGAGAGTGACACCTGGATCACTCTCCCATTTTCTGATTCTTTTAGTTCTTCGTCTCCTTTATTTCTTGATCCCCCTTCTCTATCTGAGCCTGTGTAGGATGAGTCTACACGGGTATGTTGGGATGATGATGAGGCTGGTGTTCTTGCCGTTGCCATCACACCATGAACATCTGTGGTTGACAATTCCTTGCTAGGCGAGGATACTTTTTGTGATAAGATGAGTGAGGACCAGGCCTCCTCCTCATCCTATTTCCTATTTCCTCTGCCTGCGAGGAGCAGGTATGATTATTTAGGCAGAGGGGTAACTGCTCTATCACCGTATCGGTACCCGTTACCGAAACGGATATTAGGCCAGTTACCTGTGCACTTTTTATTTCATAGGCCTATAAGCTAGAACTGTTTAGAATTTAATAAGTCGTGCTGGGATGAGAATAACCCCAGTACTTATCTTTTATTTCCTGCATTTTTATTTTCATGTCTATTTTAGTTTTAGCATTTCTTTTTGTATATTTTTCTTTTGTTTTTGTGGAGCTCACCACTGCAGGTATTCATAGCAAATCACATTGGCGGTGTTGTGATTCTTCATATGGCGGGCCTGCTTCATGTTTCCACGCATCTTCTGGTATGCTCACTAGCTGAGCATTGGGTAACCTCTTCCCTTAGCTCTTTATGATTTTAATTTCTCCATCATATGCTGTGTAGTTTAGTTTAAGTCTGGGGGAGAGCTAGTTTTGTTACCTATTGCATGCACACATTTCATGTGCATACTAGAAGCCTTTATTGTTTTATTTTGATTAGTTCATTGCATCACACACCACTGCACCCACATGAGCGCGTGCTTAGCTATTAGTGTGCCGCGAGTTAAACTCATTTATTTGTTAGATTTGGGAAAATTATGGTGCTGACATAGGATTGTGAGACGGAGTAAAATGTTGGTCTTATTGTGTTCCTAGTCAACTGCTCTCGTCTCGTGTAGAAATTGGAGTAGATTTAATTTTTCTGTATGCTTTTAGTTTTATATTTTTCTATTTGCATAAATACTTTTTATTCTACTCAAAAGTTGGTGAATCCGGTGTGAATCCGACGATAGCTTAGGGATGTGTGTAGATGGCCGTTAGTTTTCTATTGGTTGAGTCGGGAGGATAAATAGTCTTTCTCGTTGGCTAAGAACTTGCCCCAAGCTATTCTTGAAGCATTGGTATAGGTTAGTCATGCATGAGCGTGATGTAGGCCATCATTTTGGCCCGGTTGAGCTTTGTACCATTCCTAACGTCTTATCCTCGCTAGCCCCGTTGAGCCTACCCTTCTTTTGATTCAGCTCCACCATCATTCACCAAAGCCTCATATCCAATCATATTCGCACACCCAGGTTGAGCTTCAGAGTTTTACATTTTAATGTTGGGATGTGATGTGGTGATTTTATTTGTGAAAATGTGGAAGTGCCCCCAAGTTTATATCTGCTGAATTGTGAAAATAAAATGAAGAAAAAGAATATATATATATATATATTTGTAAAGAAAAAAAATGATTGAAAAGAAAAAGTTTAAATTGAAAATCTTTTTGGAAATGTGATTATTTTTGGAGTAGGCGGTGCACACACCCATATGTTAAAAGTTAAGTTTGGGGGTGTGATGTACCCGCATGTATTTTGGTTAGCTGATGGATTCATTTTATACAAGCTCATTTGTGTTTGGTGCATAGCCATTCTTGTTTATCCTTGTTTACCTCACTGAAACCCAAGCCCCATCTCTTCACCTACAGTCCTACTGATTCGTGTGTGAACCAAAACCAGTGCCGTGGAGAGAATGCGAAAGGGCAAGCATATGGTCACCGACATTGGTGGATTCCTTTGGAGGTTATCCCGAGCCCTGATCTTTGGCAATGCTCGCCTAGCGATTAGTCTACTTTCTCCCTACGCATGACCGGATGATTCACCGTGATTCCATTTTTGAGTAATAATAAAATGTTGATACGCATTGTGAAAAGTATAAACTATTTTGTATACTTAGAAATTTCTTCTATTATATTTTTACGCGCGCGAGCATGCGACTTCGCATGGTACTTCGTATCACAATTTCTTTGTTAACTAGTATTTTTCCCTATCTGCTTAGATTTTGTTTGCTCGGGACGCGCAAACAGTTAAGTCTGGGGGTGTGATGAGTCCACTTTATATACCTATTTTCGGACTCATCTGGGCTTGTTTTCACGCATTTGCACTTCACTTTTAGTTCATTATCATATATATTTCATCTTGCCTATATTTCCATAGGAAGTGCACATTTAAGCCCATGGTTGTGTATTTTGTTGTTTTTATAGTTTGTACTCCCTTTTGTGATTGTCTGGAATGTCTACACAGATTAGTGATTGGTTTTTCCTTTCGGTACAGGGGTCGTGTGCGTGTTCCGGGATGGTTGTGAAACAGGAATACTGCGCACGATCATGGGATCTAATGCGCACGACCACCGGTCGTGCGCCCCTGATCGTGCGCACTACTCTACATTTTCTAGAATCAGCCTGGGGTAAGCGCACGACCACTAAACATACTGCGCACGACCACCGGTCGTGCGCCACTGATCGTGTGCATTGATTCCTCTTTTCTGGAGTCCTGTCTGGGTAATCGCACGACCATTGGACTTAGTGTGCACGACCACTGGTCGTGTGCCACTACTCGTGCGCATTATCCTAGTTCTTATTCCTGATATTCCATGCCAGTTCGCACGAGCACAGGACATAGTGCGCACGACCACAGGTCGTGCGCCTGTGATCATGCGCATTGTTCATTTCTGCTTTTGTATAAATAGTGCAGGTCTCGCCCTAATCAAAAAGATCCGGAGCTCGACATTTTCCTCTGTCGTTTTCCGCCTTCTCCGCCGTTCCCCTTCATCTTCCACCCTAGGGAGGTGCTCCAGGCAAGCTTTCACCGCCAAATCCGAGCCGGAGCTTCCTCTCGGCCTCCTCCATCATCTCTTGGGTTCATTTCAAGTTTCAACGCCATAGCCATCAAGCAAAGGGAAGCTTGCAACTTTCATCCGCTATCGTGAGATGAAGAAGACGGGCCATTGGAAGGTGGTGACAGCCCTTCTCTATCCCGGACGCAGTTGAGGACCGAGGTTGGACGTGGAATGACAACCTGACGATTCCAACCGCGAATCCTCAGCAAGACTTCGGATTCGGTCGATCTCTTGACTTGTTCTTCCTTTATTGTTGTTTATGTGTTGTTGTAAACCTTATGTATAGATGATGTGTGTTTATTTGTAATACGTTTTTATAAAATCATGTCTTTGTGATTTATAATTTCGTATATTTGCTTGAGGTAAGCCATATTCCATCCACCACCATCCACCCTTGCCGCACTAGCAATTGCTAGTGGCATGCGTTGCGAAGAGGTGCTTTCGACCCTCATTCCGCCGTTCTAACCACCTCATCCGCTAGCCTTCTCGTCCATCCACCTAGTGATTCGGTGTATAGCGGCCCGACTAGTCTTCCATCCCGTCTGGCGAAGCATCGCATAGCGGCGTTGCATAGGAGTAGTTGTTAGATTTTTACTTTCTTTTTATCGCAATACTCCAAACCCCCCTTAGTTAGCTCCGACCTGAGGACTTCAATCTCAAGTCCTCCTCGAAATTAACTCCACCTTACTGTGTTCCTTGTGAGATCGATACTTGGGAAAACCCCCATTTTATATTACTTGTGCGACCGGTTCACTGCCGCGATCTTTAGCACCATGGCTCGCATGTGGTGGAACTCCATGGCTCGCATGTGGGCCTGCATACCATCATGGCCAAGCTGCCGCAGGGTCATGCCCTTGTAGGCCTCAGCATTATCGCGGCCATAGAGGCCGAAGCCGAGTGCAAAGGCATGACCGGTGGAGATCTCGCGGTCAGCCCAAGAGGGGTGGAGGGTGGAGATGGAGACTCGGTGGTTCATCTCCTCCCACTGGACCATGGGCTCGCCAGCGGAGTCCTTCCACCTCCCCCCAAAGCCGAAGAGGGGGTGTTCCTTCGGCTGGTGGGCTCACGAGCCACCTTCTTCACTGTAGGAGCAGCGGTCTCGCCACCCTTCTGCCCCTTGCTCGTGATCTACTTGAGCGGGCTCTCCGGCGACGCATCTAGAATGACCTCGGGCGAGCTCATGTATTTGGGGCTTTGTTGATGTTGTTGATGTTGTTTCGCCCGAGGAGCCACCGTGGCTCTCCTCATCTTTTTTGGCAGTTGTTGGTGATGGGGCAGGCTGGACGCCGCATCCTCAGGTCGTCTCTTGTTGGAGGAGGGTTTGGAGAAAGTCGCCTCGTCTTGGCAGGCCGCCGTCGCCGCCTTCTCGCAAGAAAAAGGGTCAGCGTATAACCCCGAGTCCGTGAATGGCAGGTTAACAGGGATCAACCGTTCTCCTGCATAGAAAAACTTAGAAAATTTCCATGAAGTTAGGACGAGCTGGGAAACAGTAAAGAGGACAATACCTTCGCCGGGCAGGATGGGGCGGAGCGAGTCGAGGCCCCTCTGAAGGAAGGCGACCTCGAAGTCTTTGTGAAGGAAGAACTTGTGGAGGTCGGCATCGTTGCGGGACACTGTCAGCGGGCGGTAGATTTCCTCGCCCTTCTGCCGGGCGGAGTAAGGGTTGTTGCCGAGATCGCCCTTGATGAAGGCGATCTTGGTCATCCAGTTGTGATGCTTGTTCGCGATCTCGCGAACCATGATCAGCGATCCCCTGAAGTAGGCAACCCCATTCAGAGTCGCCTTGTAACAGAAGAGTTTCCTGAACACAGTCAGGTTGAACTCTATCCGCTCTAGGCGGAGGAAGAAGGAGAACGCCACCATCATGGCGATGGCGTTTGAGTTCAGTTGCACATGCATCACGCCGTAGTACTTCAAGATCTGGCAGATTTTCGGCCAGAGGTGGAGTCGCAACCCCACCTCAAAATGCGAGATGGTGAAGGAGAGTTCATCGTCGTAAAAGGAGTTGATGGCCTCCCCCTCCCACGGCTGACGCGCCTCAAAGCCAGGCATGGCATGGTCGCTGATGAATTTGGCGAGCTCGGCCTATCTGGTGTTTCCCTCAAAGAAACAGTAGTCCCTGAAGTACTAGGCGCACTTGGAGTGACCGACGGCATCGGGGTTGGTCTTTCCCATGTTTACAAAAAGGGGGGGGGGGGTGGAGCGCGAGTATGAAGGTGGGGTACGGAAAAAGAGAGAGAAAGCAAGCAGTTAAGGCGGTGGTACGGGGTTGGTGGGGGGGGGCTATTTATAGAAAAAGAAATCTAGGGCCAAGCTGTCCAATCGGCCCAGCTCGCCATCCCAGCTAGCCAACTTCTAACGCGTCCCATCCCAGACCGAGTTAAATACGAAGCAATATATTTACTATTATTCGAACACCAGACACTAGTCTAAGAATTTTTGAAGTTATTACAGGAATCACGTACAGAAATAAGAAAGCAGGGCGCACGAGAAGAGGCGGAACAGGAGGCGAGTGTCGGTCGGCTCTGCAATAGAGCCGCCTTCTATTTACCCTGGCCTCGCATCCCCCATCCCCAGACTGTTGCGAGCGGAGAAGCTCGCGGATCCGCCCAGAGTTCCTCTGCGCCACCGAAAGGCCGTCGTCGATCGCATCCAGATGTCGGGAAGGAGACGTCATCTTGCTAGCCTAGCCACCTCGCACCTCGTCAGCGAGACACACATAGTCGCATTGTAGCACCTTGTTGACCTCATGCACCTCGCGTAGCCCGCGCACGAGCTTCTTGAAGAGCTTGATCCCCCTCCTCGTCAGCTCGTCATTGTCAACCTCAGGGCTGAAATAAGAGTCCAGCGAGCTCGGAGAATGGAGGGGAGAATAATAGGCTATCCGTGAAGACTACTCGACCGCAGATTGGCTAGGGGGAGCTGTGAAGATAGAAGCATCGGCAAGGGGAGGTGTGCTGGAAAACCATATGACAAGAATCCAAGGCCAAGTTTACCTGACGAGCTCGGCATCTCCAAGAAGTTGCGGGGAGGGACAAACCTCAGGTCCTTCCTGCGGCCTGGGTGGCGCGTTCCTGTGGTCACGACAGGTCGCTGAGGGGAAGGGGTGGGAACCGACGAGTTCGGCATCTACGAGTTCACCCCCAAGGTCCCAAAGGGGGGGACGGGTCCCGGGGACGATTCTTTGGAGTTCTGAATCGCGAGTCGCCAAGTGCGGTTTTGGCTCGCGGGGTGGAGGCATGCAGAGTGGTGCCCTCCATGCCATCCAGCTGGCTGTCTGGGCCATCGCAGAGGTCAACACTATTTTTTCCCTTGTCAGGGGCAGGCAGATTGGATGAGCCTGCCCCAAACTCTAGGGATATATTCAGGTCATCATAAATGGGCTCGGCCGCTAGAGGAAATGGCTTCGCCCTCTTGGTGGAGTTGGGCTCAGCCGAGCCACCCTGTGGGACGGCGGGTGTAACCGCAGTCAGGGCAGCTATGCGAGCAGCCGAGGTCTGGCGAACCAGGGCGAGCCGCTCTTGGATCTCCTTTGGGATCGGCATCTTGGCAGGGCTAGAGCAGAGGGAATGGCAAGAGTCAGGCAGGTATGCAGGTGTATATATATAGCCACAGGTGGACCCCACCCAAATATTCTCTCTAGTTCAACCCGCACTCGTCGAACACTTGGGGTTGGATGTTTTTTCCGAGCTTTGCCAAGCTCAAAAAGAACGGGGATTTTGTACAACCCCGTATCCGCTGAGTGGGGTCGCAAGGAGTCAGACTGGACGGTTTAGATCATCCAGGCCCCAGGCGAGCACGACCGGCAAATCTAAAACTCGAGCTCGGCACTCATCGACCCCGAGCTCGGCATCCGCCGAGCCAAGCCCAGGTTCCGTCGAGCTGAGCTCCACTATTGGAGGCCGATCAAAGGGCGAGCATAGTGGCCCAGCTCACACTCACCCTCAGGAGCTCGACAGATAGCAGACGAGTAGGATCTTCAGGGGTGGCCGAGCTCCTCAGCTCACCCAGGTCAATGAGGTAATTTTTACTATTTTGCCCCTACTGGCCTGCCCATAGCCCTTCAGAACAGCTGAGTTATGCTGTTGGCAGGCCAACCTGGACTGCACATAGCCATTCAGAACAGCGGGAGTTAGCTATTTGCAAACCATTTTCAGAATTCTATAAATAGGACCAAAGGGGTACCTCAGAATGCATTCTTCTCGTGATCCCTTGCTCCATCTCTCAAGTGCTTTTTGAGGATACCTTAGCTTGGCCTTTGGCTAAGGAGGGGAAGCGCTCTAAGATCTTTCGGGCGTGTGGTAGGTCCTCCCGCCGAGCCCTTGGGTCAGTTCTTCTTTACTTCCTTGTTGTTTTGCTTGCAGGAGAGAAGTAGGTGCGCGAACACCCCTTTCCCAAGGGTGAACTCCACAAGAGACTGAATTTTTGGTTTCAATAAATAGATTCTTCTATTTCCATGGTTGATTTATTATAAACCAAATAAGCCTTGCTTACTTGGGAATATCCAAGAAAAATTCCTATTTCAGCCTTGTCTTCAAACTTTCTAATGTATTTCTTATTGTTGTTATGGATGTAACAAATGCAACCAAAAATTCTAAAATAATCTACTTTAGGTTTTTTTTTCTTTGAGTAGTTCATAGGGGGTCTTTTCCTTAAGTTTTTCTATCAAACTTCTATTCAGGATATAGTTTGTTGTGCACACAGCCTCTGCCCAAAAGGATAGGGGCAAGTGAGCACCTGCAAGTAATGTTCCTACATCTTTAATCAGTGTTCTGTTTTTCCTTTCAGCTACCCCATTTTATTGAAGATTTCTAGGAGCAGAGAAACAGTGCTTGATACCTTCCTTCTCACAGAATTCTTGCATGGGAAGACACTCAAACTCAGTACCATGATAACTTCTGATCAATGCAACTTGAGTAGACAACTCATTCCTTATGCTCTTAAGAAAGTCTGTAAGAACCTTGAAGTTATCTGACTTGTATCTCAAGAAGAACACCCAAGTGAACCTTGAGAAGTCATCAACAATTACTAATGTATAAGACTTCCCTCTTAGGCTCTATACAGCAATGGGTCCAAAGAGATCAATGTGTAGAAAATATAGAATCCTAGGTGAATCACTCTTATTAAGTGACTTAAAACTATTTTTTGTTTGCTTGCCTAACTGACAAGCCATTCAAAGGCTTTCCTTCTTATAGGGGCAAGAAGGCAATCCTCTAACAAGGTTGTCCCTAGAGAGTTTAACAATGTTTTTCAAGTTTACATGTCCTAATCGCCTATGCCAAAGGTCATTATTATTAGTAGTTTGGTTAAATATGCATATTTCTGATTTAGCAGATTTAAAATTAACTATGTAGATATTTCCTACTCTAATTTCTGTTAAAACTATTAGGTTATCTACTGAAGTAATAATACAGGAATTTTTATTAAATGATACCTGAAATCTTTCATCACATAACTGACTTATGGATATAAGGTTGTGCTTCAGTCCACTTATATATGGTACCTTCCTGAAGGTGACTGCTCCAATTTTGACCTTTCCATAGCCTTCAGCCTTGCCACAATTTGAATCACAAAATATTACTTTGGGTCCTAACTTTAACTTGTAGTTGATTAGGTAGTCCTTATTTCCAGTCATGTGTTTTGAACACCCACTATCCAGATACCACTGTTGCTCTGTGGTGGGATAGTCTTTCACCTGTAATAAAATAGATTAGCTATTCTTGACCTAGGTTACCTTGAGTCCATATTTATTCACATATTTAAAACTGGAAATCTAAGAGTATTCTGGTTGGTTCTTATAAACTAAGGGATCATATCTTCTTGGTGGAATTATCCACTGATTAAATTGGTTAATGGAAGATCTTTGTTGATTATAAGTTTTAGGAAAATTAAAGTTTCTGCTAAAGTGAAATGGGTTTGACGAATTCAAGTAAGTTCGTCGATCTGAGTTCAATGAATGGGGTTGAGTTCATCGAACTCCACTCAAAGAATGAAAGTATTCATTCTCTGGGCCCCAATATCGTTGATCTCAAGTCGACGAAGCATACTGGTTTTGTCGATCGTAGTTCAATGAATAATTATAATAAATGTTTGCATTCTGAGTTCTTCGACTTGAGTTCGTCAAACTGTACACATTTCGTCGATCTGAGTTCGACGAAATCTGTTGAACATTATTATAATTAGGATTTTTCTTATTCTTATTCTTTTTCTTATTCTTTTGTTTTAACTCTATTTGTTTAACATTATTATTATTATCTATCTTTTCTTTACCTTTTTTTGAAACAAATTTTGTTGGTGTTGTTAGGATATTCTTTTGAATCAGTGGGGGTTGGCTTGATGAAACACCTAAGCCCAGCTTGCCATTTTACCTGACATTAACTGTGCTTGTGATGTCCATCAGCTTAATACTTCTCCCATTTAGGGACTCTTCAAGTTGCCTTGCCTTAGCCAATTTAGTTTTTAATGATATGATTTGTTCATTGGCTAAAGTTAATTCATCTTTGATTTTAATGTTTTTAGAAATAAAGTTTTCTTGATCTGTTAATTTTTCCCTAAGTGATTTAATTTCTTTTTCAGAGTTAATTAAATCAATGCATAGTGATTTGAATTCAGTTTTGAAATTATCTGAATTATAATCAAAAGAAGACAGTACCTGATCTATCTTAGATTCTAATGTTTCTTCATTGTCTGACTGCTCAGTTTCAGACAGGCTGCTTGATGCATCAATGGCCATCAAGCAAATCTCCTTTGCTTTGGCTTCTTCTTCATCTTCAGTAGAGTAAGAAGATGAAGACTCATCTTCTACTTCATTCCAAGTTTCAGCCACAAAGCCTTTCTACTTTCATTTATGCTTGCTGGAGGAGGGCTTGTTGTAGTGCTGCTTCCTGGTTTTCTTTTTCTCTTATTCTCTCCTTCTTTTGATTCTCTGGACACTTTGAAATAAAGTGTCCTGGCTTCCTGCAACCAAAGCAGAAAACTTCTTTGGTTGGTGTCTTGTCAAACCTTGGCTTGTCATCTTGCCTAGATGACTTTCTTCTGAAATACTTCTTTGCCATTTTGTAAAATATCTTGGCTAAGAGACTCAGAAGTTCTTCAATTGTTGTTGGAGCTTCTGTTTCATCTGAAGCTTTGAAAGCTATGTTTTGCTCCTTTCTTGCTGCTGAAGGAGTCTTCTCCTCTGCATGTTCTCTTGTCTTTATTAGATGCTCATAAGATTTGAGCTTTCCAAGAAGAGATTCAATGGAAATCTCATTCAAGCTTCTGGCCTCCTTGATTGGCCATATTCTGGAATCCCATGAGCTAGGGAATCACATGAGGATTTTGTCATTTACTTCTATAAGAGTGATGTCCTTATCCAGAGTCTTCAACTCATTGATGATAGAGCTTAGTCTGTTGTACATGTCACTTACATACTCTGATTCATCTTTCTTAAAATTCTCATATTGTGAGATGAGAGTTGATCTCATGTCCTTTCTCTCATCTGTAGAACCAACAACCATCTGGTTAAGTGAATTACAGATAGCTTTGGCAGATGTGCACTCAGCCACTTTTTGGAATATATCATCTAACATAGTATGTGCTAAGATGTTAATGGCCTTGGCATCTGCTATCTTGGCCTTCTTTTGCGCATCTATCCACTCAGGTGGTGGAACAACATGAGTGCTTGAAGTAGAGGTAGATGTAGTAGCAGTTGTAGGTTTAGGGGGACTTATCAAAATAGAGTTGTATATTTCTTCATCAATAGAGTTCATATAGAGCCTAATTCTTGCCTTCCAGATTGCAAACTTCTTCAGATTGCAAACTGGAGGTCTGATGCTTGCATAATCTTTGTTCTGTGTCATGCTATGAAATAAACAAAAAAACTAGGAAAACAGAAAATCAGATCTAACAAGTATCTTTTGATTCAAGTGTTAGCTTGTACAAACAAAGGAACACCCCTCTGATACCAAATGAAAGATAGGGGATAGATCTGAATACTCTATAGGGTGGGGGTGAATAGAGTAACTTAAAACTTTTTGGTTGTTTTTAAAATTATCAGAGTAAAATAAGTGATACCAATAGTACTAATAGAAAATGAAATGTAAACTAATCTATCACAGCAAACTAATCTATCACAGCACAGTAGGAACAAAATTGAAAATGATCAACCAGACGACATAAGAATTTTATAGTGGTTCCCCAACCTGGGTAAATCCACTCTTCTACCACCCCTGGTAGGAATCCACTATCAGGTTTTTGATTAGGTGACTGCCACCACAAGATCTATTTCTAGGGAGATCTCATAACCCTTTAGGCTTTTGATCAGGTGCCCAAAAAATAAGAATAAACTTTTGAAGGGTGTTAATAAACCCTTTCACAGGAGGTTAAGAGAGAGTTGATAATGTCTTCTCTTTCTCTATTCAATAGAGAAGATTAGTGGATTGTTGTTGTCAAAGCTCCTTCTGAAATAAAGATTGATTCAGAAAGCTTGGAGCATTGCTCAGGCTGTAGGTCTTCAGCCTTGCCTTGAAATGATTCAGCAATCTTCTGACTGATTCAGTGTTGTTGTACTTGAATATTCCTGTAGTAGAAGTTGGAAAATACACTTGATATTTGTTTGTTGTTCTTCTTCATTCTTCAGTAAGAACAAGTGAAAAACAAGTTGTTTTCTGCACAAAGATTTTCTTGTGTTACTTCTTGTCTGATGTCGAGTCTCTGTTCTTAGTTGGTTGTTCTGGAAAGATAAAATCTCTTTTATATTCTGCTTTTGAATTCTCCTTTGAAATTTTGAATTCCAAGCATTGAATTCTGATCTGTCTGGAGAATGAAAATGGCTGGAGATTATAATCTTTAATGTGTTTCCCCAACTGTCCCAATAAATTAAGCAAGTAATTAACCCTGTTGAAATCCATAATTAATGCTGCCAATAATGACTATATTCAAGTGAATATGTGCATTAATTACTCAGAAAATCACTGCTAAATAATATAGAAAATAGGGACAGAAATAAGGAAAAACTCTAAGTCTCGCTCGGGACAAAATTCGTCGATATCTGAACAGATTTCATTGACCGGAGTTCCAAGTTCGTCGAGCTGAGAAATCCTATTCGTCGAACTGAGCTCAGCAAACTGCATTCTGGAGATAACTTGCCAAATCTGTTCTCCAAGTTCGTCGAGCAAAGAATCTGCCTTCATCGAGCTGAGTTCAGCGAAAATAAACTAGAAAGAATCTGTTGAAGCTGAACTGCAGATTTTTCGACCTGGGTTCGAATATCGTCGAGGTCAACTCAGAGAATTAACTCTGAGTTTGTCGATCTGCGATCGATGATCGTCGAGCTCAGTTCGAAGAATTTTGAACTGATAATTTTGAACTTTGATTTCTTCTAAGTCTTGAGTCTCCTGAAGTCTTCTGCTGGCTGGTCCATGAAGGTTGAGCCTAATGACTAGCCTAAACTCTAGGACACATACACTTGACCCTGACTATATAATATAGGTCAGGCTCATCCTAATTACTGAACCTAGCCCAAATTCAAACTAGGGATCCAACAGGGACTTCTCCAAAACTACTGCTCCAAGGAGCTAACACCTCAAACCCCTCAGGATCTCTCAGTCTCCTCCAAGACTTAAATCTAAGTCACAAGGGACTACAACTCAGTGATCTACAGATCACCTACCTCATATCAAAGGCCCTACACTCAGGCTGGGAGGACAGCCCTACCTTAGATCCACTAGGGATCCTACCTCAGACCCAAAGGTCCTACACTCAGAGAGTATTAGTCTCTTATAGTCTCAGGCACAAAGGCCCTACAACTCAGTGAGAATGACTCACCTATCTAAGACTTGAACTCAAGTACTGCTGCTCTGGAAAATTTGCCCTACCACTCAGATCCAACTGGATCCTACAAGATAGAAGTCGATTTTATGGTTGATCTTGCCACAATAGATGTTTTCATGTGTCAAGGTTTAGGATAGAGATAAACTTAGGCCCACTATGACAATAGGAAAATATTTCCTGTGTTTACCTTAACTTGAACTGAGATAAACTAAGTCCTGACATGCTCTTCACAATACCAGGGATTTTTCCTACTAGAACTATGAAGTGACTCTAGCAAAACTTGCTGCTACTTGAGCTAAAAAGATTCTCAGCTCAACTTCTTCACAACAACAAGGATACTGAACTTGTTTTAGCTTTTGCTGTAAGTAACTGGCAGATAGATGTTCTTATTCTTCTTTCTTTCCGGGGCTGTGAATATTCAGCCCTAACTTCTTCTTTACAGCCTCCAGTAAAAGGTCTTTAGTGTTGTACTGCTGGATCTGTAAAGAACCTGTTGGCGCAGATGGAGAATTCCACCAGCTGACTTTCTTGCTCGACTTCAGAGATCTGCTCTGATCTTGCGGTAGTAGAAGATGAAGACAAACAACTAAGTTGTTGAGTCTTTAGACCTTCAGTCTTTTTTTGTCTTTGTTCTTATCTTCACAGCAACAATGGCGATGATGAAGAACTATCTCAACAACTCTTTTCAAAAAGTCATCTTCTTCTGTGAAGGCATTTCCTATTATCATTTATGTCCCAACGCCACTTTGAGTAGTGGGCCCCATATTTTTAATGCCAGTTGCATCCTTGCTTTAATGCCTAACTGTCGTACAGTAGATCTCCGACTTCTTTTGTCATGTACTGTAGCTTTGCTGCTAACAATTTGAATAAGGTTGACTTGTTGACTTGTTGATGTCAGCAATTGTGGACTTAGTCAAAACCCAAGCATCAGTAGTATTGGCGTTGAGTGAAAGAGCTTCACTCAACGCCAAGGTATTTAGACAGTTCTGTCTATGTAGGAGTTTACATTGTTTAGTTAGTAAGCCTCACTCAATGCTTTTTGCCTTAACCAATTCTGCAGCCTTTTCTGCATGCCTGGCATTGAGAGCATTGTATGAGCACACCTCACTCAATGCCTAGTGCATTAGCCATACTTTATGCCATTTAGGCATTACGAGTGTTGAGTGAGCATGCCTCACTCAACGCTTTTGGACTTAGCCAATTTTTTTCTTCCTCAACATCTTAAGCATTGGGAGTTTTGAGTGATCATGCCTCACTCATTGCCTTTTGCTTTAGTCAGATTTTATAAGTCATGGCGTTGAGAGCGTTGAGTGAGTATGCTTCACTCAATGCTTTCTGCCTTATCCAGAATTTTTTTGATCCATGGCGTTGAGTGATTAAGCTTCACTCAACGCATTTGGACTTAGCCAAATTTTCGTGTCATAAAAACACAGACACTAACTTAATGAGATACAGTAAACGATTTACCATATGGAGTTGAGTGAGGTTGCCTCTCTCAATGCTTATGGACTTAGTCAAATGTCATCATAGCTTTTCTATGGATCTGACTTATAGGGCAATATTCAACAAATATAGAGTATGACATTGAGTGAGTGATACTCACTCAACGCCTATGGACATAGCCATTTTTTTGCCCATTTTCTCTTAGGTTTTTACTGCATAAGCCTATCTCACAGCCTTTTGTTGTATGGCGTTGAGTGAGTTGACTTCACTCAATGCCTATGGGCTTATCCACTTTCTCAGCTTGCCACTCCTTTGGCTTTAACTGTATAGCCTTCACTCAGCACTTTAAGTCATTTGGCATTGAGTGAATGACCTTCACTCAAAACTTGTGGACATAGAAATTTTTCTATCAATCCATATCATAGGTAAATGTTTACCTGACCTAGCCACTTAGGATATCTGTCCCATCAATATTGCTAGGACATCCTGCAATCATTAAACTTGAGCACAAGTCAGATCACCACATGTGTATACATTGTTTATTAGGCCTTCTTCAAATCCGAGACATTAGGATCCATGGACCCAATAGTGATGAACATCCATTATCAACATGCCACATATTTGGCAATTTCACATCTATTATTTAAACAGGAATAGAATAGGCTTTCTTCTTCAATGTTTTTTTTCCTTTTCATCAAACCGGGTTGTATCCTTGTGCTAGTAATCCCTCTCTGAGTGATTTGTGATTTTGCTGCTCTTTGATGAGTCTTATTTATATACTGATTTTTGGACTCATCTGGGCTAGTTTTCTTTCACAGGCACTTCACTTTTAGTTCGTTATTGTATGTATTTCTTCTAATCTTTATTTCCATAGAAAGTGCACTTATAGGCATGTCGTTGTATATTTTTGATACTTTTATTGATTGTACTTCTTATTGTGATTGCCAGGAATGTCTGCACATATCAGTGGTTGGTTTGGGGCCCATTTTTGCCTAAGGGCCACTAATCATGCGATTTTACACGAGCATTCTCAGTGGATTCCTTAGCGCACGACCACTGGTCATACGCCACTGATCATGTGCACTGATTCCATTTTTCTTTTTGGTTCTGCCATGCCTATGCGTACTATCACAGGACACAGTGCCCAGACCACTGATCGTGCGCACTATTCTCCATTTATTCAAGTTCTTCCTGGGGCAAATGCACTACAACTGCACATAGTGCACACGACCACTGGTCGTGCGCCACTAGTCTTGTGCATTATAATTTCTACAATCTATAAATATGCAGGTTCCACCCTATTTCATCATTCTAGACTTTTTTCCCGCTGTTTTCATCTCCGAGGATTGTTCCGCCAATCTCCTTCATCCTCCACCGTAGGGTGGGCTCCCAGCAATCTTTTAATTGCCAAATTCAAGCCGGAGCTTCCTCTCGGCCTCCTCCTTCATCCTTGAGCTTCAAGAAGGGTTTGACCTAGCTTTCACCATCATGCTCGAAGGAGTTTGTGCCATCCTCTACCGGATCGTGACACGAAGAAGATGGGTCCATTGGGAGTTAGTGACAGCATCCTCTACCCCGGACGGAGTGAGGACCGAGCTAGCTCGCGGATTGACAACCCGATGATTCCTTCAATGAATCCTCAGCAAGACTTCGGATCCGGTCAATTTCGCACTCTCTTTTCTTCTTTTGTTGTTGATGGTGTAGCTTGATCTCTTTGTATTTGATGAAGTGTGCTTAATTTGATAAACATTTGTGTACAATCATGTCTATGTGATTTTATATTAACGTTATTTGCTTGAGGTGCGCCATTATCCATTCTCGACCACTCAGCGCCGCACTAGCAATTTCTAGTGGTGTGTGTAGCGAAGAGGTGCTCACGACCCACATTCTGTCGCTCTAACCTCCTCATCCACAAACCTACTCGTCCATCCGCCTAGGGATTCAGTGCATAGTGGCCCGTGTAGTTTTCCATCCGCCTGGCAAAGCATTGCATAGCGACATTGCATAGGAGTAGTTTATTAGTATTTTACTTTCTTTTTCCGCAACAATCAAAACACCCCTTCATAAACACCCACCAAAGGACTTCAATCTCAAGTCCTCCTCAAAATTAACTCCACCTTACTGTGTTCCTTGAGAGATCGATACTTGGGAAAATTCGCCCATTTATATTACTTGTGCGACTGGTACACTTGCCTTAAACTGCATCAAGTTTTGGCGTCGTTGCCTGGGAACACAGTCATTTGAGTTTTTGGAGAGGGAGATAAGAGATAGAAGCCTTTTCCATTTGTACATTGCATGTTTCTTCTTTTCTTTAGTTTTTAGAATTCGTTGCTTATTTTTCTTTGTTCCTTTTCTAGTTTTAATTTTTCAGCACCAAGCATTCCTTTTCTTTTATCTACTAGTGTGTAGTTAATTTTTGCTTAGAATATTTTTGTTGGTGAATTATTTCTTCTTGCACCATGTTTTATTATATGAATATTCATTGCAGATGGTGCAGAGACTATAGGCATGGTAGTTATGAGTGCCCCACTGAAGATAGTGAGCATAATTCTCGTGCTTCAGTGTATGGAGCACCGTCCTCTTATGGTACTTCATACACCATACCCAAGTCTTATGGTCACTTCTCTTCTACGCCTTCACCTTTTTCTTATTCCTCTCGAGTCCCACCAGTACTGAGGAGGAATGGAAAACAGAGTTTGTGTTGTCGTAGCACCGAGCACGTGTTGAAAGATTGCTCAGAATTTCAGCGCCAGTTGGAGGAGGATGATGAACCAGGTATCTGACTCGTTCCATCCACCTCTCAATTGGCTTCTCCTTCTGATTCTGATGAAATATTCACAGTACCACCTTGTGTAATGCTTCCATTCATCCCATGGAATATAACGGTGGGTCCGGCTGGGGCCCCACGCCATATTTCACAGACAAACGGCGGAATTACGTGTGAATATCAAATCTTGTGCTACTCGCTTCCTAACTCAGAGCATTCTAGCGCAACATGTTATGTTATAAGAACTCAACATACCGAATGTCCACTAATAGATATAAATTCCACATTTATACATAACCCAGGAATGTATATATCACACACACGTTCACGGCTTTGAGGCCTTACAAGTTTCTCTTTACAAAATATACAGTTTCATACATCGGCACGCAGGCCGACCACACATGAAATCCAATCAATCTCTGCATGGCCTTCAAGGGGCCTTAAGCAGCACGGCTTCATTCCGCACAATTCAATTCAACCATCAGCACTTGCAATTAGACATCCACCCCAAGAGCGGTAAACAAAGCAACGGTCAGCATTAGCTGACCAATTATAACGACTCTATCCTTTACCCGGGACAGTGGTTCCTTCCCTCTATGCATTGCATAATATCTACCAATCACAAAACAAGTGCTCTTAGGCACAACAGTATCACAAACGTCGGTTTCCGCCAGATGCTCCGTGCACTCAGGGCACCTTATTGGTGTACCGGATATACTAGTTGACCACCACCGATCAGAGGTTTTTAACGTGTTGGTTGGCCGATCCAAGTCCACCAATCTGCAGGCTGGCGACATTGCGTCCATCCCACTCAGAGGTACTACCCTCACAGCAAACTTGAGCATTTCGACAGTAGATCGACCCACCCTAGTGGTGTAGCAAGCTGGGTTTATCTCGTGCTCCCCAGGCATTACCACCAATCGACCTCCCAACCTAATTTTGATCGACCCACCCTTATGGTGCAGCAAGCCGAGTTTACCTCGCGCTCCCCAGGCATTGTCACCAATCGACCTCTCAAAACAACTTCGAGAAGGTCAGCCTTTCCCGTGCTCAAACCGTTAGTAGCGCACCACTCGACACAGGTCGGCCTTCCCTCTTGATTAGCCGCAGCTTTTCGTTCTCCCAAAGAAACTATCACTTACAGCGCTTACACCATAAGGAGCTTACTCAAAGCATCCCCGCTCAACATTCATACAAAAGTGCTTACACTCACAATTCATACAGATTCATATAATACATGGAGTCTTCTCCGGTTTACTACACGCTTTCGGCTCTAGATGCAGACTCAACTTCGAATAACTTCCGCTTTCCACTTCTTGGTGGAGTATTCCATGCACATGCATAAAGAAAGGACTTCGATTATCCAAGGAGGAGATCATTACCCTTGACGATCACTTTGGAGCCATGAACTAGACAGATGGAAATCACCGCCACGGCTTTGCCTCCACGAATCTAAACTCGCCTCTTGATTCCACAGTTCTCAGATCCTCCAGCAGCCGGCTTCCTCCTCCCTTCTTCCTCCCTTACTCTCCTCTCTCTCTATCCCTTAGAAAGAGAATGGCTAAGCATGAATGAAGAATAATCCATCCATCCTCAGCCTTTTAATGAGAAGGGAAGGGCCTGGACCCTTGGATCCACGATAAGTAAAATGAACGGCCTTGATTTGCCCAGAAAAAGGTTGAACACGACCTGACACGCCCTGTGACACGGCCGTGTCATAGGCCGTGTCCCTTAAGCGGCACACAACCGACTCAAACCCAAACAGTACACAGCTGTGTGACTTGCCCGTGTCACATCCTACACGCCCATGTCATGGTCGACACACCCGTGTCTAGAAGCTGTGTACCTCACACAGCATAACAACAAATTAACCCGAGCAGGACACGGCATGGGACACGCCCGTATCCCAGGCCGTGTACCCTAAGACACACCCGTGTCCACCAGCACACATGTTCCCTGGCTGCTCCCGAGAACGACACGGCCAGTGACACGACTGTGTCACAGGTCGTGTACCCTTACACGGCTGCAGACATGCCCCGCCGTGTACTCGTCGAGTGGAGTTTGACGACCCCGAGAAGGACACGCCCATGTTGCATGCTGTGTTCCCTCTCGAGAAATTCTCGAGTGCATTTCGTCGAGCACTCGAGAGGCTGCTCAACCCGAACATGACACGCCCGGGGACACGCCCGTGTCTCAGGTCGTGTCACCCAATCTGAACCCAAATTGGGATTTGGTGGTGTTACAACCCTCCCCTCCTTCAAAAAAAATTTTGTCTCGAAATTTAGCTCAGCTATACCTATCCACATAACCACATCATTCCTCAGCAAAATGATCTGGGGTAGAGTTCAGTGGCGGCAGCTTGTGTCGCCCCACACCATCACACAAAGCAAATCCTAACATGTCATACATACATGCCTATACACCATACTCATCACGTTTATCCCAGATAAGCATACATCCATCATATGTACACCCATAAATCCATATATCCAAACACCATGTAACATACACCTTGATAAACTGATCACCTGGATACAAGAAGGTGTACATAAACATCGCATTGTTCATTTCATAGAGACAACATCATATTTACATCACCCAAGTCATACAGTTCACTCTTTCATTCTAACTTGGGTTCACCCGCATCATCTTTCATAAGTCGTTTGATAGCTTCTTGGAGTTCCAACCTAAACACTCGAGGCTGTACTTAACTGATTGAGCTTTGTGGCTCTTGCACTTCAAGATTATGCAGTCGCAGTTGCATCCGGGATGCAGATGACTCGGCCACTGCTTTACCCTTTTCTTCATAAGACGCACCTGTCCTTTTCTCACCGCTTGGAGGGCCACTCCAACAATCATGGGCTATATGTCCCTGCTTCCCGCAGTTAAAACATGTATGTGTCTCAACACGTCCTTACCCGTATGTTGCTCCCGAAGAAATAGTCGACGGAGTTGTTTCGGCGGGCCTAAACCTTTTCATATCTCGCCTTTTAAACTCCGACTATTCCGACTGTGGCACTTTGAATTCCAACTTTTCCAACGCTAAACTTTTCTTATCATACACCCATTTCAAATCTTTTTTCAGCACCCAGGCTGTATCTACCAACGCTTGGAAGCCTTGATTCACTGATCTCGGGAGTGCTAACCTCAACTCATCATGCAGTCCCTCATAAAATTGATTCATCTTTCGCGCTTCTTCAGTGAAGGTAGACCCCACATAGCACCTAAGTCTGGTTAACTCATGCAGGTAAGTATCAATATTGCTCTCACCCTGCACAAGATGTTGAAACTCATTCTCCATCGCAATCCGCTGCGACATTGGTAAATACTTGGCCAGAAACAATCGTGAGAATTATTCTATCGATATTTCTTCCAATCCTCGTCATGCCAAGTGATGCACTTCCATTTAGTCCCACCAAATCCTCGCATTGCCTTCCAACAGAAAAGTGGCAAAAGTCACCTTCTGTGCCTCCGCAGTCCGGATTGCTGCCAAGATTCTCTTCACTATTGCAAGCCAATCTTCTGACTGCTTTGGGGAACCCGTCCCGCTAAACGTAGGTGGATGAAACTCCATGAACCACTTCAATTGCTCGTCCGCTGCTTGCTCATCCACCACAGCTTCAATACACTCTTGCCTTGCACCAGGCCGTACTAGCACCCCTGCAGGCCTTGCCTGCCCAGTAGGTTATTCTTGTAACAACACAAGCACCGTCTCAGTCACCACACGTATGGTCTCCGCCAAGGGAAGTGTAGGTGCTTCAACTGGTGGCGCACTCACATCGAACTGCTGGGGCTCAGACTGCCCAGCACCACTCCTCGTCACATGTCAATGTGCAAAACACCAGTTACGTCAAGTCCATCAAGAGAAACATACATTACCGACACGCTCACACTCCTCACGTGCATATATTACATTCCTAGTGGACATTATTGAGTCCAATTATGTTCTCCCTCGCAAAAATCTCAAACTTGGGCTCTGATACCACTTTATAATGCCTCCATTCATCCCATGGAATATAATGGTGGGTCCGGTCGGGGCCCCACGCCATATTTCACAGACAAACGACAGAATTACGCGTGAAAATCAAATCTTGTGTTACTCGCTTCCTAACTCAGAGCATTCTAGCGCAGCATTTTATGTTATAAGAACTCAACATATCGAATGTCCACTAATAGATATAAATTCCACATTTATACATAACCCAGGAATGTATATAACACACACACGCTCACAACCTTAAGGCCTTACAATTTGCTCTTTACAAAATATATAGTTTCGTACATCTGCACGGAGGCCGACCACACATGAAATCCAAGCTTTCTTTATACGGCCTTCAAGCGGACTTAAGCAGCACCAATTCATTACACTCAATTCAATTCAACCATCAGCACCTGCAATTAGACATCGACCCCAAGAACGGTACACAAAGCAACGGTCAGCATTAGCTGACCAATTATAATGACCCTACCCCTTACCCGAGGCAGTGGTTCCTTCCCAGTATGCATTGCATAAGATCTACCAATCACAAACAAGTACTCTAAGGCACAATAGTATCACAAATGCCGGTCTCCGCAAGACGCTCCGTGCACTCAGGGCATCTTATTGGTGTACTGGATATACCAGTTTCCCACCACCGATCAGAGGTTTTTAACATGTTGGTTGGCTGGTCCTACTCCACCAATCCGCAGGCTGGCGACATTCCGTCCATACCACTCAGAGGTACTAACGTCACATCAAACTGGAGCATTTCGACAGCAGATCGACCCACCCTAGTGGTGTAGCAAGCCAGGTTTATCTCGTGCTCCACAAGCATTGCCACTAATCGACCTCCCAACCTAATATTGATCGACCCACCCTTGTGGTGCAGCAAGCCAGGTTTACCTCACGCTCCCCAGGCATTGCCACCAATCGACCTCTCAAAACAACCATGGGCAGGTCAGCCTTTCCCTTTCTCAAACCGTTAGTAGCAGAACACTTGACGTGGGTCGGCCTTCCCTCCTCATTATGTAACATACCTCAAATAACTAGACCCCTAGGTGTGGTTTTTGTCATGACTAGGTCATGACAAAACCCTAGGAAGCCCAAGAAGGCCAAGTAAACCTAGGGATGTAGGTGAGACCACTATGTTCTGTAAATAGTAGATTTATGAACCCTAGTTTAAGGTGATCATGGGGCTACACCAAGACTACAAGACCCCACCATGGACTCACCAATCAATTGTAAGGTTTATCTGAACCTTAAGGGTCCATTGGAGTCGACTTAAGGTGGCCAATTTGACCTAAGACCACTTTAGGCCTAAATTGGGCAAGGTGCCCTAATTAAGGGCAGTGTGGCCTAGTTAAGCCCAACTAACCCTACCAAGGTCTTCCTAGACCTAAAATGGGGTCAAAGGGTCACTAAGGGCCCATGGAGGGCAGTAAAGGTGGTTAATTTGACCAAAGTAAACCCTAACCTTAATTTTGGCAAAGTACCCTTCCTAAGGGTAGGTGACATCCAAAGTGCCAAGTCAGCCCTACCCAACCCTACCTAGGCATTAGGGGAGATCAATGAGTCACCAAGGATCCATTGGGGGCAACCCAAAAGGTCAAAAAGACCAAAGTCAACCCAAGCCTACTTTGGGTCAACCTAGCCCAAAAGGGCTAGCCCAAGCCCAAGCCCAAGCCTCCTCATGTGTCTCCTGTAGGGAATAATGTGCATGAATGGGCTGCAAATAGTCCTCCAGGTTGAACAAGTCAACTTTGTGACTAGGAGAGAGGGTGAGCTTCATTCCATGTTAATGGAGGAGAGAGAAAGAAGAAGGAGGAGGGAATGAAGGGGGCCCAGCCTAGCCATTAATGGCTTTAATGGACATTGATAATCCAGCCACTCCCCTCCACAACTGAGGCATTAAACACCATCAGTGGGTCGAGAGAAGATTTTCCCAATCCTTACCTGAAGAAATCAAGCCGCCCCAATGTGTAGTTGTAGAAACCGAGCGGCACCGCCTTCAAAAAATGGCTTCCCGGCGATCTTCTCGACTTCAGGCCGCCGACAAGGTCCTCCTCCTCTCCTTGCCTCATGGTTAGATCATAGCAATGCTTAGGTTGAAGGTTCGGGATCAATTGAGCCTGAACCAATTCCTGGTTTTCATGGTTTCGGGCTGAGAAATATTCTGGGTAAAAATGTCGGAATCCGCCGCTCCAGCGGTTGTGTCGCTGCCAGTCGATAGCCACCACCTCGGTGGAGGTGTTGGTGGCGGTAGCTGGCCGGGGAAGTGTCGAGATGGGCAGTAGCAGCGGTTGGAAGTGGCTTCAGGCTCGGGCTATCTCAGCCATTGTCTGGAGGTAGACGATGAGCCCGGGCCTTTGGATCTGTGCCAAGATCCGTGCGCTTGATTTGATAAGGGACATTTAAATTGATTTTGATTTAATTTTTGTCACACTATCTGCAGTAGATGATTATAATTTTTAAAAATACGTAGGCTCCTCTACTGAAAAAGTCACCAACATGACGTTTGTAGCCCTAAGTGTCTATTTAATTCAAAATTGATTGGAACCAATTTGGACCTCTAGTTGGACCTATACCTAGGGCTATCCTGAAATTAAAATGGGTACCCACTCTTCATCCCTTGTCCAAATGACCTGAAATTTGGGCAGGGGGTCACCCTTAGCTATACCTAGGCCTGACCAAAAATGGGAATTTTTGGAGATACTTTGGCTATGGTTTTAGTTTTTATTTTATAACACTAGGGTAATTTTATTAGGTGGTCTAATTACCTTCAAACCCTCCCAAATTTTGGTGATTGGTCCCTGGCCTCATGATATTTCCCTGTATAAATTTTCACCTCATTTGGATATGTTTTGGAGAGGGAATGACTTAACCCTAATTTTACCTTAATGAGGGTTTCTTAAGTAAAAAGTACACCTTGAGGTTTAGTGGCCAAATCACCTCAACAGAGGCTGAGATTTTGACCACTGACTTGACATGACCTTTAACACCCTCATAGGGATTATGGGGTGGTCTAGGGTAGTTTTGCCCTAGGATCCAAACTGAAACCCTAAGGAGGGGCTTTTGAGTGTTGTGAAGGGCGTGGGGGTCAAATGCCCTTGTATGATCTTGCAACTTAGTAGGAATGATGCTAGGGTAGCCCAATTCCTCTGGTATGAATCTTAGAGGATTTGGAGATAGATAAACCCCCCAAATCCCTAACCCTAGCCCAGGGCATAACCACTTTTGTGAAGAATAAGCCACCAAAACTTGCTAAAAAAGGTGTGAAACTTAGGTAGCATGGTCTCTAAGTTAGATACGCTCTCTGGTGAATATATTGGAATTTTATGAGTAATATTACTAGCACCCCCTTTGTTATACATGATGTGGCCCTAAATGGTATTTTATTTATTATGATCACACTGTTCATTAGAGACTCATGAAATTTGGGCAGGAGATGTTTTTAGTCAAAATGATTATTCCTGAATTTTATTATAAATTTTATTTTAACAATTTTAATACTTCCTTCACAAGTTTTAAAAGGTACAATTACAGTCAATAAATTATTTAGAGGTATTTACTTATTGCAAAAATTGTGGAATTTGGTGTTTGATAATTTTAGGTCAATACCACTTGGAGAAATTAATTCATGATTTTTAGATGATTATTTGCAGTATATACTTTACAAACCCATAATTTTTGGAATCTGATGTTAAATTTATTCAGAGCTTGTTTCCTGCTAAACAAATTGGGAGACACAAGATTTTATGTTAAATAGTCATATTGAATTTATCATAAATTTTGTAGAGTATTTGCTTGTCTGAAATGGGTACTTCATGTTTAAACTGAGATTTTTTGATTATTAAAATAAATAAATAAATTATCAGATAGATTAGAAAAATTATGAATTTCTGGATTTAGGTTAAAAATATCATTATAGCTCTCCAATAATTATTATAGGCGTACTGGGTGATTATTTTGTGTACCTCCCATTTTAAATGTCATATGACTTATCATGGTCTGCATTTAGTAAACTGTAGAAATTATGTAGGAGTATGAATTTGGGCACATGAGATGGGGTTAGATTTTTGATGATTTGGATGAATAAGCCACCAAAACTTGATTAAAAAGGTGTGAAACTTAGGTAGCATGGTCTCTAAGTTAGATAAGATCTCTGTTGAATATATTGGAATTTTATGAGTAATATTACTAGCACCCCCTTTGTTATACATAATGTGGCCCCAAATGGTATTTTATTTATTATGATCACACTGTTCATTAGAGACTCATGAAATTTGGGTAGGAGATGTTTTTAGTCAAAATGATTATTCCTGAATTTTGTTAGAAATTTTATTTTAACAACTTTAGTACTTCCTTCACAAGTTTTAAAAGGTACAATTACGGTCAATAAATTATTTAGAGCTATTTACTTATTGCAAAAATTGTGGAATTTGGTGTTTGATAATTTTAGGTCAATACCACTTGGAGAAATTAATTCATGATTTTTAGATGATTATTTGCAGTATATACTTTACAAACCCATAATTTTGGGAATCTGATGTAACATTTATTTAGAGCTTGTTTCCTGCTGAAAAAAATTGGGAGACACTAGATTTTATGTTAAATAGCTATATTGAATTTATCATAAATTTTGTCAAGTATTTGCTTGTCTGAAATGTGTACTTCATGTTCAAATTGGGATTTTAAGATTACTACAATAAATAAATAAATTATCAGAGAAATTAAGAAAATTATAAATTTCTTTATTTAGGTTAAACATGTCATTATAGCCCTCAAATATTTATTTTAGGGGTACTGGGTGATTATTTTGTGTACCTCCCATTTTAAATATCATATGACTTATCATGGTCTGCATTTTGTAAAACTGCAGAAATTATATAGGAGTATAAATTTGGGCACATGAGTTGCGGTTAGATGTTTGCAGATTTGGATGAATGAAAATGAGTTAATCGTTGGAAGTTGGGATGAGTAAGGGGTTGGATTGCCTAGTGTCCGGTGGTGCTCGGGATCGACGAAAGATCGCCTTTCCCGTAGGGAGGAGGAGTCTAATGCACTGGGGTTGGATCCAGTAAAACAATTAAGGGTTGGGAAGTCTAGCAGCAACCAATAATAGTAAGTGCATTGCGAAAGAGAGCTTTGGGCGTAATCCCATCGTAGTTCCAAGTGCCTTCGAGTGCCCTTCACAGGGTATACCTTGGGCAGTCCTGGGCTAACCTAAACAGTAGGTAAAACTAAAATGCAAGAGTAAGTAGAAATAACCTAGGGTTGCACTCACACTCCCTGAGGTTATGGGAGTTAGGTTGGGTCACTCGGGCAGTAGGCTCGGTGGATTTGGAGATGGGCAAGTTGCCCGATGAGCTTTGGCTCGGTTGATGTTTGTGATTGGCAGGTTGAGCCGGTGAGCTTTGGCTCGGTTGCAGTTGGTGACGGACGGGTTGGTCCGGGGAGCTTTAGCTCCGTGGTTATACATCAAGGTTGCATGTGCATAAAGTAAAGGTGGTGGGTCTTCGGTATTGGGGAGTCGATGCACTGACGCCAATACGTTGACTCGGCAAGTGTGGTTTAGCACTTGACCAAGTGAAGTCCGGTGCGCCAGCCGGCAAGAGTACGCAGGAGCTCCGCTTAGTGTATCAGTGTCGAGACATATGATAAGTCTGACTGGTGGTGCAATTACCGGTTTAGAGGTGGGCGAGGCCCAACCCACCCCTTCTGTTTGCCACTATGGAGGTATCCTGGGAGGTTTAGCTCCAGAAAGGGGGAACTAAAGGTCTGTGTACACAGAGTCGAGTGTGTGTGTTGCACTTGCATGTTCACAGCATGACATAATTGCATTTCATAGCATAACCATTGTATTCAACCCGGATACCTATAGTATAAGATGGTATGGGACGCGTTATACAATAGGCCCTGCAAAATGACCCCTTAGTTTATAAGTTTGTGTGAGCGTGCTTATAAGTTAAGGTTTATTCAAAAATCTTTATATGTATGATTATTAGAAAACCGACACCCTATCATATAAATAGGTATGAGACTCTTCATACGATAGGAGCCTTGCTAAAGATCCCTTGGCTTATGTGTTCTCGCATAAGTTAAGGTTGCTCTTCTTGTTTAGTTTTTCATGTTTTTATTACTGCCTTATATACTATTGGACTGTTAGTTTAGTTCCGCCGCCATCTGCTTATTTGATATTCTCCAACTTCATGTCCTCTCCTTTCCTCCTCCCTGCCTAGTGCCTAGGTGCCAAGGGGGAAGGGGCGGGGGATGAAAGAACTTATTCTTTTAGACTAACGGTTTTCGAACCACATCATTTTAGGGAACCGTGGAGCCCAGCATGGAGGAGCAACCCCGGAGGTCGACGCGCTTGGAGATGGGGCAGTCTAGTACAGGAGTTCAGACGTCAAGGACTGTGTGTCCTGACCCCTACTAGTTATATTAGTTTTGCTTCCGAATTAAGAGATTTCTATTGAGGACATTTATGTATTGGGCATAAACCCAAGGATTTTAGTATTTTTATTATATCTGTGGACAATCCCTTCGTGAAGATCATTTACCATTTATGTGATTTTTGTGGAGTTGCTTTTGTTACTTTGCTACTGTTGAGATCGATTTAGCCGGAAGGATCGACATTTTGTAGTGATGACCTTTTCGGGCGTGAAGGTGTCACCGGAAAATGGCGGTTCCAGGTCTAAGACCCCGTGGTTTTAAAAAGAGAAAACGGTGGGGGGGGGGGGGGTCTTACAAGTGGTATTAGAGGTGACCTCGATCTCAAAGTAGCATTCCATTACCCCTGGGTCACCCCCGCACGAGTTTAGTTTGGGGACAAACTAAGCAGCAGAAGCAGTGGTGTGCCCATATGGGGGATCACATGTAAATTGTCCACCGTTAATTAGGTTTGAGTCGATTACTTACTAATGGCTTTTGTTACGCAGCCCCTAGCACAACCTACACTACAGGGCGGAGTCCAGCAGACTCCCGATGTTGCACCCCCCCCCGGTTCCCACTCCGTTCCTATTGTCAGAGATGGGGTAGACTCTGACAGCTATCTTGGAGTCATTTAGGGCACAACAGGTTCCGACTCCACAGCCAAACCCGGGGGCCAACTGGCTAAGTATTTCCGAGGACTTTCTCCTCCATCCTACTTAGGGACAGAGTCGGCCGTTCGGACGGAGGAGTTGCTGGACATTATGTATGAGATGTTGACTGCGATATGGTGCCCATGGGAGGAAAGAGTGTCCTTGGTCGTCTATTGCTTGGTGTCCTATGCCAAGAGATGGTGGAAGACTTCGCTGGACACGACATTTGCAGACAAAGAGGTTGTTGAGATAGCTTTGTGGGAATTCAGGGTCGCACTGTTGGAGCATTTTGTTCCGCAGTTGACCAGAGACGAGCTGGAGGATAGATTTCCATAGTTTAGACAGGGTAGCAAGACAGTGGTGGAATATCATCGGGAGTTCAACTATCTGGCCCGGTTTACGGATTCTTACCAGTTGGATGACGCAAGTTACACCAAGAGGTTCTATAAGGGCCTGCAAGAGGATATGAGGGAGGCTCTGTTGTTCGTGTCTAACGGACCTATTCCTCGGATATTGGAGATGGCGAAAAGGATCGAGGCAGATTGGCATACTACCCGAGGCCGGAAGCGGCCAGCTGAGGACCAGGGACAGGGAGTCCGAAATGATCAGTGGCAGGGCCGCGTCACAGATGGGAGAAGAGAATAAGACAAGCCTCGGCAGGAGGTGATACAGGAGCAGAGGGAACTAGTAGTGGTGGCCCCTTAACCAGCCCTGATATGGGAGGCGCAGAGACCCGGGGGTATGGCTTATCCCCCGCCAGAATGCTTCAATTGTCATCAAGTGGGGCATATTCAGAGGAACTGCCCCATGATGGGCGCACCACCACCAGCACCACCAGCTGCCCCGTCAGCTCAGTATTTTGGAGGCCGAGGATGTGGCCAAGATCATGGATACCATGGCAGAGACCACAGGCAGGAGAGGGAGCAAGTATATACATTGGATCTGACTCAACAACGGAACCCGGAGTAGGTGATCACAGGTACGCCAGTTAATTTTAAGTCTTCACTTTCCTAGATAATTAAAGTTATGGATATAGAATTGATAGACTAGGAAAGAATATCATAATTAGATTTCTAAGACTTTAAGTTAAACCCCCATGCATAGTCTTCATCAGCGGCAAGCACGCCTATACACTGTTCGATACGGGTGCTTCACACTCGTTCGTGTCAGAAGCCTTCGTGGAAGGGCTGGAAGGCGTGGAATGGTTCACATGCCTGATGATGAGGATAGGGCTACCTGACGGATCAGAGTTATTCACCACCGTCCGCTGCAACATGGAGGCGGAGATCCGTGGAAAGTTATTTGAAGCACCGGCAACGATCATGAAGATGCCATTCTTTGATTTGATCCTGGGAATGACATGGTTGCGCTGGAACCATGCTCAGATAGACTGCATGTCGAAGAGGATTATTATGAGGCATGGGGATTCCTTCATCGTCATCGAAGGTATTAGATTTATCCCCCCTCTCTTGCTGTCATCCGTACAGGCCGTCAAGGCCCACTTATAGGGGGACGAAATCTATGAAGTGTTGTATGGGATGGCCGAGACTAAGTGTTCCATCTCGGATATTCGGTGGTGCGAGATTTTGCCGACGTATTTCCAGAGAGGCTGTTAGGGCTACCCCCGCAACGGGAGCAGGATCTCCGGATACAGCTGGTGCCGGGGGCTAAGACAGCGTCTAGAGCCCCTTACTGGATGGCCCGAAGGAGCTGACAGAGTTTCGGAGCCAGCTTCAGGAACTGGTGGAAGCCAGGTTTGTCCGGCCAAGCTCGTCATCATGGGGAGCCCCGGGGTTATTCGTCAAGAAGAAGGACGGGACACTCAGATTGTGCATCGACTACCGGGCACAAAACTGACTGACAGTTCGGAATACCTATCCACTGCCAAGGATAGATGAGCTATTTGACCAGCTGGAGGGCGCGCATTTCTTTTCAAAATTGGACTTAAGGTCAAGCTACTATCTGTTGTGGATCTAGTAGGACGACATACCGAAGACTGCCTTCAGAAGTACATATGGGTTGTTCGATTTTACTGTGATGCCATTCGGGCTCACGAATGCACCATCGGTGTTCATGAGTCTCATGAATCGGGTGTTCATGGCATATCTTGATGTGTTCGTCATTGTATTTTTTGACGATATCCTCATCTACGCGAGGACAGAGGAGGAGCACACACGACATCTGATGCTGACCCTAGAGATACTACGGAAGCACCAGCTCTTCGCAAAGTTCAGCAAATGTCAGTTCTGGTTGAAGGAGGTGGCCTTCCTAGGCCATATCATTAGTGGTGCTTGGTTGGCAGTGGACGCGGCAAAGATTCAAGCTGTTCGGGATTGGCCGCAGCTGAAGTCGGCCTCAGATGTGCGGAGTTTCCTAGGACTTGTCGGGTACTACCGGAAGTTCGTGGATGGATTTTCTCATATTGCCCTTCCACTCACATCCCTGAGAAGGAAATATGTGCCTTTTGTCTAGACCCCACAGTGCGAGGTGGCCTTTCAGTAGCTAAAGAATCGACTCACCTCGGCTCCTATACTACCCCTTCCTTCGGGGAAGGAAGGATTCCAGGTCTACACCGACGGTTCCTACCAGGGCATGGGTGCGATGCTGATGCAGAATGGTTGTGTGATAGCATTCACTTCTCGGCAGCTGAAGAAGCATGAGCTGAACTACCCAGTTCATGACTTAGAGATGGGAGCGGTCATATTTGCGCTGAAAGACTGGCGACACTATCTCTACGGTGTCCAGTGCAATATTTACTCCGATCACAATAACTTAAGGTATGTGGACATGCAGAAGGAGCTGAATATCAGGCAGAGGCGATAGGTGGAGTTTCTAGCAGATTACCAGTACGAGATGCACTACCACCCAGGAAAGGCAAATATGGTGGCCGATGCGCTGAGCCGGAAGGCCACAAACTCTGGAGCAGGAACGTAGTTGATGGCCTTGGAGTTGGTCCAGATGTTCGAAAAGATGCAGATATCCTTTGTGTCTGAGGATTACCCTGAGATGTAGCGGGAGTACCTAGCATCGTTGGTTGCCCCAGATGACATTCGAGATCGAGTCATAGATGGGCAGAGGCAGGATGCCCAGCTCGAGCCGATATTCCGGGCCTTAGAAGCAGGCACTGCTGGAGATTACTCACTGAGGGATGGTCTAGTGTGTTTCATAGGACGAATTTACCTACCAGAGGGAGGCCAGGTCCGGGAAGATATCATGTCAGAAGCTCATTGCAGTCGGTATTCAGTACACCCGGGAGTTACGAAGATGACTGCGGACCTGAAGAAGACCATGTACTGGCCAGGCATGAAGAAGGATATCACCTACTTCATGACCCATTTCGAGGCATGCCAGTTGGTGAAGGCAGAGTGCAGATACCCCGCAGGATTATTGCAGCCACTCCTAGTGCCGGAGAGGAAGTTCGATGATGTTGCGATGGACTCCATACATGGGCTTCCCCGATCGCAGACAGGAAATGATTCGATTTGGGTGATCGTCGACCGGCTGACAAAGGTAGCAAGATTTATTCCGATTAGGAAGGATGACTCGGTTGGTGTCCTGATTCGAAAGTTCGTGGAATAGTTCATCCGTTAGCATGGCGTACCCAGGTCGATTGTATCAGATCGAGATGGATGGTTTACATCCAGGGAGTGGAGATCAGTGCAGAAAAACTTGGGCACTCGGTTGACATTCAATACAGCATTTCATCCCCAGACTGACGGATAGATGGAACGCACAAATCGGACCTTGGAAGATCTACTGTGACTTTGCATATTGGATCACGGTGAGCCCTGGGAGAAGTTGTTGCCCCTGATCGAGTTCTCATATAATAACAGCTACCAGTCCAGCATAAGGATTGCTCCTTTTGAGGACTTGTACGGACGGAGGTGTAGGACTCCGCTGTCATGGATATAGGATGAGGATCCGAAGGCTTTGGGTTCACAGTTTGTTAAGGACACTGAGGCTTAGGTGAGATTAATACGGGATAGAATGCTAGAGGCACAGAGCCGACAAGCTAAGTATTATGACGAGCGACGTCATCAGGTGGATTTCCAGGTGGGGGACCAAGTGTTCTTGAAGATCCTACCAATGCATGGGGTTTCACGGGTGCGTGGTCGGAAGAAGAAGCTCACCCCAAGATATATGCGGCCTTATAGGATCTGGGAGCGGATCGGTCCCTTGGAATACAGGCTTGAGCTGTCACCGGAGCTGGAAAGCCTGCACGATGTGTTCCATGTATCCTCTCTCAGGAGGGCTCTATTACGCCCGGAGTATCTGATTACAACCACGGATGGGCCAGTACCCTCTGATCGGTCAGTTCACCTGGAGCCGGTCCAGATTGACGATAGGGGAATACGAGTCTTGCGCCGCAAGAATGTTCCATTGGTCGAGGTCCTGTGGAGGAATCATGGTCGAGAGGAGTACACATGGGAGCCCCAGTATTTGATGCAACAAAGGTACTCGGAGCTTTTCAGTCAGGTATTACTCACCACCTCTCGGGATGTTACAATTTTTCCATTCATATTTGAAACCCCGTAGGCCTAACTAGAATTTCGAGGACGAATATTTTTTTTATTATATATTGGGATTTGTAACATCCCTCAAACAACTAGACCCCTAGGTGTGGTTTTTGTCATGACTAGGTCATGACAAAACCCTAGGAAGCCCAAGAAGGCCAAGTAAACCTAGGGATGTAGGTGAGACCACTATGGTCTGTAAATAGTAGATTTATGAACCCTAGTTTAAGGTGATCATGGGGCTTCACCAAGACTTTAAGACCCTACCATGGACTCACCAATCCATTGTAAGGTTCATCTGAACCTTAAGGTTCCATTGGAGTCGAGTCAAGGTGGCCAAGTTGACCTAGGACCACTCTAGGCCTAAATTCGGCAAGGTGCCCTAATTAAGGGAATTGTGCCCTAGTTAAACCCAACTAACCATACCAGGGTCTTCCTAGACCTAAAATGGGGTCAAAGGGTCACTAAGGTCCCATGGAGGGCAGTCAAGGTGGTTAATTTGACCAAAGTCAACCCTAACCTTTATTTGGGAAAAGTACCCTTCCTAAGGGCAGGTGACCTCCAAAGTGCCAAGTCAGCCCTACCCAACCCTACCTAGGCCTTAGGGGATATCAATGGGTCACCAAGGATCCATTGGGGGCAACCTAAAAGGTCAAAAAGACCAAAGTCAACCGAAGCCTACTTTGGGTCAACCTAGCCCAAAATGGCTAGCCCAAGCCCAAGCCCAAGCCTCCTCATGCGGCTCCTTTAGGGAATAATGTGCACAGATGGGCTGCAAATAGTCCTCCAGGTTGACCAAGTCAACTTGGTGACTAGGAGAGATGGTGAGCTTCATTCCATGTTAATGGAGGAGAGAGAAAGAACGAGGAGGATGGAATGAAGGGGGCTCGGCCAAGGGGAGGCCAAAGGCCACCTTTAATGGCTGAATTCAAGTCCCCTAAGGAAGGGGAGAAGTTTCCAGTCATTTCCCCGGCCACCAAGGCCTGGTTCAGCCCCCCTCCTCCATGGCCGAGCCTAGCCATTAATGGCTTTAATGGGCATTGATAATCCATCCCCTCCCCTCCCCAACTCAGGCTTAAAACACCATCAGTGGGTCGAGAGAAGATTTTCCCAATCCTTGCCTGAAGAAATCGAGCCCCCCACTGTGCAGTTGCAGAAACCGAGTGGCGCCACCTTCAAAAAATGGCTTCCCGACGATCTTCTCGACTTCAGGCTGCCGGCAAGGTCCTCCTCCTCTCCTTGCCTCATGGCTAGATCATAACAATGCTTAGGTTCAATGTTCGTGCTCAATTGAGCCTGAACTAATTCCTGGTTTTCATGGTTTCGGGCCGAGAAATGTTCTTGGTAAAACCGCCGGAATCCTCCCCTCTGGCGGTTGTGTCGGCACCAGTCGATAGCCACAACCTCGGTGGAGGTGTCGGTGGCGGTAGCTGGCCGAGGAAGTGCCGGGATGGGCGGCAGCGGCGGTTGGAAGTGGCTCCAGCCTCGGGTTATCTCAGCCGTTGGCTGGAGGTAGACGATGAGCCTGGGCCTTTGGATCTGCGCCAAGGTCCGTGCGCCAAATTTGATTAGGATCATTTAAATTCATTTTGATTTCATTTTTGTGACACTATTTGTAGTCACCAACATGAAGTTTGTAGCCCTAAGTGTCTATTTAATTCAAAATTGATTTGAACCAATTTGGACCCCTGGTTGGACTAGGGCAGCCATTTTGGTGGGACCTATACCTAGGGCTATCCTGAAATTAAAATGGGTTCCCACTCTTCATCCCTTGTCAAAATGACCTGAAATTTGGGCAGGGGGTCACCTTAGCTATACCTAGGGCCTGAACAAAAGTGGTAATTTTTGGAGATACTTTGGCTATGGTTTTAATTTTTATTTAATAACACTAGGGTAATTTAATTAGGTGGTCTAATTACCTCCAAACCCTCCCAAATTTTGGTGAGTGGTCCCTGGCCTCATGATATGTCCCTGTATAAATTTCCACCTCATTCGGATGTGTTTTGGATAGGGAATGACCTAACCCTAATTTTATCTTAATGATGGTTTCTTTGGTAAAAAGTGCACCATGAGGTTTAGTGGTCAAATCACCTCAATAGAGGCTGAGATTTTGACCACTGACTTGACATGATCTTTAACACCCTCATAGGGATTATGGGGTGGTGTAGGGTAGTTTTTCCCTAGGATCCAAACTCAAACCCTAAGGAGAGGCTTTTGAGTGTTGTGATGGGCTTGGGGTCAAATGCCCTTGTGTGATCTTGCAGCTTGGTAGGAATGATGTTAGGGTAGCCCAAGTCCTCTGGTATGAATCTTAGAGGATTTGGAGATGGATAGACCTCCCAAATCCCTAACCCTATCCCAGGGCATAACAAATTTTGTGAAGAATAAGCCACCAACACTTGCTAAAAAAGATGTGAAACTTAGGTAGCATGGTCTCTAAGTTAAGTAGGACCTATGGTGAATTTATTAGAATTTTATGAGTAATATTACTAGCACCCCCTTTGTTATACATGATGTGGTCCTAAATGGTATTTTATTTATTATGACCACACTGTTCATTAGAGACTCATGAAATTTGGGCAGGAGATGTTTTTAGTTAAAATGATTATTCCTGAATTTTGTTATAAATTTTAGTTGAACAACTTTAGTACTTCCTTCTCAAGTTTTAAAAGGTGCAATTGCGGTCAATAAATTATTTAGATCTATTTACTTGTTGCAAAAATTATGGAATTTGGTCTCTGATAATTTTAGGTCAATAACCACTTGGAGAAATTAATTCATGATTTTTAGATGATTATTTGCAGTATATACTTTATAAACCCATAATTATGGGAATCTGATGTAAAATTTATTCAGAGCTTGTTTCCTGCTAAACAAATTGGGAGACACTAGATTTTATGTTAAATAGTCATATTTAATTTATCATAAATTTTGTAGAGTATTTTCTTGTCTGAAATTTGTACTTCATGTTCAAACTGGGATTTTTGGATTATTAGAATAAATAAATAAATTATCAAATAAATTAGGAAAATAATAAATTTCTTGATTTAGGTTACAAATGTCATTATAGCCCTCCAATAATTATTATAGGGGTACTGGTTGATTATTTTGTGTACCTCCCATTTTAAATGTCATATGACTTATCATGGTCTGCATTTAGTAAAACTGCAGAAAGTATGTAGGAGTATGAATTTGGGCACATAAGTTGGGGTTAGATGTTTGCTGATTTGGATGAATGAAAATGAGTTCATCGTTGGAAGTTGGGATGAGTAAGGGGTTGGATTGCCTAGTGTTCGGTGTTGCTCGGGATCGACGAAAGATCGTCTTTCCCATAGGGAGGAGGAGTCTAATACTCTAGGGTTAGATCCGGTAAAACAATTAAGGGTTGGCAAATCTGGTAGCAACCTATAATAGTAAGTTCCTTGCAAAAGGGAGCTTTGGGCGTAATCTCATCGTAGTTTCTAGTGTTTTCGAGAGCCCTTCACGAGGTATACCTTGGGCAGTCCTGGGCTAACATAAATAGTAGGTAAAACTGAAATGCAAGAGTAAGTAGAAATAACCTAAGGTTGCAAATAATGGCCTAAAGTTTTATTTTCCTGCAAACAAATCAAATTTTTTTAATAATCTCCTTGTTATTTTCATCCTGAAATTCAAAAATAATATTTTATTACCTAGTTATTAAGCGGGAATAAATTTATCTTTCCAAAATTTATTTGGGTGAGAGTCTTTATTTCATTGCATGTGCACCAGATTCGAGTAAACTTTTCTGTCCCATCACCACTAGAAAATAGCCTATGACGTGTATGCTAGAATACAAGTACCCACTTATGATGGTTATGACTATTTGTATGCTAAGGTCGTGGCTAAACACACCCCAGCCTTGCCTTCAAACCATAGGAATACCAACCTTCCCCACGTTTATCCTCCCACTAGAAGTGTGGCACCTACTTATGATGGTTTAGGGTGTCCCCAAGTTTTCCTAGACTGGGTTAAGGAAATAGTGTGCTACTTTGAGTGGTACAAATCGACTGACGTGGATAAGGTTTGAGTGGCGAGAATAAAGTTGTTAGGTAGAGCTAAGATATTCTGGTTAAATGAGGAACGACATCTGAGAGCCGAGAATGGTAAATAACTTATTGGTTGGGCAGACATAAAGGCCATACTGACAGAACAGCATGTCCTTACGTACCATCGAATGCAGATGTTAGATGATTTGGCTATCTTTAAACAAGGGAATAAGTCGGTCTTCTAGTATATGAGTCTTCTTAAGGATATAATGGTTAGGTGTGGTGTGAAGGAGATGCCAGAGCTCACCCTCTCTAGGTTTCGTAAGGGGTTAAACCCCTACATCCAGGGTAAATTACTGTGTTATGGTCACACTGACCTAACTCCACTTTTAATGCTGTATTGGATATTAAGAAGCATAATGTTCATAAGAATAAGACTCCCTCGTTTCAGAAGGGAGAGTTCGTCTTAGGACCACCACCCACTTTTAGGGAAACCATTCCTGATAGGTCTTATGTCTTGGACTCCAAAAGTGTTACAACTAGTGTGTTGCCTCTGTTAGCCTCAACGACTGAGCCTCTTAAGATTGTAATTAAAACCAATGAGGATTCTGATGTAGATGTGGTATCTCTTGATTCTAGGGATGACCCTGTAGGTGAGAGTATTCCGACATGTACTTTAGTGCCCAACGATTCTGATGAGTCTGAAATTGAGGGAATACATTGTGATTTAGAATACGATGTATGGGATGATTACGTTCCGATCTGTGAGAGTACTACGTTGCCTATTACGTGCCCTACTAGCATTGTGTCTTATCACCCTAGTATTAAGTTCCCTCTCCAGGCTACGATCCCAATCGTGTTAGAGCATACGATTACACCTACTGAGATTATATCTGAGTTATTTGAGGAGCCTGAGAGTGAGGATGTTCCTATTGATATTGTGGATGAGTTACCATCTAAGGGAAGGGAAATTTTGGACGATTCTATTATTGTACACCCGGATGTGAGTTGTTTGACGATATCATAGTTGGGTCAAATTTATACTGATTTAGATTTTATCCCGGGATTGACTTTACCGACCCTTCCCCCTGCTTATTTGCCTATCTTAGTTGACTTTTTAGGACGAGGAACCGGTAGACCTAGTCCAAATTTTAGTGTCACGCCCACTTTATTAGTTCCTACATTGGTATTGTATCAGCGTATAGATATTACCATGTTGAGCGCACTAGTATTTGGACTTTTCACCGCACCTCATAGACATGACTACGCATCACTTTTGACAACTCATTTTTCTGCGTGTCCGACTACGATTCCATCCTCTACTATGACTGATCTTGATTCTTTGACAATAGTGCCTCTGGTTGTGGTGTCCCCTAAACATACTTATATACCACACCCGGTCACACGCATTTACCCCCCGCCTTTTGATGACCCTCATTTCTCTACGTTAGTGACTTTAGTTATGTCCCTTGAGTTGTATCGCTCGCACATCATGTCACATCCGGGAGCGTCCAATTCAATTGTTTATGATGAGCAGTTCTCCTTGGCATATCTTCATGCCAAGCGTGAGTATTTAAAATTTAAAATTAAGACTGCGAATTTGGAGCCCATTACAATCATCTCTGATTATAAGGCTCCCGTGCCACCTGACTTAACCCCTTATTCTCTGTATTTGGGTATGGTCATGTAGCACAGATAAGTAGCTATTTATAGTACTTTTTATATAGTTTTCATTTAATAAAAAGTTATGTTTAATCTTGTTTTTCTTAATTTATTGAATTAATCTCTTGGTTTTTTCATTTCAGGTTTATTTGTGCTGCTAATAACAAATTGGAGCATGCTAGGCTAATCAGAAGATCAGACAGAGCAATCCTAAAAAAATTAACTTTTCACGGCAATGTCACGGGCGTGACCTACAGGTCACAGGCGTGACACATGCCCGTGACCTATAGCGGAGCTCCAGAGAACAGATCACAACATTTTCAAGCTACACGCCCAGGACACGGGCGTGACCTATTGGTCACGGGCGTGACAAAGGCGTGGCCACCAAGCGGGACACATATCTGCTCAAAATCGTCGAACGCAAACCGCAAATCATCGAACGTACATCGACAATCGTCGAACTCAAATTTGAAGATCATCGAATGCAAATTGAAGATCGGCGAACGAAGATCGTCGAATAGCCAAGTACACGCCATGCCCTTGGTCACGGGCGTGACCCCAGACGTGACACCAATGGGCTCAGATCGTTGAACGAACATCGTCGAACGCAGATCATCGAACGAAGAACGTCGAACGAAGAATGTCGAACAGAGAATTACACGCCCGTGACCAATCGGTCACGGGCATGGCCAGGGCGTGTCAAGTGCGTTTCCAGCATTAAATCAAGCCGTTCCTGACGTTGCTTCCAGATTGTCATTTCAGCCTGACACACCCATGGTCACGGGCGTTCCTAGGGGGAGTGACCCCTCCATCAACAGGGATTTACTCCCGCTGTTTTCAGCTTCCCGTAGTTTCCAGAAACAGAAGTGACACGTCCTAGATCACGGGCATGACCTTGGGGCGTGACCAGCCATTTAACAGATTTTGGCGGTTTCTCCTCCAATGTTCCCGAGCTTTCAAGACGGCGGTTCTGAGGCTGACACGCCCTAGGTCACAGGCGTGACCCAGGGCGTGACCATGCAGAAAGTTTTCCTATAAATTGCAGATGAGTTCAAAAGCTTAGAGAGGAGCTAGGAGGCCCATGTAGGAGTAGTTTCAATAGATTTTTTCCTGTCTTTATGCATTTTTCTTCATGTACTTTTTAATTTCATAGTTGTAGACTTTAATTATTGCACTTTTATTGGGTAGTTGTTTATCTTTCCATGTAGCACTATTTTCATTTTCACTTGATTTTGACAAGTTTTAGAATAAAATAATCTCCTTTTGTCAAACTCTTTATTTATCACTTACGATTTATCTCTGATTTATATTGTGTCGAATTCATATTTCACGGATATGCTCTTCGATTTTAAATCCGTATCTTAAATGACCGAGAGGTTGCGGATATGAGTAGATCAATCAGAGATAAAAGGAGTTCCATGCACTCCTCGAGAGAGGACGACATAAATCTTCCGGATTGGAGTCAAATCCAATAGAGGGGTTCACCGCCTAATGGAAGCTTAGGGGTTTTGACTGGCCGAGAGGTCTTAATCGATCAATCTAAGGTTAGTCAAAAGCATGAGCTCGAGAGAGACGCTTTTGTACTTAAGGAACCTCCCCGGTCGAAGTTGTTAATTTAGAGCTTGGTTTCCATAAAGAGTTTGTTTTAATTCAAGGCGAGTTCAGATCAAGTGCTAGTTTTCAGTTTAGTTTATTTCATTTTGTTTAATTTAATCTCCTTTTATATTTAGATAAAATAATATTAATTTGCGTGAGTAGGAGTACTCAACAGGCCCCGAGTCTAATACGACATTTCATATAGTATATTTCGATAGGTACACTTGCCTATTTCGACATTATGGTATGGATACTTTTTAAAACTATAAAATTTCACATCAAGTTTTTGGCGCCGTTGCCGGAGACCATTTTTGGTTATATTTTGAAAGCGCGAATTGTACTAATTTTATCATTCTCGTTCTCTACCCCTATTCACTTTTTCATTTTCTTTTTCGAATTCCATTCTATTAAGTAACGGTTGTTTTATTTTCTTCCTTTTTACAAAGAAAATGTTATCGCAATTGGCCGTCAAAATTGCCGAGCTTCAAAATCAACTAGATATGTTGAAAGCCGCAAGACAGCGTCAAATTTCATGATCTTATTGTGGTTCCCCTCATCGGAGTGAGGAATGTTTTTATTTTTATCATCAAAATTATTCTTATAATTTTGATAATAATTATGAAAATCATTCTTCCTACTTTAATCAGCACCCTTTATCTAATTTCCATGAAAATCACTTTTCCAATAATTTTTCCAATTTTAATTTTTCAAATTTTCATGAAAATACTTTTTCAAGCTTCACTGCGAACAATTTTTTTGATTTTTGTAATTTTCCCTCTTCCTCGGATATTGATTTCCGGCATGATCACCCGGAAAGATTCCCGAGTAATGAGGATTTTTATTTAGATCCGAATTTTTGTTCTTCTTTTTCCGCACCACACGGTTTCTCTCCTAATTTTGGGGATTCTTCTACATTTCCGTTTGATTCTTCTCCCCAAAATCTGGATGAGACTTTTATTACTTTTAATAATTTTTCCTCTTCTTCGGATAATGTCACTAATGCGGAACATGAATCTTCATGTCCCCCCGCAGTTGCTTATACCGAAGAAGAAGAAAAACTTTTATTTCAAGAACTTGTTAGGTGTATGGACGCGTTGGAAGCAGAAGAAGAAGAAGAAGAACATGTTTCTCCTCCTCCTACTCCCAATTTTCCTCCTATTAATGAATCTCCATGCACAATTTATGGCTTTTTAGGAGGAAAAATTTTTGAACAAGATGCTTCCGACGCTTTTATTTTAAACAAAATTTCGGATGAAAAATTAATTTTAGAAAATAAACAACCCGAGCCTAATGTTATAACTTCGCAAGAGCCTCCTCCTTGTGAAGATTTTTTTGACGCGCTTCTTTTTGATTTTTCTTTCCCTAATAAGTTTCATGAAGAAGATGAGCCGTTGCAATCAAATATTGTCCCCGACCCTTTTGCCGCTCATCTAGAAAGATTAAAATCACGTCAGGTATGCATAGGTGATTTGAATCTAAGTTTTCAAGTCAACTGTAAGAAAAAAAATCAAGAAGCATGCGGAGGAGTAGCCGGGCAAGCGACTTTGGTATCTTCGCCAAAGCGCGAATTAAGGAAGTTGCCAGTTCATTTCAATTTTTATTTTCCATTCTCCTAACAATAACCGTCTATCTTAAAGACGGAAAAAAGAAAATCGCTCTTGGGAGACACCCCTTTCTTATCTATTAGTTTTTATTAATTTTATTTTTCACAAATTATTTTCTTTCCCCTCTCCTACTTAACTTATAAACATTGGAGACAATGTTTATTTTTAAGTATGACGGTGGATTCTTATTTATTGTTTTTATTTAAAAATTAAAAAAATGAAAAATCTCTAAAATCAAAAAAATTGAAAAAATCTTTAAATTTTTTTTAAAAATTTTTTTTTTATCATCAGAAGGAAAAATAAAAAAAATATAGAAAAAAGAAAATACAAAAAAACCAAATAATACTCCCCTACTTAATTTTTATGTTTTTTAGAAATTTACTTTGAGTTTGTTTCTAAGAATTTTTATAATTTTTGATTTTCTAAACTTTTATTTCATCAAAGTTAGTTAAAATTAATTTTTAGGTGATTTTATTTTAAGGAATAAATTTATGAAATAAATTTGTTTAGAGAAATCTATTTAGCCCTTTTCTCTTTTATTATAATTAGTTTCAATATTATTGTGGATTAGTTTAACAATTTTTAGATTCCAATTATCTCCGCTTAAAACTTTAAGATTCTTAGGAAATTTTAATTTACTATAGTTGCTCTCTTTTAATTTTAATTTAATATAAATATTGTTTAGCTTTCCCTTATTTTAAGTTTTCTTGTTAGATCATATGTCACGGGGATTAGAGGATAAAATTCATTATCCCTTGGTACACATATGTATTTTTTTTTGTTAGATCATATGTCATTGGAATCAAGTATTCCTTGGTATAAATAGGCAACCCTCCAAAAAGGTGTAAAAGGATAAAATTCATTACTCCTAAGCAATTTTGTTTGAAGAGAAAAAAGGGAAAAAAACATCAAAAAATAAAAAAATTGTGCGTGGTGAGAGGATAAAATTCATCACCCCTAATCTAAGATCTCTTCAATGTTACTTTTTCCAAACCGAAAACCCAATATAATTGCTTTAGTTTTAAATTAAAATTGTAAGAGAGCATAAGTAGTGGTATGAATTTTCCTCCAAGTCTCTTTTTAGTGAAAAAAGTGTTTATAATTTTTAATCTAACTTTGTTTACTAACTACTTAATTTTGAGATCTAATTATTTTATTAGAGAAACTTTGCTAAATATTTATCTTTTCTCATTTTATTTTTATATTTTAGGACTTAAAATTTTGAATCCCTTAAGTTAATTTTTAACTTTCTTTTGATTTAATATATTTTTAGTTTAATTTAAAAATTATATTAATTCCTTATAATTACTCTCATAGTTTTGCTCTGCAATAGCAAAAGATTAAGTATGGGGGTATTTGATAAGTATTATTTATAGTACTTTTTATATAGTTTTCTTTTAATAAAAAGTTTTGTTTTATCTTATTTTTATTAATGTATTGAATTAATCTCTTTGTTTTCTCATTTCAGGTTTATTTGGGCTGCTAATAACAAATTGGAGCATGCTAGGCTAATCAGAAGATCAGACAGAGCAATCCTGGGAAAATTCACTTTTCACGGAAATGTCATGGGCGTGACCTACAGGTCACGGGCGTGACGCATGCCCGTGACCTATAGCAGAGCTCCAGAGAACAGATCACGGCATTTTCAAGCTAGATGCCCAGGACACGGGCATGACCTATTGGTCACGGGCGTGACAAAGGCGTGGCCACCAGGCGTGACACAGATCTGCTCAAAATCGTCGAATGCAAATTGAACGCAAATTGAAGATCGTCGAACGCAAATCGAAGATCGACGAACGAAGATCGTCGAATAGCTAAGTACACGCCACGCCCTTGGTCACGGGCGTGACCCTAGGCGTGACACCAATGGGCTCAGATCGTTGAACGAACATCGTCGAACGCAGATCGTCAAACGAAGAACGTCGAACGAAGAACGTCGAACAGAGAATTACATGCCCGTGACCAATCAGTCACTGGAGTGTCCAGGGTATGTCAAGTGCATTTCCAGTATTAAATCAACTCGTTCCTGCCGTTGCTTCCAGATTGTCGTTTCAGCCTGACACGCCCATGGTCACAGGCGCGCCCAGGGGCATGACCCCTCCATCAGCAGGGATTTACTCCCGCCATTTTCAGCTTCCCGCGGTTTCCAGAAACAGAAGTGACATTCCCTAGGTCACCGACGTGACCTTGGGGCATGACAAGCCATTTAACAGATTTTGGCGATTTCTCCTCCAACGTTCCCGAGCTTTCAAGATGGCGGTTCCGAGGCTGACACGCCCTAGGTCACGGGCGTGACCCAGGGCGTGATCATGCAGAAATTTTTCCTATAAATTGCAGATGAGTTCAGAAGCTTAGAGAGGAGCTAGGAGGCCCATCTAGGAGTAGTTTCAGTAGATTATTTCATGTCTTTATGCATTTTTCTTCATGTACTTTTTAATTTCATAGTTGTAGACTTTAATTATTACACTTTTATTGTGTAGTTGTTTATCTTTCCATGTAGCACTATTTTCATTTTCACTTGATTTTGACAAGTTTTAGAATAAAATATTCTCATTTTGTCAAACTCTTTATTTATCGCTTACGATTTATCTCTGATTTATATTGTGTCGAATTTATATTTCGCGGATATGCTCTTCGATTTTAGATCCGTATCTTAAATGACCGAGAGGTTGCGGATATGAGTAGATCACTTAGAGATAAAAGGAGTTGCATGCACTCCTCGAGAGAGGATGACATAAATCTTCCTGATTGGAGTCAAATCCAATAGAGGGGTTCACCACCTAATGCAAGCTTAGGGGTTTCGGCTGGCTGAGAGGTCTTAATCGATCAACCTAAGGTTAGTCAAAAGCATGAGCTTGAGAGAGACGATTTTGTACTTAAGGAACCTCCACGGTCGAAGTTGTTAATTTAGAGCTTGGTTTTCATAAAGAGTTTGTTTTAATTCAAGGTGAGTTGAGATCAAGTGCTAGTTTTCAGTTTAGTTTCTTTCATTTTGTTTAATTTAATCTCCTTTTATATTTTGATAAAATAATATTAATTTGCGTGAGTAGGAGTACTCAACAGGCCCCGAGTCTAATACGATATTTCATATACTATATTTCGTTAGGTACGCTTGCCTATTTCGAGATTATAGTTTGGATACTTTTTAAAACTATAAAATTCTTCATCAAGCACATGGATTCTCTTCTCATGTATCTTGGACATTAGTGTTTCATTTTAAGTTATGTTGTATGAACTTCCACTCCTCTCTGAGACCGTCTGACGCTAGATTTAGTTATTTGGGTTTAGTCTGGTCAGTCCCCGAGCGGATACCTTCTGGCTCCATTAATAAATTAATACGTAGGAACGCTGACCCATCCATTATTATGAAGAACGTTGGGTTTCATTATTTTATTTTAGATCTTTCTATAACACAGGGTGTTTGACTTTAATTCAAGTTTCCAGACTTTTTACTGCACGTCTCTGTTCCACCTCAGTGGCTTTCTTCGTCATTCTTCTCTACCACTACTTTTTTTTGGGATGGGGAGTGTTAGTTCTGCCGTGTCTATTTCCCACGTTGATTCCATGGGTCTTGAACCGGATGGTAAGATTCAAGTTTTATTTCTTTTGCTTGACACCCTTTCGAGTTTCCTCGGAAGTCTTATTGTTTCTTTGCTGGATAGGTTCTCAGTGCTGATGGATGTGCATCGTACTACGATATGCATAGTGGGGCCAGATTTACCCCATGTTGTTGCTGCTTCTGACTGTTCTCCCCTCACAGGCCACTCATAGTTGATGAGTAATTTTGAGTGGCGGAGGATTGATTGCGACGATGCTGAAGCGGCCGTGGATCCCCGACATAGAGAGTTCGTGGATTGGGACGGTCGTTGACGCAAGCTCAAAGATGGGAGTCTACCAAGACATTTCTTCACCAAAGCCACCACTGCTACATGTTTTGCTCGATGTTCGCAGCCGCCAATAAATAAAATATATAATTATAATTATATATTTTATCATTTATATTTCTAGCAATTTTTATTTTTAAGCAACTTTATTTTAAGAGTTTATTTCATGTATTTTTATTTCATGTATTATGATGTGTGTTTATAACCATCATGTGTTGTTTTTCAAGGGTGGAGATTGAGTGGTGTAGCCTATATATAAGCCATAGCATGAAGGATTTTGTAGAGATGAAGAAGAAAAATTGAAACCATAAAATTTGGTCTCCCTCCTCCTCCTCCAAGGCAACTTTGCCCTCCTCTCTCCCCCTCTCTCTTTGGCCGCCGGCCACCCCTCCTCCTCACTCTCTCCCTCTCTATATCCGGCCTCCCTTCTTCTCCTCCTTCTCCTCTAATTCTCCCTCCAAGCCGAACCCTCCTTTCCTTACCATAATAAATCCCTAGTCGGCGTCCCTCCCTAGCCGCCACCCTCTTCCTTTCGCCAACCTCCACCAGCCTAAAATCCGTCCACCAACAAACCACCCTCACCTTTGCAAAAACCTAGCTGCCACCCTATCTTCCCTCCAACATAAAATCTCCACCCTCTCTTCCCTCCGACATAAATTTTCCACCCACATCTTCCCTAGCCGCCAACCAAACATCCTCTTGGCTAATATATTCCACCACCTTTTCCCTCACCTCTTTCCTTATATATCTAGGGTTTCAATAGTCTCCCTCTTCAATGGTTATTACAATGGAAGAATGGCTCGTGTCTTTTATCGTTCGGTGAGAATCCGTGGAGTTTGCGTGGAAATAGAAAATCAACCACCGTCTGAGCGCTTTCCTCCACCCTATATCGTGGACGAATTTCTTGGTTTTGGGAAACGTATCTTTCACCACTTTTGCGTGATTTCTTATATATTATTTGTGAGTTTTTGGTTGAATTAGAAGGCTAGTAATTTGTCCTGATTTACATTGAATGTTGTGTGTAATTAAATCTGATTTTTAGCATTGTTATTGCGAATATTTTTTGTATTAATTGGAGCGGATAAATTTCGTGAACGCTTGTAGACATCGGTTTCCTAAGCCTTGATTTCTTTGGTGTTCAAGTGATTTGGCAACCCTCATATTAATTAATTTTTGGATTAATTTGGACTTAATTTAAAATAACAATTTTAGTCCAAATTTTCTCAAATTGGAATTGTGAATGTTTGCGTATAATTTAAATTTGAATAGCTAATTTTCCGGATTGGGTTGGTACATTTCGCTTGAGCGAACTTTGGCCTATAGCCCTTGTTCAATCTATAAAAGGGGTAGCGTCCCTTTACTTTTGAGTGTTGTTTAATTAGTTGAATATCTTGTAGAATTGTGTTTAGAAAATATTGCCTGCAGCATATTTAATTTAATTGTCAAACCAAAGAGCGCGTAATTTCATTCCGTCGAAACCATGGGACAACATTAGCTGAGTCTTTAGTTGGCAAATATCATCGCTCTGTTTCGGTCACTTAAATCAATAATTTTCATGAAATGACGAACGTGCCCTCCGTGTGATCCGGGCAGGTTGCCTGACGACGGTGGTTGCCGATGGCAACTGGAGGCGGCGGCGGCCGCCGCCGATTCCTGTCTCACACTCACGCTCCATTGCGTAAGGGATGCGCACATGTCGTGCCCATATGCAAGGGATGCGGGCGCCCGCTCTGCGCCCATGTGCAAGTGATGCACGAGCGCATGGGTTGCATATTCGCCGCGCATCCTGCGCGTGTGTGCTGTTTACGCGCCCGTGTGCATGTTGTCTGCGTGCATGCATATGTGTTGTTCGCCTGCGCGATTGGTCGGGTTGGCATGCCTTTGTGTCTTTGGTCGAAATCTTTCTTGTTTGACTAAAAAAATTCAGGGGAATCCTCTCAGATGTCCCAAATTTTTGTGCATCATAATTCGCGAAGTGACGAGTGCGAAACTTTTTCCAGGCATTTGTAGCATTCTTGGGCGTAATCATAAGCGTATGCCATGAATTATTATTCACATGTGATTTGAATTTATGAGAATCTCCATTATTTGTCAAATATGTGTAATGATTGGGAGGATATTTCCTGTCATTTCTGCGAAATATCATATCAGATTATAATTGACCATGTTTCCCTTTTAAGGAGAACAAAATTTGGCGGAATATTTCCTTGCCTTAATGGAGCTTTCCCTTATGCATGCGTCACTTGCATGCCTATAGATTGGAGAGAAGCTCGCTCTCTTATTTACGTTACAGCAGAGCCGTTGTAGTTCATGTTTGTAGTTTGTAAAATCTTGCCATTGTCATGTCTTCATCCAGAAAGGTGAGTGTTTTTCATGATATTTGTCCCAGCTTAATGAAGGAGAAGCAGACGAGGATGGTGTTTCGTAGGCAGCGAAGTTTGATCAGTGCATGCAGCAAAGTTCGATCAGCGCATGCAATAGAGTTTGCGTGGGCATGCGCTGCAGTGTTTGTGCGCAACAAAGTTGTGTAGGCGCGTGTGATAGTGCCCGCGCGTGATTATGTTGCGGGTATGCGCGCGGTAGTGCTCGTGTGAGGTCATGCGACGGTTCTGAACTGGCGTGGGCAGAGGCTCCTGCACGGGTTTCACGAGATACCATATGGGCATGCACGTGGACAGCGTGGTCACGCGTAATAGTAGCTCAAAGTTGCACGTGGAGGTCCCGCACGAGAGTGTGCAGTGAAGCCCTCACGCGACGGCATGTGTGGTGCTCTCGATGGCACCCTTGCATTGCTTCTGTTGCCGTGTAGTGCCCGTGTTGGCTCGAGTGCGTGGCGTTTATCTGGGATTTTTCTTGTACTGGTTTCCTGTGTTGACTTGGGTTTTCTTTTCAGGCTCCGAGGTGTCACATTTGGTCGAGGTTGATACGTCTTTCCTCTTATTTGACCTCGGATTCGGTGAGCACATGGCGGAACCGCTTCAAGATTATTATGAACGTGGAGATCAGGATTCATTCTTCATCAGATCAAGTCCAAAATCCTCCCTCGGGTTATTTCGCTGTCTCGGAAGGATGATTGAGGAGGGCTTTCGAGTCCCACCTGCTAAGGTGGATCTCGAGATTTTCTAGTTCTTCAGTTTCCCAATAATACAGTTCTTTGAATGATGAAGCTTATCTGCTTCTTTCGAAAGCACCACTCGCATCTGTCCGTGTAGCTGTTCTGCGAGTGGTGTAAAGTTTGCCCCAACTCATGTGACCGAATCAAGGTTAGGATCAACAAAAAGTGGTGTGCGTTCGAGGACAAGGCAGATTACCCACATGGGGATAGTTTTAGATTCATCAGGAATCCCTGGAAGCTGCCCAAGACTTGGTGCGAGCTCCCATGATATAGTGTTCGTCTTGCGGGGAAATAGCACCACTTTACTTATGTGTTAGGTTTTGAAGATCCGCGCGAGCTGGCCAATGTGCTCTTTTCTATTGGAACATTTGTTTGCGAGAACAGGCTGATCGTGGCAGGCATCTCTACTAACTTGGAGTGGAGCTGTGTCCTACCCTTGTAGCGGGGAAAGAAGAGGAAGCTAGTATTTTCGCTAAAGCAGGGGGAGGAAGGTTCATCCTTGGCTGCCCCAAAGCCCTTCATAGAGGTGGTTGATGATGGCTCAGACGATCTTGGTGACGGTCCTCCCCTACCGCTCCTGAGGCTGAAGATCCCTCGAAGTTGCCTGAGGAAGAGTCGACCATATGGGATGGAACGGTGCTGCCGCCGGCTGACGGAAGAGGCAAGAAGTGGGCGTCTTCTTCCTTCTGAGTTGCTATGTCGAAGGTATGGTTGTTCTGCTTAATTGCTTCCTCTCTATGCCCTTTTTTGTTTCCCTAATCTAGCTTTTGTCTTTGCAGGTATATGAATTGCGGGAGGTCCTTCTTACCTTGGACAATAGTTATATACCCATGAAGGATGAGTTCTTCTCCCTTCAGGCAAAGTTGGCCACATCAGAGGAGTCATTTACCGCTTCTCAGATGAAGAGGGAGAATGTTCTCTCCTAGTTGGGCTGGTTAGAGTCTGCATTGGCGGCTTCCAGGGCAGAGGCCGAGGAGCTCCAAGGGATTATTGTTGTAGCTGAGGCGGAACATGCTGAGTCGCTTTGCTGTACAAAGACATTTGATGTAGAAATATCCAAGTTGGAAGCAGAGGTGGAGCAGCGAAAGGAGGAGAGATCCCAGTTACTCTCGACATAGAAGGATGCTGAGTTGTATGAGCCGCGGCAGTAGCAAAGTACATGGAGTCTTATGACTTGAAGGTGGAGCGTTCCCGGACCATTGAGGGTGCTGGTACTGAGATGATGAAATCAAAGGTTGATCCTCTTTTGGAAGACGAGTGCGATGCCGCGTTCCTCCTGGGATTCAACAAGGGGTTGCAGCTTTCTTAGAGGATGTCAGAGCATTCTGATCTTAACGTAGAGGATGCCTCTGTCGATGACACAAACAACAACATCGAGGGATGATCCTCTTGCACCATTCTCACATTTGTTTGCTTGCTTTGTTTTTGTTTTTTTGTGGGTGCAGCTTTGTGTCGTTGTATGTTATTTCTTTCATGATTATGTAGCTCGTTGGGCAGCTTTTTGTTTGAATGGAGATCCTTTTTTCAGATCTTTTACATTATGTTAACAGTACTGTGTGCACGCACAAAGTTTAATGTTTAGCTATTGTTGTCGTGGACTAGTGCTTGGTTTGAGTATTGGTTCTTGAGCAGGGTGTGATGGTAGTAAGAGACATTCATCCTCTTGTGTTTGGAAGGACTTGTGGTTCGTTCTATTATTGGCGGAGGTGGTGAAGAACATTTTTTCGTTCGCGCCTCGGGAGGACCGGGGTCCATCCGGGTAGAGGTGGAGAAAAATTTTTGTTCGTTCAGGCTTCAGGAGGACCGGGGTCCGTCCGCGCGGAGGTGGCGAAGAACCTTCATTCGTTTGTACCTCGGGAGGACCATGGTCCATCCTGGTGGAGGTGGAAAAGAACCTTTGTTCGTTCGCACCTCAGGAGGACTCGGTCCGTTCACGTGGAGAAAGCGAAGAACCTTTGTTCATTCACACCTTAGGAGGACCAAGGTTTGTCTGAGTGGAGGTGGCAAAGAACATTCGTTCTCCTCACCTGAGTGTTGTAGATGAACTTTCATCCATCTTGCCTGGGAGGTGCAAAAGTACTTTCATCCATCTCGCCTGAGAGGTACTGAATGAATTTTGACCATCTCACCTGCGAGATGCAAAAGAACTTTTGTCCATCTTACCTAGGAGGAGTAGAAGGACTTTCATCCATCCCGCCATAGTAGTAGGGCGTCACAAAGCTCGTTCGTTTTCCAGAGATCCATCCATCAGGGAAAGCAGATGCTTTATTGATGAAAGGGAAGATACATGTGCTCTCGAATATCTTCTCGCAGCTTATTCTTGTGAAAGTAGGTAAAATAGTACATAATGAGGAGAGCGTTTCGCCCTTCTCCCCCCTGAGAACAACTTAGGTTCTACATGGTTCTTCATGATTTAGATCCCTCTCGGGGTATGACTGTTGTAGGTAGCAGAGTCAAGTTGCTTCCTGATCTACACGTACAATGCATCTCCGTCTAGGGGAGACGAACTTTATATCAAGATGCAGAATGGAGGGGATTACCTTGAAGAGCGTCTTGAGCGGCTGACCGAAGATGGAATTTTATGTCGAGCTAGAGTCGACTACATTAACTGAACATCCCTAACTACCTGCCTTGGGAATTCCCCCAGGGTGATGAGGAGAGTGAACTGGGCTATTGTCAAACCCGTATAGTGGTCCAGTTACTAGATCGAGGCGCTCCTAGGAGACCTTCATATTGAGTAGCATGGATATGAACATGATGTCCACTCCAGACCCTAAAACAAGGATTGTCTATTCTTGCGTTGATGATGAGGGGATCTTGGTGCAGCATGCACAATCCCTCTAAGTACTTATCCCCAAAGTTGATGGTAGTGTATGATTGTGGATTCGAATTTTCCGAATCCTTCTCTAGCTAAGCGATGGAGAGGACATGGGCAGCAGAGAATGAAGACCCAATTATGGTTTCAAGCTCCCCGACCACTTATCTGCCCCCATGCTACTAGGTGTGTCAGGGGTTGCTACTAGCATTGCTGCTGTGGTGGGGTCGATTTGGTGTATGATTCTATATGTACCTCCCCAGATGCCCTTGGCGGATGAATTACTCTATCTCCTCTTTCAGTCGGGAGCAATCCTTCGTGATGTGCCCGCTCTCGTTGTGAAACTCGCAGTACTTCGTTTGTATCCGGGGGGGGCGGGGGGCTACATCTTGGGTTGATGGAGCACATCAAAGTCATGAATGGCCATGAGAACTTGCGCCCGGTCGATGTTCAAAGGGGCAAACTCCTAGTGTTGGTGAATGTCCTAATACATGCGACGGTTGTTGCAGAAGTCGTAATTCTTATGGTGCGCTGGCGGTGCGGGCTCTGACTCCCTCTTTCGTTTGGAAGCTCCTTTGAACTACTGTCGGTGGGACACGATGGCTTCGTCTGCCACGATTTGGGTCTCGACCCAGTGAACGAGGTCCACATAGCCTAACGCTATTTATTGCATTAGAGCCAAGTAGAATCTTCTCGGGCTGAGCCCCCCAAGTAAGATGTCAGGAATGAGTTCCGAGTCGACTCCCGGGATTTATTGAGCCTCAGAGGTAAAGCGGCAGAAGAACTCCTTAAATGACTCTCCTTCGTTCTGGAGAATGTTAGGTAGATGGGAGGGGTCCTTAATGATTTGACGGTTTGTTATGAATTGATAAATGAGGAGGTGTGTGAGCTCCTCAAAATTGTTGTTTCCCCCTTTCCGCAGTGAGTGAAACAAAGTGCGTGTATGACCCTTTATAGCCGCGAGGAACACTTGGCAAACTAGTTGATCTATCGTGTTGAATAGGCACATGATTGTCTTGAAGTTGTTGACATGTTCCAAGGGGTCTGATATCCCATCGATGTCCTCAAGGTGGGCAGCTTGAATATGTTTGGCACGGGGTACGCCAGAACTTTAGGAGTTAGTGGGGGCCCATGATGGAATGGGCGCCGCCCGTTCACGGCGCAGCACTTGCCTTGGATGCACTCTTCCTCGATCATATTCTTCACTCCTTGGCTAGTGATTCTTCAGTCATCTTGTCTAGCATCCACCTCCATTGGGCGATGGTTGAGTTGAGCATTCCCCAGAGGCCAGACCAGCATGCGACATGTGTGGAGCTTTCTTTGTTAGAGAGTATGTTGGGGAGAGGGTCCTCAGGGCGAGCCACGTCCCAAGGTAGGACACGCTCCGACACAACTGCTGGATAACTAGGGATTGTTTCCCTCATTAGGGCAAATTAGACTCTATCAAGAGGGGGGGGGGGGGTCTCTCGGGGAAGATTCCTCATAGGAGTTCGGGATCCACCCCGGGGATCTGCCTTACCTCCATTGTGAACCAATAGAAGAAATCTTTAGTGCTTCGTCTTGTCATTTGGATCTTCCCTCTGAGGGAGGTTATTGTGCTCTAGATTTCTTATGAACTCCCGGGAACCCCGTTCCCATAGAAAATGCCAAACTGTTGCGGTCCGCTTGAGTCTCTTGGTATACTGGACTAAATAAGTTGCCTTATCCCGCTGATCGGTCGAGCGCACAAACATTTAGAAAAATACAGAACAAATAAAAAGCCTTTTTGACGTGGAAAGCCCATAAACTAACTGAAAAACTATGTGGTCAATTCAGCGTCGACCAAACTTCCACTATGTAGCATTATTTTACAGGGCTTTGAAGAGAATTGAGGGGGATAGACTGCTACTCATTATACTTGTGAGGTGAGAGAGGGGAGGCACTCAGAGCGTGTCTAGGCACTGCTCATGGAACTGCTATTCGTGTTTCCAAGGTGATCACAAAGTAATCAAGTAGTTAGTCTCTCTGTTAACACGATATGAGCATATAGAGTCGCACATAAGAGTGTTTGGAGAAATTGGAGGAAAGATTGTGTTGACCCCACTCATATGGGATATAATAAAGAGACCAAATCTATGGCATAAATAATTCAGCTAGTTGCGTCGAGTGCGTATCAACGCGCGTCGAGTACGTATCGATGCACATCGACTTGATGTCGACGCATCCAAGCTCAACATCGAAGCATGCGCTTTGTCAACGCTACATTGAGTAGAAATCGATGCAACATCGAGTACTACTCGACGCAGGTACATCGACTGCATGTCGACACAGTTGCATCGAATGTTGTCGAGTGTATATCGATGTTGCGTCGATTTCTTATCGAGGCATGTCGACGCATGTTGAGTTTTGACGGATTTCTAAGGAGTCTTTTGTCTGTTTGTTTTCCCGGGGTATAAATAGACTTGGAAAAGTGTTTTTCAAGTAACTGTTAGTGTGTGTTTTTGAAGCCGTCACTAACACTAGATCCCGTCGTGACTTCATCTTTTCGCCGCCGGCACTCCTCGAGCAAACCTAGCAGTTTGTGGAGACACAGAGGGCATTCTTTACACTATCCCAAATGTTTTTGGACATGGTTTTGGTGTTCTCCTCCACTCTTGTGGATACATGTAGGGCCGTAGATCTATTTTTGTGTGGACTCAGCCTTCTGGAGCATCTTTGTTGAGTACTGACTCAATCCCTCTATGGTATATTGCAATCTCTTTTCAGTTTTACTTTTTGATCAATGTTTCATCGCAAGATCAAGTTTCTATTGAGGTTTTTCTTGTACTCTATTCTGTTGTATACATATGGTGTGTTGTTCCACTCTTATATAGAAAACCCAACGACTATGGTCTTGCTTCTACACGTGGCGAAGGGCACACAAACTTAGGGGAGTTGGCGGGCTTGGAATGTTGGTGCTAAGAAGGCTTGTGGATTGTTTGGGTACCATGCGGGCGGCAAAAGGCAGAAGGTGGTTGATGGTCTTCCTGCGATATCCGAAGTGCTCGAAGGAATTCGAGGGCGGCTTCGATGGTTAAAGAGAACTTTTGGGGGAACCCACAGATAGAGAAAAAGAGAGACAAAGAGAGCTAGAAATGCAGAAAATTCAGGCAAGGTAATGATGAAAATGAAGGGAAAATGTGGGCTATTTATAGATATTTAGGGGGATGTCTGGTAATTTTATTGAATACTATCAGACGGATGAATAAGAATGACTATATTTGAGCTCGCAGATCGCCATTTTTAGTGAAATGATGACCCCTCCCCCAGGGCCAAAATAGACACGCTCGGGGAAATAGGAGGCCCGATGAGCCCGACAGCCAAGGCTGTGACCTGTGGCCAAGGCCGCGACCTACCTTGCGTCGGGTGGACAAGGCTAGTCTTACCACGCGGAGGCCGACCGAGGCCACCCGGGTGCCAGGATATCACTGGGTGACCAGCCTTGCGAAGGCCAACGAGGCCGCCAGGCGCCGAGAGGCAAAGGCACGACTGCCCTCGCGGAGGCCGGTCGAGGCCGTCCAGGGAATCGGGCGGCCATTGGGATACTGACCTTGCGGAGGGCGCTTGGGCGCCTGGCGGCCTTGGCATGGCCAGCCTCACAAATACTAGCTGAGGCCGCCCAGGGCACTGGGTGGTCGCGAGGTGGCCGACCTTGCGAACGCCAGCCAATGTCACTTGAGCATCGGGCGACCAGGGTATGGACAGCCTCGCGGAGGTCGACAAAGGCCTCGTGGGGCGACTGGCCTTGTGAAGGCCGACCGAGGTCGCCCGGTCATCGGGTGGCCTAGGAATGACTGGCCTCACGGAGGCCAGCCGAGGCCACTCGGGGTGTCAAGGCTCAGCCGGCATCGCAAAGGCTGACTGAGGCTGCCTGGGCATCGGGCAACCAAGGGGGTGGCCGGCCTTCCGGGGGCCGACTGAGGCTGCTCGTTCACTGGGCGTATCAAAACCTAGGTTTCGGGAAGAAGAATGCGGCCTGGGTTGTGAAGGTCGCGGCCTGGGATTCGAAGGCCACCGCCTTGATTTCGAAAGTCGGCGCCTTAGTTTTGAAGGTCCCCGCCTGTGTTTTGGGTAGAAGAAGATTGGGATCTGCGAGCAGGAGGGGAGTTCGGGAAGCAAAAGACTGGGAAGAAGAAGATCAGGAGGGAAGATCAGGAAGAAGAAGAAGGTCTGCGAGCGGGAGTGGGGCTGGGATCGGGAAGAAGAAGATCAGGACCGTTTGTGGGAGACAATGGGAAAAAGTTGCGGCTGGGTATAAACAAGAAACCTCAGAAACAAATAAACAGAGTTTGGAAAATAAGTGGATCGAAACGCTGTTTTTACAAGAATGCCGGTACGTTTCCACTTCATCGCAGGAAAAATCTCAAGCAAACGCTACCTTAATCCATCGGTCAGACCTGGTTTGAATTGCTTAAAACAAAAACTGTCGGGGAACATATATGTCCAACAGACTATTATTGTATATTGTGACTTGTGGGAGAGAGCCAAGTCATGGCCAGGATGCAGCAATCCCGATCTCCTTCAAGAGAGATTGAGTGAGAGAGACATAGAGATAGGATATGGGCTCCATTTACACAGATGGTTCTTGTCAGCAAGAATTGAATTATCCATCAAATTCTCGGCGCCCATGTGATTACTTGTTATTTATCATGGATCACCCCCCTCTCTCTAACTCGTCTCTCTCTCTATCTCTTTCTTTCTCTCTAGCTTGTAAAGAAGAAGGACATGTATGACATGTGTGGAGGATCTGGGTCAAGTTCATAAGGAGCTTTTCTATTGTTTGCATGGACTTAGCCAACTTACTATTTGTAAGCATGCAACAGTGATGGAGTACTGAAATGATATATGCATGCAAGTTAATTATTTTGTGCGATTCACGGAGACTATGGCTATATATAGCTTCTGTATGCGTGATATTTATATGCTTTTTTTTATTTTACCACCACCGCAGAACAATTACTTTAGTCACCACACCCCCTGTTTATATATATATATATATGTTGAAATTTGTGAAGTGAAAGTGGGTGAATGAAGCACTTGGACCTATCCGCGCGGAGTACACAGACAGGGTTGGTGGACAGCTAGGTCAGCAGGGATGTTGCAGATGGTTTGCTCTGTAACGGCCTGGGCGGTCTGTTCACGCGGACTACGCAGACAACAACGGCGGTTACCAGGCCGGCTTGTGCTCAGCAGGCAGTTGGATCCCAGGAAGTAACCTGGCGGATAGCGACTCTATCCGCAGAGTCTGGCAGGAAGAGGACTGAAGAACTGGAGCTCGGCAGACCGGCTTGGCAGAAGTCGTGGTCTTTCTTTGGTGAAGCAGCAAGTGGAGACCGCGGAGACCGCCAGTCAGTGCGGACTGATACTGGAGCTCGTTGGGATAGGCGGACTGGATCCAGTGTCCGCCAATAAGTGTGGACTGGCCCTTATGGACAGTGGTGTGGACTTGGTTGGTTCTGAACCAAGTCCATGTTTGACTCAGTCTGGAGAGATCACGCAGTGGAGTGCGGACTGTAACTCAGTCCACCAAGCTCGGCAGAAGTGTTGTGTGCCTTGGTTGCGAGTTTTAGAGAAGCGGACCGGTCATTGTGTCCGCAACTACGTGTGGACTGGAATTGGGGTCCGCTAAGTCCAATAGCTTCCTTGTTGGTATGGTCGTGGACTCGGGTTGTGCGGATTGGAGCAGTCTGCGGGATATGCGAACTGGAGCAATCTGTGGGATATGCGGACTGGAGCAGTCTGTGGAGGATTCAGACTGGAGGTGTCTGCTGTGTAAGCAGACTGGAGCAGTCTACGGGATATGCGGTGAAAGTGCAGTTAGATCTGATATACTCTAGAGGGGGGGGGTGAATAGAGTATATGGTGATTTTAAAACTTTTACAACTGATATTGTATTTTAGGTGTGTGTGTATGTGTGCAGCAAATACAATAAATTAGAAAGCAACAAAGGAATAATCACAGCACAATCATAGAGCAAGGCCAGAAAACAAAAAGGAAAAGAAAGCAACCAGACGACACAAGAATTTTATAGTGGTTCCCCAAATCTGGGTAGTCCACTCTTCTACCACCCTAGTAGGAATCCACTGCAGGAAGGGGTTGATCAGGTGTCCTGGCACCAATGGGGTTTTGATCAGGTTCCCAAAAACCAAACCCTCAAGTCTTTTGGTGGGAGACTTGCAACCAGAATAATTTTGAAGGGAATTAAAACCCTGTACAGAGGTGGAGTGAGAGGGTGATGAGGTATTCTCTTTCTCAAGTCAACTGAGAAGACTTGTGGATGTTATTTAGCAGCTTTGCTCCCCCTGAGATGTAGAATGGTTCAGGAAGAATACTGGAGCACTGCTTCAGGGTGATAGGTCTTCAAAGACCTAGACTTCCAGGTCCAGAGAAATTCTTCAGGAACTTCTTGCAACTGATATGAATGTATTGTTATGAAGTTCTCCTGAGTAAGAGCAGATGAAGAAGACTCTTGATATTGATGTAATGTTCTTCTTCTTCTTCTAGATCAATTTCTCTCTGGGCCAAGAATGAAATCCTTTTCTTGTGTTGTCTGAATCAATGTCTGTCTTCTTCTTATTCTTCACTTGTGTTGTGTGATTGTTCTGGTTTCTGTATCTCTCTGTCTGTCATGGAGAGCATTTCAATTTTTGAATGTCGAGCAGTAATGACAGACGGCCTGGAAAGGAAGCAGCAATTAATTATTTCCCCAACTGTTTCCATGGGAAAACGGCATGTGATAATCCAGAATTAACTGCGCATCCTAACGGTAGTATATGTGAAGAACTGCCATTAATTGTCCAGGAATCAGCGCCATGAAATGAGACGGGAACGGAAGAAGACATAGACTGGAATCGTCAACCGAAGAACAGAATTCGTCGAACAGAGTCTTGAATTCGTCGAGCTGAGCTGAGTTCGTCGAGCTGCGCTGAGTTCGTCGAGCTGAGCTGAGTTCGTCGAGCTGAGCTGAGTTCGTCGTGCTGACATTCTTCATTCGTTGAATAGATAATCTTCAATATCAGATAAACATCATTCGTCGAGCAGAGAACCAAATTCGTCGAGCTGAGAATAAAACTTTGTCGACCTGAGAAAAATTCTGGACTTGGACGAAATACTCTACATCTACTGAAAAACTGTGTCGACACAAAATGGTGTCGACAGATTGATCTTAGTGTCGACACAACTCCTCTGGTGTCGACAGATTGGTGTAGGTGTCGACACAAAACCTCTGGTGTCGACACAAGCTGGTGTCGACTGAAATCCTGGGTGTCGACACAAATCTCCTGGTGTCGACACAAGCCCTAAGTGTCGACACAGATTCTCTGAGCACAAAAATCATCGAGTACAGATTTAGCATTCGTCGACCTGAGAAGCTGTGAACTTGAGGTCCAAGTTCGTCGAGCTCAGAAAATAATTCGTCGACCGAAGCATGAAGCTGGACTTAGAGAAATTTTGAAGTAGTCCTGAGAATGCTTGAAGTAGAACATGGGGTTCGTCGAGCAAAGAACAAAGTTCGTCGAGCTCAGTACTGCGAATTTTCTCACGATCGTCGAGCGCACAACTTCCTTTGTTGAGCTGAGTTCGACGAATGTCGAACTCATTTCACTTAGTCTGAGAACCTGATAGATCCGGAGTTCCTGAAGGTCTTGAAGAAGGCTGGTCCATCTGAAGTTGAGATAGAGGACTGTCCTAGACTCTAAGACGCAAACTTGACCCAGACTATACATGATGGGTCACATCCTAAGTCAGTGAACCTAGCTCAAATCAACTAGGGATCCAACAATCTCCCCCTATTTGGGTGAGGTCACTAACAGAAACTCCAAGCAAAGAACAAACAGAAAAATAAAGCAAAAAAAAGAGATATATCTGGCAGAGAATTTACAACACATGCAACAGATATATATATATATATATACATACTGGCTTTGTTTTAATGCAAAGGTATAGACTGAAACAGAAGCAGAAATGAAAAGAAAAACACAAAATTACTTCTCTGATTTCTTCTGTTTTGGCTTGACTTCTGGTGCTTTTTCTCCTGGCTTCTTGAAAATGATTTCCCTATTGGGATCTGAAGCTTGAGCCTTGGTCATAGTCATGTCAGCTGCCCCTATAATGTTCAGTGAAGTGGCTCTGTGGACAACTGCTTCTGGGTGAAGATTCATGTATTCCTCAACATTTAGTAGCTTGTTTGCTTTCCCAAATCTTTTCAGTTCATCTCTCCTATACTGAGACATAGTGGTTAAACCTGTTGTGTCCATGCCTTCAGCTTTAGCTTTGTTGATAAGAGATAAGCCAATGATTTCTTGGAATCTTGCCATTCTGGCTGTATTGGCTATTTCTGGATCTTCAGGAGGAGAATAGGGCCTTCCAGCTTCCTGTTTCTTAGATTCCTGGGGCTTCTGCTGTTGTTGTTGATGGTGTTGACTGCTTGAGGATGGTGGCCTTGGCTGACTACTACCAGAGGATCTCCCTGTTTGTCTCTGATAGGTTTGAATAGGAGTAGATCTTTGGGAGCTTGAGCCAGAGGCACCTGCAGCTGGAGGAGGAGGAGGAGGGGGATCCTTTCTGTACCTATGAACTGGGGGAGGAGAGTATCTCCTACTCCCCTTCCTCTCTTTTTGCTGGTTCTTAGATAACCACATCCATGCAGGCATCCCTTTGTAAGGAGCAACATTATGCAGAATATAATATGGAGTGTCTGCAGTGGGATTAGGCTTGGGAGCAGGAGGAGGAGGGGCCTTACTTTTCTTAGAGAGCAACTTCTTTCTCTTTTTAGCAGCCTCCTCATCTGATTCATCATCATCATCATCAGAAGTTGAACTCCGAGGGTTATCATACAAAGCATTCAGCTTCCTCAGAGTGGCATCAGGAATGGTAAGAGGTTTGTATTGAGTGGGAATAGAAGGTTCAGAGGGTGAAGGTACAACAGTAGTACAGGCAGAACTTGCAGCTGCTGCCTTGTTCTCTTCCTCAATGTCTGCCAGAATGAGCTCATCCAGATCAGGCATGGGAGAATCATCCATGACAAAATCTGGGACAGGGCATATTTCTGGGATAGACACAGAAGTTGGAACAGCAGAGGGAGCAGCAAAGGATGCACAAAGTTGCCTGGCAACTGCTGAACTTGCTGGAGAGGTATACTGGACAATAGCCAAATATGGCTTAGCAGTCTCTACAGAAGGAAGTTTCAAATATACAGGATCAAAAATCTGAAGAATCTCAGATAAGTTAACTGTGGGATTTATAAGGAAATCAACAGTAGTTGTTATTGAATCTACTGACTCATCAAAGCTACTATCAGTCTCCATGAATTGAAGAAAATCTATTTCTGTATTTGTAACTGTATCTGTATTATCAAGCATAGAAATAACTGTATCTGTAGTGTCAAAAACTGTATCTGCAGTATCTGTATCTTTATCAACTATATCCACTTCTGCAGCTGCTGCACCAGCTTCATCATGGAGCATCTCCCCCTACCTGGGTTCAGGAGAACCTAGAGACAGGCCCCTGATTGAAGAGGGGCAGCAGAGAGAGCTGAGATTTTGGCAGATAGAGAATCAATGGAATTCACCAGAGGTGTAATGTCCTCTGTGATGAGTGATTTAATAAGAGGAGTCAGAAGAGAGATGATGGTGGGGATGGTGGAAGAATCCATAAGTGGAGAAAGAATAGTAGAGGAGGAAGGAAGAATATGTGAAGGGGATAAGGGAGGTAGAACAGGTTATGGTTCAGTGGGTATGGAGTAGGAGGGAATAGAGTAAAGGTGTGGTGGAAGAGGGGATTGAGGAGGAGAGGTAATATTCGTTTCAGTGGGGGAAACTGGAGGTGTAGGCATATGTGTAAGATCAGGCGGTGGTGATTGATGTTGAGGTGGAGTCAATTGAGGTGCAGGAGGAGTGGGAAGAGATTTGGTAGGGGGAATACCTCTTCAGAGTCAGGGTGGGGAGTGACCTTGACGGTCCTGGTGCTCTCAGAAGCATTGGTGGAGGAGGAGGAACCCTTGGAGGGTTTGGAGATTGTCCTCTCCCATCTGCCAAACAAGGCGTAGGTGAGGCGCTTGCCTGCGTTGATGAATGTGGTCGGGGAGACCAGACATTCACTGGCCTTTTCCTGGAGGAAAATCCCCAGGATTCTGCCGTAGCAGACTTCCTTCTTGCTAATCCTTTTCTTGATAAGGTCAAAGAAAACCATGCCCCAATCAACCTGACGCTTGTTGAGCACTGCGCACATGATCAGGAATTGATGGCGAGTGATGTAGTCGTGTGTCGAGTGCTTGCCCATTAGAATTTTCCGAACAATGTCAGCCAAAAACTGATAAGCGGCGGACAATTGTTTCTTCAGAAGCTTATTAGGGTTGTTGCCGGAGAAACCCATGACTTTCAACATATCTGCATATTCCTCAGCTTCCATTTCCAAGTTGTCTTCTCCATTTATCAGACCAAATATTTCAGAAATTACTGCTGGGGTCAGAGAAACGGCAGTGTTTCCAATTGTTCCTGTCAGATTTCCATCTTCAGAAATTGCGGCAGAGTACACCCATTCTCTGATCTCGGTTGAGTGTAGCTTGATGTTGCGTGTCATGAAGTCCTTGAGATGCAGTTCTTCCTGTAATTCAAGGATATACAGAAAAATGGGATCGGAAAGCTGGAAGGACTCAAAGTCCATTGAGAATGCTGCATCAAACTTCATTGCTGCAAGTGCTCCTCGAGGAATTGCCATTGATGACCTGCAAAGAAAATTACAGAGAAAACGACGATCAAGAGCAAAGGAACAGAAAGCGCGGGACGGGGGTCGAAGAAAACCTAGATATAGGATTTTCAGAATATGAATCGACAAGCTCCGTTCCACGAAAAAGAAACAGATCTTCGAACTAAGATCGACGAAATAAGATATAGGAGAGTAGTTCGTCGAACCCATTCAGAAGAATTGAAAACAGTTCGTCGAACCCAGTTCGACGAAATATTTTCTGAAACAAGGTTCGTCGATCTCCAGTCGACGAAAATTGTTTCCACACAGAGAATTCGTCGATCTCCGTTCGACGAGAATCTCTCAAACTTTCCCTAATTCGTCGAACTTCGTTCGACGAACTCTGGAAAATTCGTCGAATGCAGACAGAAATTAATTTAACTCTTCTCCATCAATCATTCCCAGTTGATTTATAAAGAACAGATGGGTTTTATCATCCAAGGGCTTGGTGAAGATATCTACTCTCTGTAGATCAGTAGGAATGTGGATCAAGTTAATTTTCTTTTTGTCCACATTATATCTAATGAAATGATGTCTTATTTCAATATGTTTAGTCCTAGAATGATGAACTGGATTCTGTGTTATAGCAATAGCACTAGTATTATCACAAAATAAGGTTGAATTATTTAAGTTGATACCATAGTCTAAGAGTTGGTTTTGTATCCATAGCATCTGTGAGCAGCAGCTGCCAGCAGCCATGTACTCTGCCTCAGCAGATGATGTAGACACAGATGTCTGCTTTTTGCAAAACCAAGATACATGTCTCATACCCAGGAACTGGCAAGTTCCAGAGGTACTTTTCCTGTCTACCCTACATCCAGCATAGTCAGCATCTGAGTATCCAGTTAACTCAAATTCTGACTCTGCAGGATACCAGAGTCCTTAACTAGGACAACCCTTTATATATCTCAAAATCATTTTTAGAAAAATAAGATGAGATTCTTTAGGATTCACTTGGAATCTAGCACAAAGACATGTGGCAAACATTATGTCAGGCCTGCTAGCTGTTAAGTATAATAGGGATCCAACAATTGCCCTATAATGTTTCTGATCTACAGGTTTCCCTGCTGCATCAGAATCCACAACAGCATTTGTAGCCATAGGTGTTTTCATTCCTGAAGCATCACCCATCCCAAACTTTTTAATAAGCTCTTTGGCATAATTAGATTGGGAGAGGAAGATACCATCAGGGCGCTGCTTCACTTGGAGACCAAGGAAGTAGGAAAGCTCACCCATGCTACTCATCTCAAATTTGGAATGCATGAGATCAGCAAACCTCTGGCACAATTTGGGATCAGTAGACCCAAAAATAATATCATCCACATATATTTGTACCAATAAGATTTGGTCCTTATGACGTCTAGTGAAAAGGGTTTTATCTATGGTTGCTCTTGTAAATTTATGCTCTAAAAGAAAGCTAGCTAGGGTCTCATACCAAGCTCTTGGAGCTTGCTTTAAACCATAGAGAGCTTTATGCAACTTGTAAACATAAGAGGGTGGAGTTAGATATATAAAACCTGGAGATTGTTCTACATAAACCTCTTCTTGGAGTACACCATTCAGAAAGGCACTCTTGACATCCATCTAGAATACCCTGAACTTTTTGTATGCTGCATAGGCTAGAAATATTCTAATGGCCTCCAAACTTGCAACAGGGGCAAAGGTTTGGTCATAGTCTATTCCTTCTTCCTACCTATATCCTTGGGCAACCAGTCTAGCCTTGTTCCTTACTATGTTCCCTTATGCATCTAATTTGTTCCTGTAGACCCATTTGGTTCCAATAACTGGGTAGTTATGGGGTCTTGGAACCAAATCCCAAACTCTACATCTCTCAAACTGATTTAGTTCCACTTGCATTGCAAGAATCCAGTGGGGATCTTGCTCAGCTTCATGGATGGTGAGAGGTTCAATTTGAGAGAGAAAACAGGCATGCATCAAGTCTTGATTTAGCTGATGTCTTGTCTGTACACCAACTGAAATGTCCCCAATCACTTGAGATCTGGGGTGATCTCTAAGTGTGACAAGATCAGTTGGTGGAGTTGGTTGAGCAACAACTTTTGCAAATAATTCCTCTTGAGGAATGGTGTTGGCTGTTGATGGAAGTTCAATTACTTCCTCTTGAATTTATTCTTCACTGTCTTCAGCAGCCTGTGGAGTGGGATGAGTTGGAACCTCTTGGGTAAGGTTTAGTCCATCCATAGACTCACACATTGGTGAAACCTGCAAAGGACTATTGGTAGAAATGTCTTTCTCCTTATAAGACATGTTAGCTTCATCAAAAGACACATGGACAGATTCTACAATTTTAAGGGATGATTTATTGAAAACCCTATAGGCCTTGCTTACTTGGGAATATCCTAGAAAAATCCCTTCTTCAGCCTTAGCCTCAAATTTTCTGATGTACCTTTTGTTATTAGTGTGGATGTAACATATGCAACCAAAAACTTTAAAGTAAGTGATTTTAGGTTTCTTTTCTTTAAGTAATTCATAGGGGGTCTTGTGTTTTAGTTTATGTATAAGACATCTGTTCAGGACATAGTTAGCTGTGTTTACAGCTTCTGCCCAAAAGGATAGAGGCATGTAGGCATCTGCTAACAATGTACCTGCAGCTTCAATGAGTGTCCTATTTTTCCTTTCAGCAACCCCATTTTGTTGGGGAGATCTAGGAGCTGAGAAGCACTGCCTGATACCTTCCTTCTCACAGAACTCATGCATAAGAAGAGACTCAAACTCTGTGCCATGATCACTTCTGATCAATGCAACATGTGTAGAGAACTCAATCTGTATGGTCCTGAGAAAATCTGTAAGAACTTTGAATGTATCTGACTTAGCTCTCAGGAAGGCTACCCAACTAAATCTGGAGAAATCATCAACAATAACTAAGGTGTAAGACTTCCCTCCTAGGCTTTGTACTACAATGGGTCCAAAAAGGTCCACATGAAGCAGATACAATATCCTAGGTGAATCACTTTTATTAATGGATTTAAAGCTAGTTTTAGTTTGCTTGCCTAGTTGACAAGCCCTGCATAAGCTTTCATTCTTGTAAGGACCATAAGGTAAACCTCTAACAAGGTTGTCATTAGATAACCTAGATATGTTCTTAAGGTTTACATGTCCTAGCCTTTTGTGCCATAACTCATTTTGGTTACTAGTGATATTGAGTAAACAAATATCAGTTGTGGCAGAAATGAAATCTACTAAATATATGTTTCCTTGTCTAAGTACAATTAAAACAGTTTGGTTTTTATCATTTATAATAGAACAAGAGGTAGAGTTGAAATGTACCTGATAACCTTCATCACATAATTGACTTATGGATATAAGGTTATGTTTAAGTCCTCTTACATATGTCACCTTTTTGAAGGTCACTGCTCCAATGCTTACTCTTCCATATCCTTCTGACTGACCACTCTTTGAGTCTCCAAATATCACCTTTGGTCCTAGCTTGGATTTATAGTTGGTGAGATTTGCTTTGCTGCCAGTCATGTGCTTGGAGCAGCCACTGTCCAGGTACCATGTCTGACTTAGCCTTGGGCAGCTCTTCACATGTACCTGCATCAGAAAATAAAGCTCAATTATTCATGACCCAGGTTACCTTGGGTCCTTGGTTTGGTTGAAAAGAAAAACTAGAGATGACTGATAATGCAGGTTGAGACTTATACCCTAGTGGGTGATATCTCCTAGGTGGAATTATCCAATCAGCTACTGGATTAAATGCCTTGTTAGCTGTGTTAATATTTCTATAGGAGAAATTATTTATGTTTGGTCGTTCTGGGATCGATGAATTATTGTAAGTTCGTCGACCAGAGTTCGACGAATGGTGTTGAGGTCGTCGACTTCCACTCAGAGAATGACCATGGTCATTTTCTGCGTCCCACGTTCGTCGACCTCTGCTCGACGAACCATACACAGTTCGTCAATCGCAGTAAGACGAATAATTATTTATGAAGTTTGTGTTCAACGTTTGTCGATCGGGGTTCGACTATTTTGCAGGATTTCGTCGATCAAAGTTCGACGAATTTTGCTGAACTTGGTTTTTGACAGCTTTCTTCTGTTTTCTGTTGCTATTGTCTAAGGGATTTGACTTGTTTTCTGATCTGGGTTTTTCAGTTAGTTTCTCTTTTCCTTTAGCAGTGATAAACTTTATGGGAGTGGAAAGTATATTCTTCTTTATTATGGGGGGTAAACCTGATGAAGCACCCAAGCCCAGCCTGCCATTTAATCTGGCATTTACTGTGCTTGTGATATCCATCAGCTTGAGGCTTCTCCCATTGAGATATTGCTCAAGTTGTTTTGCCTCACATAATTCAGATTTTAATTTGATTATCTGTTCATTAGCTAGAGTCAATTGGTCAGTTAGTTTTCTGTTTTCTGTGCCGACAGATTCTAGATTTTCTAGTCTAGTCCTCAGGGTTTTTATCTCTTTCTCTGAGTTTATTAAATCCATGCACATAGTTTTAAATTCTACTTTAAACAAATCAGAATTGAAATCAAAACTGGAAATCACCTGATCAGCCTCTGAGTCTGAGGCACATTCATCTTCAGAATCCTCTTCTGATCCATAGTTGCTTCTGGAGGCATCTATTGCCATTAGGCACACCTCCTTGGATCTGGCTTCTTCCTCTTCTTCACTGGACCTAGAGGAGGATGTTTCTTCTTCTGTGTCACTCCAGGACTCAGCAACAAATCCTTTGTCCTTCCTTTTATACTTGTTGGAGGAGGGTCTGCTGCTTTGTTTTCTTCTGGAATCCTTGTCTCTGCCCTTCTCCTTTTTATGATTTTTTGGGCATTCTGAAATATAGTGCCCTGGCTTTCTGCAACCAAAACACACAACCTCCTTAATTGGTGTCTTGTCATATTTGGGTTTATCATCCTTCCTGGATGATTTTCTTCTAACATCCTTTCTTGCCATTTGTAGAATCTTTTGGCAAAGAGGCTCATTAACTCTTCATTTGAGGTAGATGTTTCACTGTTTTCAGAAGCTTTGAGAGCCAAGCTGTGCTCCTTCCTAACAAGTGTAGTTGCCTTCTGTTCTGCTGCCTCTCTTGATTTGACAAGCTGCTCATATGACTTCAGCTTGCCTAGCAGAGATTCTGTTGAGATCTCATTGAGGCTTCTAGCTCCTTTGATTGGCCAGATTCTGGAGTCCCATGAACTGGGAAAACACATCAGTATCTTATCATTCACCTCAGTTAAGGTGATGTCCTTGTCCAGAGTCTTGAGTTCACTAATGATGGAACTTAATCTATTGTACATCTCAGCCACTGATTCTGTCTCATCCTTTTTGAAATTCTCATAGAGAGAAATGAGGCTGGATCTCCTATCCTTTCTTTCATCAGTTGAGCCTGCTACCATTTGATTGAGAGAGTCCCAAATGGCCTTGGCTGAGGTGCACTCAACCACCTTCTGAAATATGTCATTTGACATTGTTTGGGCCAGAATATTCATAGCCTTTGCATCAGCCATCTTGGTTTTCTTATAGGCTTCAGTGTTGTCTGGAGGTGGTACTGCACTCAGATTAGTTGATGTGCTGGCAAAAGTTGTAGGAGCTGGAGGAACACCTGTTGAGATGACAGAGAAAATATCCTCATCAATGGAGTTCATATATAATCTGATTCTTGCCTTCCAGATGGCAAACTTGTTAAGATTGCACACTGGAGGTCTGATGCTTGTATAATCCTTGTTTTGGGCCATGTATGTGAGAACAAAATCTAGTAACAGAATAAAAACAAAAAGATCTAACTCAGGGATATTTGAGTTCAGGTGTTAGCCTGTACAACCAATCAGGTAGGGTATGTTTAACCAACCTCGCTCTAATACCAATTGAAAGTGCAGTTAGATCTGATATACTCTAGAGGGGGGTGAATAGAGTATATGGTAATTTTAAAACTTTTACAATTGCTGTTGTATTTTAGGTGTGTGTGTGTGTGCAGCAAATACAATAAATCAGAAAGCAGCAAAGGAATAATCACAGCACAATCACAGAGCAAGGCCAGAAAATAAAAAGGAAAAGAAAGCAACCAGACGGCATAAGAATTTTATAGTGGTTCCCCAAATATGGGTAGTCCACTCTCCTACCACCCTGGTAGGAATCCACTGCAGGAAGGGGTTGATCAGGTGTCCTGGCACCAATGGGGTTTTGATCAGGTTCCCAAAAACCAAACCCTCAAGTCTTTTGGTGGGAGACTTGCAACCAGAATAATTTTGAAGGGAATTAAAACCCTGTATAGATGTGGAGTGAGAGGGTGATGAGGTCTTCTCTTTCTCAAGTCAACTGAGAAGACTTGTGGATGTTGTTTAGCAGCTTTGCTCCCCCTGAGATGTAGAATGGTTCAGGAAGAATACTGGAGCACTGCTTCAGGGTGATAGGTCTTCAAAGACCTAGACTTCCAGGTCCAGAGAAATTCTTCAGGAACTTCTTGCAACTGATATGAATGTATTATTATGAAGTTCTCCTGAGTAAGAGCAGATGAAGAAGACTCTTGATATTGATGTAATGTTCTTCTTCTTCTTCTAGATCAATTTCTCTCTGGGCCAAGAATGAAATCCTTTTCTTGTTTTGTTTGAATCACTTTCTGTCTTCTTCTTGTTCTTCACTGGTGTTGTGTGATTGTTCTGGTTTCTGTATCTCTCTGTCTGTCATGGAGAGCATTCCAATTTTTGAATGTCGAGCAGTAATGACAGATGGCCTGGAAAGGAAGCAGCAATTAATTATTTTCCCAACTGTTTCCATGGGAAAATGACATGTGATAATCCAGAATTAACTGCGCATCCTAACGGTAGTATATGTGAAGAACTGCCATTAATTGTCCAGGAATCAGCGCCATGAAATGAGACGGGAATGAAAGAAGACCTAGACTGGAATCGTCGACCGAAGAACAGAATTCGTCGAACAGAGTCTTGAATTCGTCGAGCTGAGCTGAGTTCGTCGAGCTGCGCTGAGTTCGTCGAGCTTAGCTGAGTTCGTCGAGCTGACAGTCTTCATTCGTTGAATAGACAATCTTCAATATCAGACAAACATCATTCGTCGAGCAGAGAACCAAATTCTTCGAGCTGAGAATAAACTTCGTCGACCTGAGAAAAATTCTGGACTTGGACGAAATACTCTACATCTGCTGAAAAACTGTGTCGACACAAAATGGTGTCGACAGATTGATCTTGGTGTCGACACAACTCCTCTGGTGTCGACAGATTGGTCTAGGTGTCGACACAAAACCTCTGGTGTCGACACAAGCTGGTATCGACTGAAATCCTGGGTGTCGACACAAATCGCCTGGTGTCGACACAAGCCCTAAGTGTCGACACAGATTCTCTGAGCACAGAAATCGTCGAGTACAGATTTAGCATTCGTCGACCTGAGAAGCTGTGAACTTGAGGTCCAAGTTCGTCGAGCTCAGAAAATAATTCGTCGACCGAAGCATGAAGCTGGACTTAGAGAAATTTTGAAGTAGTCCTGAGAATGCTTGAAGTAGAACCTCGGGTTCGTCGAGCAAAGAACAAAGTTCGTCGAGCTCAGTACTGCGAATTTTCTCACGATCGTCGAGCGCAGAACTTCCTTCGTCGAGCTGAGTTCGACAAACGTCGAACTCATTTCACTTAGTCTGAGAACCTGATAGATCTAGAGTTCCTGAAGGTCTTGAAGAAGGCTGGTCCATCTGAAGTTGAGATAGAGGACTGTCCTAGACTCTAAGACACAAACTTGACCCAGACTATACATGATGGGTCACATCCTAAGTCAGTGAACCTAGCCCAAATCAACTAGGGATCCAACATGCGGACTGGAGCAGTCTGCGGAAGATACAGACTGGAGGTGTCTGCTGTCTAAGCAGACTGGAGCAGTGTCCGCTGAGTCCGGTATGTGTCTTGGTAAGAAGACTATGTACTCAGGGTATGCGGACTGGAGTTGTCTGCAGGGATATGCAGACTATAGTAGTTCGTAGTTTTAGCGGACTAGAATGGCGTGTCCGCCGAGTCTGGCAGTTGCCTTGGTGGCGAAGCCGTTGGGCTCGGGATGAGTGGACTGAAGCGGTGTGTCCGCTGAGTCTGGCAGTTGCCTTGCTGGTGAAGCCGTTGGGCTCGGTATGAGCGGACTGAAGTTATGTGTCTGTTGAGTCAGGTATTTGCCTTGTGGCAAGGCTGAGCTCGGGATAAGTGGGCTAGAGCTATGTCTGCGGATTGGCGAACAATGTTACTGCGGAGTCCGGTTGTGGTGGTCCTGTCTTGGCCTTTGGCAACAAGGCGGACTGGTGTTGTTGTCCGGCCTTGGTGATGCATTGGCGTTTGCTTGGCCTTTGGTGACAAGGCAGACTGACGATTGTGTCAGGCTTGGAGAAGCTATGGTTTCTGGTTATTCTGCACAGGCACGGCAGACTGGAATGTATCCGCAGACTAAGGAGACGTCTTGCTGCGGGATGTGGCGGTAAGCCTATCGGCTAGGGCCGTGACAACACTCATCGTTGTACTATAAATAGGATCCATGACACAATAGGAATAGTAACCTTAGTAACCTGAGGTAACCAAGTGAACAGTAACTTGAGCCCGCAACAGTTGTTGCGGGCTGACTTTTGGTGTTCGTGTAGTTTGATTGAGTTGACAGGGTTGTGATGTGCAGGTTGTGTGGATAGTGCTGGAAATCCAGGACTTGGCTTTGATTGCTGTCAAGGACTGTGCAGACTCTGCGATTAAGCAACATGCGGAAAACAGCAGGTCGCGGACAGCAACCAGACAGTCTTCTCTTTGGCAACTTGGTTCGGGGTTCAATAAGTCGCCTGCTTCAGGCGGACTGTTCTAGTCTGCATCGCAGCTTGTGAGGTATGGCGGCTAGGCAAACTCGCGGTTAGGCGACTTGCAGATCGGCGGCTAGAGCTAGCATTGGAATAAGGGGTAGTCCGCGCGGCTTGGGTTGTGGTCTGGCGACCTGGCGGGCTGTGCAGACTCCACTGTAGTAGACCGGCGTCTTGGTGTTTGAGTCCGCGCGGCTTGTTTGTCTTATCTTGTATTTGTAGTCTCTACTGTCCCTTTGGTGGTTGTTTGGTGAAGCATGTCTCGCCATGTATGTCTCGCCTTGTCTAGAAGATTGCTGTTAATCAATAAGGACTCTTGTGCTACATGTGTTTTCTGGTTGACTGACTTAAGTTGAGGTAACCCTTGCTTACTCCAAAGTCCAGGGAAATTTCCGCGTGATCAAGGTGTGATCTTGATAGTTTTGAGAATATTAATTTGTCATCAGGCTATCTTGGTGACCACCTGGAGAAAATTCAACATGGTATCAGAGCAAGGTTCGGTTTCTTTAGCGGTGAACTTGGTATCTAAGCTGGATTGGAGTGGATAAGCAGTGTTCAACTGAAGTGGTTGTTGCTCTTGTGAAGAGGGAACCAGTGGTAGAACCATGGCAGTGGAGGATGCAAGTTGTCTTGGAATTGAACTCCTTACAGAGACGAACTTTGATAGGTGGAAGTCTTGTATAAAGAGCTTTCTTCTTGGCGAGGACCTTTGGGAGGAAGTATGCAGAGCAGAAAGACAAGAGGCTACTGCTAACAATGCTGAAGAGATGAGAGCTTGGAAGGAGACAAATGCGAAAGCGAAGTCTATTCTCGAGCAGGTGATCTCATCGGAGCTCTTGGACGACCGCAGTGGATGTCAGTCAGCTGCAGAGGTTTGGAATTCCCTTGATGAGTTGTTTAGGAAGGAGGTGAAGGTTGCTGCAAAAGATGGTCCTTCTACTTCATATCAACAAGAGAGGAGTGGTGCTCCTAGGAGTGATGGGACGACGAAGGAAGGGCCAAGGTGCTATAAATGCAAGCAACATGGTCATCTCAGGAAGGAGTGCAAGTTTGTCTTGCTCTCGGCGAACGTTGCTCAAGTAAGGAGTAAGGAGAAGAACTTAGTTGGGTCATCAACAAGTTCAGGTGCTGATCGGATGAAGGCCAGTGATAGTGCAGCTATCTGGCATGATAGACTGAGGCATGTAGGGATGAACAAACTAAAAGCAATGGCGGTAAGAAAACTCATAAGAGGCTTGCCTATATTGTCATCATATGGTGATGGTCAGGGATGTGCGGGATGTCAGCAAAGTGAAGCTTATCACTTTATGGTTGATAAGGCACAATCCAGATGTAAAGCACCTTTGGCGGTTGTCCATTGTGCTCTGGTTGGACCGACCGTCACCGCTAGTCTTGGAGGCAGTAGGTACATGCTGATATTGGTTGATGACTATTCAAGGTATACTTGGGTATACTTCATCAAGGAGAAGTCAAACATGATGCGCTTGCTTATGGAGTTCAAGAAGCTTGTGGAAGGGAAGCTTGGCATGCGGATCAAGAAGTTGAGGACAAGCATCGGTGGTGAGTGTGGGTCAACCGAGTTCTCGAACTTTTGCAGGAAGCATGGGATCCGGAAGGAGCTTTCTTGTGGACATACTTCAAAGCAAGGTGGTGTTGTAGCTCGGATGATCCGTTAGTTGACGGAGACCTACAAGTGTTGGCTTCGGGGCAAAGGCGTTCCAAAGGTTTTTTGGGCGGAAGGGATGTCCTGTGGTGCTCATGTCATCAATCAGATGCCTCTTAGTCTGATCAATGTAAAGACTACATATGGGCTGATGTTCGGGGTGAAGCCCAGTATGAGGCACCTACGGGTATTTTGATCTACCTGCTACGTACACACTCCGATGCTCTCAAGATGAAGCTGATCTTTATTGGATATGATGAGCAGAGGAAAAGATGGAGGTGTATGGATCCTGTGACGAAGAGGCTCATTGTGTCGAGAGATGTTGTCTTCGATGAGTTGACATCGTATTGGGATAGCACTTATGTGGAGCTAGAGATTAGCAGGTCAGATGGTGGGCTGAAGGAGGCTGCTGCTAAGGTTCAGTTGGAGCTGCCTGAGTCACCAGGAGCTCCAAGTTGTTCTAGATTCGGGGAAAAGGTTTCAGGGTCAGGAAGTAGGTGGAGCGATGCTCCAAGTACTTCTAGCTCGAAGGTGGAGGCTTCTAGTTTGAGAAGCACGGGTAGCGATGTTCCAGGTAGTTCTTGTTCGAGAGCGGATGCTTCTGGTTCAGGTAGCAGGGGGAGCGTTTCTCCAGGTGCTCCTGGTTCCAAGGAGGTGGCGTCTTGTTCAGGAAGCAAGGGAAGCATTATTTGGGGTTTTCCAGGGAATGGAGCTAGATCAGGAGGAGCAGCGGAGGTGGTTAGCCATGATCACGTTCTTCGGAGATCGAAGAGGATCAGTAAGCCACCAGCTCGATATAGCGAAGGGAACACAGCGGGCTTGGTCGCATGTTTCCATGCAAGCCCTCAAGTCGAGCGAGTATCTTCTAGCTGTGATGACCCCACTAAAATCAAGGACATGGTTGACACCAAAGCTCAAGAGGTGACTACTCTCATAGGTTACGATGCTTGGGCTTTTGTGCCCAAGGTAGTTGGTGATACCCCTATGATGCATGAGTGGAGGTTGAAGCTGATGAAGAAGGCAGAGGGAAGCATGACTCCTTTTGGGAGATGCTGGAGTGCTCTATCATGGTCAATAATATGCGGGGCGAGGACTATGTCTTGGACATCTCTTCGTAAATGCTATCGGAGGGACTAGGTGCGAGGTTATGGGAGCTGCTGGTGTTATTCTCCACTTCTCACTTCAAGGGGGAGTGTTGAAATTTGTGAAGTGAAAGTGGGTGAATAGTGCACTTGGACCTATCCGCGCGGACTATGCGGATAGGGTTCGCGGACATCTAGGTCGGCAGGGATGTTGTAGACGGTTTGCTCTGTAGCGGCCCGGCCGATCGGTTCATGCGGACTACACAGACAGCATCAGCAGTTAGCCAGGCCGGCTTGTGCTCAGCAGGCAGTTGGATCCCAGGAGGTAACCTGTCGGATAGCGACTCTATCCACAGATTCCGGCAGGAAGAGGATTGAAGAACTGGTGCTCGGCAAACCGTCTTGGCAGAAGCCTTGGTCTTGCTCTGGTGAAGCGGCAAGTGGAGACCGTGGAGACTGCCAGTCAGTACGGACTGATACTGTAGCTCTCCAGGACAGGCGGACTGGATCCAGTGTCCGCCAGTAAGTGCGGACTTGCCCTTGTGGCCAGTGGTGTGGACTTGGTTGGTTCTAAACCAAGTCCATGTTTGGCTCAGTCCAGGGAGATAGCACAGTGGAGTGCGGACTGTGTCTATGTCCGCCAAGCTCAGCAGAAGTGTTGTGTGCCTTGGTTACGAGTTTGGGAGAAGCAGACTGGTGATTGTGTCCGCAACTGCTTGCTGACTAGAGCTGGGGTCCGTTGAGTCCGACAGCTACCTTGTTGGCATGGTCGTGGACTCGAGTTGTGCGGACTGGAGCAGTCTGCGGGATATACGGACTGGAGCAGTCTGCGGGATATGCAGACTAGAGTAGTGTGCGAAAGATTCGGACTGGAGGTGTCAGCTGTGTAAGCAGATTGGAGCAGTCTACGGGCTATGCGGACTAGAGCAGTCCGTGGAAGATGCGGAATGGAGGTGTCTGCTGTGTAAGCAGACTAGAGCAGTGTCCGCTGAGTCCGGTAGGTGTCTGGGTAACAAGGCTATGGACTCAGGGCATATAGACTGGAGTTGTCTGCAGGGATATGCAGACTAGAGCTGTCCGCAGTATGAGCGGACTGGAACGGCGTGTCCACTGAGTCCGGTAGTTGTCATGGTGGCGAAGACGTTGGGCTCGGGATGAGCGGACCGAAGCGATTTGTCCGCTGAGCCCGGCAGTTGACCTGGTGGCGAAGCCATTGTGCTCGTGATGAGCGGACTGAAGCTATGTGTCCGCTGACTCCGGCATTTGCCTTGTGGCAAGGCTGAGCTTGGGATAAGCAAGCTGGAGCTGTGTCCGTGGATTTGCGGACAATGTTGCTGTGAAGTCCTGCTGTGGTGGTCCTGAATTGGCCTTTGGCGACAAGGCAGACTAGTGTTGTTGTCCCGCCTTGGTGATGCATTGGCATTGGCTTGGCCTTTGGCCACAAGGCGGACCGGCGATTGTGTCCGGCGTGGAGAAGCTATAGTGTCTGGCTATCCTACAAAGGCGCGGCGGACTGGAATGTATCCGCGGACTACGGAGACATCTTGCTGCGGGATGTGGCGGCAATCCTATATGCTAGGGCGGTGACCACACTCATTATTGTGCTTATAAATAAGACCCATGTCACATCAGGAATAGTAACATGAGTAACCTGAGGTAACCAAGTGAATAGTAACATGAGCCTGCAACAGTTGCTGCGGACTAACTTTTGGTGTCCGCGCGGTTTGATTCAGTTGACCGGGTTGTGCTGTGCAGGTTGTGCGGATAGCACTAGAAAGCCAGGACTTGGCTCTGATTGCGGTCAGGGACAGTGCGGACTCTGCGGTTAAGCAACAGGCGGTAAACAACAGGTCGCGGACAACGACCAGACGGTCTTCTCTTTGGCAACTTGGTTCGGGGTTTAATAAGTCACCTGCTTCAGGCGGACTATTCTATTCTGCATTGGAGCTTGTGCGGTCTGGCGGCTAGGCGACCTCGCGGTTAAGCTGCTTACAGATCGGCGGCTAGAGCTAGCATTGGAATAAGGGGTACTCTGTGCGGCTTGTGTTGTGGTCTGGTGACCTGGCGGACTGTGCGGACTCCACAGTAGTAGACCGACGACTTGGTGTTTGAGTACGCGCGGCTTGTTTTTCTTGTCTTGTATTTGTAGTCTCTACTGTCCCTTTGGTGGTTGTTTGGTGAAGCATGTCTCGCCATGTATGTCTCGCCTTGTAAAGAAGACTGTTGTTAATCACTAAAGACTCTTGTGCTGCATGTGTTTTCTGGTTGACTGACTTAAGTTGAGATAACCCCTGCTTAATCCAAGGTCCAGGGAAATTTTCGCGTGATCAAGGTGTGATCTTGATAGTTCTGAGAATATTAATCTTGCATAAGGCTATCTTGGTGACCACATGGAGAAAATTCAACAACATATATATATATATATATATATATATATATATATATATATATATATATATATATATATATATATATATATATAGGGGAGATATCATATGCGGGCGTACGGGCAAGAGTCAAAATGCAGTCAAATCGAAAAGTGATCAACGTGAAAGTTGTAGATCTCGGCGAGACAAACAACTTTCATGATGATCACGTTTTGATTTGGAGCAGTCTTGGCCATCGATCTGGGCCCCGAAATCTGGGGCGGCAAGATCGCTACTGTAGCACTCTCGCCGTCCCAGATTTCGGGGCCCAAATCGCGGGTCAAGACGGCTCCAAATCAAAAAGTGATCGACATAAAAGTTGTTCTCTCACCGAGATCTACAACTTTTATTTTGATCACTTTTCGATTTGAGGCCATTTTGACCCCCAAAATGCCCTGCCTGTATGCCCGCACGCAAGCTTGCCCTCACCTGATATCTCCCTATATATATATATATATATATATATATATATATATATATATATATATATATATATATATATATATATATATATATATTCTAGTTTTCCGAGAATCTAATCGCCTTAGCTCCAAGTCATTATATTGAGCGCACAAACAGTTAAAAGTAAACCTAAAAGCAATGACACAGGTTTTTTAGCATGAAAAAACCGGATAGTGTGATAACCCATGTGGCCGAATCGGTGTCGAGTCATAGTCCACTATATATCTTCCTTGATGTTTCAAGTGTTTGAGCTCCTTATAGGGTTACAAGCCAACTCTCCAGTATCAGAGCCTTTGTTGGGGCATTCCTTTTGCCTGAACATCTTTTCCTCGAAGGATCAACTATGGCTTCATCATCTACCATAGTAGCAGGGAACTATTCTCACTCTTCCATCCATTTATTTAATGGTGAAAAATATCAACACTAATGAGTCAAAATGCGAACTGTGTTTCGATCTCAAGGTCTACGGAAGCTTGTGCAAGAAGGTCCAGTTATACCTGTAGGAGGCAAAAAAAGGAATTAAAACAGGGGATATACAAATGAATACAAAAATTCTAATGAAGGATTCCAAAGAACTCATGCTCATTCAACAAGGTGTAGCAGAAGTAATCGTCCCATAGATAATGAATGCTGAAACTACCAAGCAGGCCTGGGATATTCTTCAAGAAGAATACAAAGGCTCTTCAAAAGTAATTTCCATGGAGTTACAAACACTTTGGGCAGAGCTGGACTTGGTAAGCATCAAAGATGGTGAGCTTGTTCAAGATTATTTGCTAGAGTTGTTAGTTTAATAAATCAAATTCGAAATTATGGTGATACGGTAGAGGTTAAAAGCATAGTTCCAAAATTGCTGAGAATTCTTCCAAGTGCCTTCAATCCTGCAATAGCAGCAATTGCGTAGTCAAAAGACATCTACAAGTTTCCATTAAATTAATTAATGGTGCACGAAAATCTCATGAAGATCATTTAGCAAGAAACTCACAAAATCTGGAGCAAGCCTTGCAAACAAAGATGATATTTAGTAAGCCAAGGAATGACGTTCAGAAAGGAGATCACTATCAAAAGAACGTACATCAAAAAGAGCCCATGGTCAAGGGATATGCAGCCCTGGAAGGGGCAAGCAGTTCTGGAGTGAAGGAATGAAAGGAAGAAGCAAAAGGCCAATACCATCTCAAATTAGAACTACTGATAACTCAACACCTTATTGTATCATATACAATAAGACCACACAAAATTCCCGTGATTGTTATTCCAAGTGCAAGAGGTTCAAAATCCCTAATCACTCATAGAGGGATTGCTGGCACAAGGATACAACCCGGTTTTGTGAAAAAGGAAAAAAACATTGAACCAGAAAGCCTATTCTATTCTCATTTAAAAAGAGAGGTGAAGCACTTAAATGTGTGGTATGTTGACAGTGGATGTTCATCACATATGACATACCAAAAGGAAGCTTTCACAACCTTGGATGAGAACCATAAAGCAGAAGTTTATCTTGTGGACGGGAAAGCATCAAAGATAGAAAGAAAAGGAAGCATCATTATAACCACACCCTCAGGACACATGAAAATGATTCATGATGTTCAATATGCGCCCAAGTTAGAACAAAACCAACTAAGTGTGGGTCAACTACTATAAAGGGGATACAATGTCTCATTTGCACAAAATGTATATAAAATTACTGACCAAACAACAGGATCCCTTATAGTCTTAGCAGAAATGAAAAAAAAACAAGGTTTTTTCAATCGATCTTTTAGTTTTCAAGCAAGAGTCTGCCCTCGCTTGTCAACTGGGCTACAACACAGATCCTCAATTATGGCATCATCAACTAGGCCATGTATATTGGGATGTTATCCATCTTATGAAGGAGAAACAAATTGTAACAAGAATTCCTCAATTATCTAAAGTTACAAATTTCTGTCCAAGCTGTGCAGAGGGAAAAGCCCACCGTCTGCCTTTTCCTGCACACTCAGAAAAAAATCATCAGCACCTTTGGAGTTAATTCATGGAGACTTATGGGGACCCACAATCACTAAATCTATTGGAGGTAAGAACTACTACTTTCTCCTATTAGATGATTACACCAAATATATGTGGATATATTTTCTAACCAACAAATCAGAGGCCTTCCAAATGTTCAAAAATAATTTTAGAACAGACAGTGGAGGTGAAGGGGAAGTTGAAAATCAATTCACAAATGACATATCAGAAGGAAACTTTCATAACCTTGGACGTTGATATTATATTTATATGAAATTGACTTTGTCGGAAGAGTAAAATCATACCATATATATATATATATATAATATTATATATATGATTTCACTTTCAATTTCAACACAATATAGACCCACTCTCGATATCCACTAGCTAGAGTGCACTAGAATTAGATGTGGCCACATTGGCAAATTGGACACTTGCATGCATACTGTCAAATAGTCCAACACTAATATTCAAATCAAGTGCCCCTATTGTTATGAAGCAAATCAGCTCTATGAAATAGGGGGAATATAAATAAATATTTTTGTTACACATTGTAAGGCGACTGTCCCGGGCATAAAATCTCTCATCGGTCGTGCCCAATTCCCAAGAGGGATTTTATAGAATGGGTACGCGCTTGCTTTGGCGTCTGATAGTTCGTTTGGAGGACCAAACAAACTCGGAATTTTGCGAGAATAGGGTCGTTGGAGTTGTATCGGCGAGTCGATTGAAGTTGCGGCAAAAAAAACCATCCAACCAATCATAACGTCCTACACATAACATTCTAGCGGAAGCAGTTTATATAAGTTGCAATAAAGAACCCATCAATAAAGCATGAATGTCCACTAATACCAAATAGGAATGTCGTACATACACAAGTACAGGCCTTAAGGCCTTACAAAATTGTTTACTTCAATATTACATGTTTTACAAACCACGGCACGCAGGCCGGTCAGACATGAGTAAAAACAGTAAACACTCCAATTAGTCCTTAGAGGGCCGGCTTCGCAATTTGGGCTTTGGCCCGCTCTTGACCACTTGGTCCAGCAACACCTGCAAGCAACAAAACCACCGCACGGTGGCAAACAAAGGCAACGGTCAGCAATGCTGACCAAATTATAACGATCCCGACCCCAACTCGGGGCGGCGATGCTCCTTCCCTGCATTTCATTAGCATAAGCGAGCAATATATCAACTCATTGCATCACAGGCATTGGAACGCATGGCCACATGCCCCGTGCTCTCAGGGCACATTCTCGGTGATCGCAGTCTAAGCCTCTAACTCACCACCATCTACAGGACGACAATATCTCGTGAGCAAATTGGTCTTTTAGGCATATGTTATGACACTTTAATGTCATCAACAGCCTATGTCACGACACTTTAATGTCATCGATATCAAGACCCGACATCTATGCCCTCAGCATAAAGCAGGAACGGTTCCCACTCAACCCGTTGCTCACTTGCCACGACACTTAAATATTATCGGCACGAGTTTAGTTTCCCCGAAGCCCGTGAATCGAAAGTACAATATTAAATAACCCAGTTATGTATAAGTTGGCTCCTAGGCCCACAAGTTGGCAAGATCGCACATCCGCCCAGTTTTCCGGGTGCACCTTTGGGTTAATCCCCAAGGCTCCCTGTTGCAATCTACCACATAGAAAACCCGAAAAACAACCAATCGCGCGGAGTCTTCTCTGGCATTTATGCAATGCAACATCACCGATCCAGACCAACATGTCCGGGTAGGCTTCACACATCATGTCTATGTCCATTCTCGCTTACGGGCTCTAAACAATGGGGACTTCACATATCTACCCAAAGGAACGCCTCCAACTCACCGCAAACTCGCGAGAGCGGGCTTCCTATGCAAAGAAGGAGAGCTACACATGCTCAAGAAGAGAATCATTACCCTAGCGTTCTTCTTTGGCGCCATGGAAAAGTAAGCGGATGAAAAGCACCGTACTCTCTTTGCCTCCGTGGATCCGGAGTCGGCTCGCAATTTGGAGCTTCGAAGCTCCTCCAATGGCCGGATCTAGCTTCTTCTTCCTTCCTTGTCTCTCCTCTCTCTCTAAGCTTTAGAAAGATAACCACTCAAGTAAAAGTGAGGGTTTGTAAGGCCCAATCCCGGGTATATCCCATTAGAACAACCCCCAGCCGTTGGATCACCAATTAAAGAAACGAACGGCTTTGATTCGGGACTGAAATGTCCAATCTGGACCAAACATGGCCTGGCACACGCCCGTGTCCTGCGTCGTGTGCCTCATTCGCCGTCAAAATCGATGCACCTGGAACAACACACGGGCATCGAACACACCCGTGTTCGACCTGACACGCCCGTGTTCCAACTGACACGGCCGTGTGGTCGGCCGTGTGCCCCCTTCTTTTTATCACGAAAACAACCCGAGAACTACACGGGTTCCTGGACATGCCCGTGTCCTAACCCGTGTACACTCGAACACGCCTGGGCTCCAGGCCATGTTCACGGTCTTGACACTCGACACTTCGTCGAGCGAAGTTTGTCGACCTCACGACACGGCCTTTGACACGCCCGTGTCCTACGCCGTGTGCCTTGTCTCGACACATCGTTGACCAAAATTCATCGAATCCCGGGACGAGTGTCGACACGGGTCGACACGCCGTGCGACATACCCGTGTTGCAGGCCGTGTGCCATGTCTCGACACTTCGTCGAGCGAAATTCGTTGACCCCCTGGGCCGATCGTCGACACGGGCTTGACACGCCCTGCGACACGCCCGTGTCGCAGGCCGTGTTCTCTGCTCGACGATCGTCGACTCCAAAATCATCGACCTCTCGACCAAAACGTCGGACCCAGCCTGACATGCCATGGGACATGCCCGTGTCCTAGGCCGTGTGCCTACTACCTGATTCCAAATCTGGCCCAAAACATACCCCGTCGCTCTTTTGAGTTTCGGGGCGTTACAACTCTCCCCCTCTTAAAAGAATTTCGTCCACGAAATTATATAAGGAAGGACATGTACAAAATTAAATTTTACCTGAGCAGAACAACTCCGAATACTCATCAAGCATAGTCTGCTCTCGTTCCTAAGAGAGCTCCTCACGACCGTAATTGTCCCATCAGACCTTGACCATCTTGATCTCTTTATTGCGTAGCCGCTTGATCTCCGAGTCCTCAATCCGCACGGGCTTGACCTTTGTCGTCATCCCACTATCCACCGGAACTTGATCAACCGCAATCACTTGCGAAGGCTCTTGCACCGCCTTCCGAAGCACCGAAATATGGAATACATCATGTAATCCACCAAGCTCTGCTGAAAGCTTCAATCGATAGGCTGCTTCACCAACTCGCTCCAAAACCTCAAACGGTCAAAGGTACCTTGGGCTTAGCTTTTTCAATCGTCGTACCCGCTAGACACCCTTGAACGGCTTGATCTTTAAGTACACCCAATCGCCCACAGCGAACTCCACGTTCCTGTGCTTGGCATTATAGTACTTCTCTTGCACGTCCTGAGCGATAAGCAACCTCCAATAGTGTAAAGAACAGTTCTGCACCGGCACGAACCGTCTTCTCCACCTGAAGAGCAGACATCAATGTCTTGCTCGACCCCTTTAAACCCATAAAAGTCATCTCACGACTTGCTCCCAACTTCACTTCCTTGAGACCGCAATCAATATAGGCCTGCTACTCCGAGAGCCAGTCCATGCCAAATATAACATCGAACTCCACCAACGGAAGTAACGACGCCTGTAGATCAAACTCCTGATTCCCAATATCAATCTTAACATCGTAGATCCTATTCGCGCGCATCGAACACACATTGGGCAACAACACATCCAACTTATCCTTCACCATCGAAGAAGGGACTCCTATGCGTGATATAAATCCTTCAGACAAGAAGGAGTGTGAAGCTCCCATATCGAAGAGTGCTCTTGCCGGATTTTCACAAATCAAAACAAATCCTAAACAAGTTGTGGTAAGGTAACATGTGCATAACAAGTATTTAAAGAAATTGACTTGCTATAAAGTAAACCGTACCTGTCACCACATCAGCCTGTTTGATGGCCTCCTGTTGGCCAAGATTATACACCCTTGGTTGGGCCGGAGCATAATGGGATGCGGTTGACTCCACCGCCTTGCCCTTCTCTTCGTAACTCGCTCCCGGCTTCCTTTCAGACTTGGGATGTCCACTCCGGCACTCACGGGCATAATTTCCCAACTTCCCACAGTTGTAACATATGCCCGGGGTCCGACCCGTAGTCTCCCCTGAAGCACCAGCAGAGAGGGGTAGACCCTAAGTCTTAGCTTTCTTGTTCCACTTTCGGAACACAGATTTTAAGGTGTTCAGCCCTCTGATCTCTGACCTCTTCTCTCCCAAGCTTTTCTTTGCCTGCACATTCTTCATGTCCTTCTCCAAGGACTGGGCCATGTTGACCAAGGTCAAGAAACCCTGCATCATCGGCCCCGAGAGTAGTAATCTGAACTCATCTCTCAACCCTTCGTAGAATCGATTCATCTTGCGCTCCTCATCCGCAATGGTGGAGCTAGCATATCGACTCAAATGGGTAAACTCGTGGAGATATTAATCCACGGTACTAACGCCTTGCACAAATTTCAGGAACTTATTCTCCAACGCTATCCTCTGCGCCGAAGGGAGGTATCTAGCCAAGAATAATCTCGAGAACTCCTCCATCGAGACATCAACAAGTTGACTAACTCTCAAAAGGTGCAGCTCCAATCCTTCCCACCACATTCTCGCTTCACCGTCAAGAAGGAACGTAGAGATGGTGGTCATTTGTCACTTCTCCGTCTCCGTTGCTGTCATGACTCTCCTCACCATGGAGAGCCAGTCTTCAGCTTGAGATGGGGTTCCCAACCCCGAGAATACCGGAGGACTAAAGCTCATGACATGCTTGAGCTGTCTCTCGGTTGACCTCCTTGGCACCACCGGCTCCACTACCACCTGTTCCACTCTCCTCGGCTCAACCTTTGGAAGAGGTTCCTGCTCCATCGCAGGAGCGGGCTGCTTCGTTTGCCTTGCAGGCTGCACATTTATCACGGCCAACGCTGCTTTGGCCACCAATCGTATGTTCTCAGCCGATAGAGGTGTTGCAGGAGCAACATCTGGTGCACTGCTAGCCTCAGAAACTCGACGTTCCGACGGCCCAACACCACTTATGGTCACCTATAGTGGTACAAAACACCGTTACGCGACCAAATAAAATTGCAAACAGCAATTATAGGAACACGCAGGTTCCTCAAACACATGTATTTTCATTCCTAAGTGGACATTCATGGGTTCTTTTACTGTTATAACGATGACGCACACAATGTGCTCACCACCCCTTAAAAAGAATTTGCCCACGAATTCATATTAAGCCCGACCAAGACCAGTAGTCTGATACCAAATTGTAACACTCCCTATCCGTCACATAGCATATAGCAGTAGGTCCGGCCGGGGCCCGACGCCATATACCACAGACAGACCAGGTGGTTACTTATGGAAACCATCCAACCAATCAAAACGTCCTACACAGAGCATTCTAGCGGAAGCAGTATATATAATTTGCAATAAAGAACCCAGCACTAAAGCATGAATGTCCACTAATACCAAATAGGAATGTCATACATACAAAAGTACATGCCTTAAGGCCTTACTAAATTGTTTACTTCAATATTACATGTTTTACAAACCACAGCACGCAGGCCGGTCATACATGAGTAAAAACAGTAAACACTCCAATTAGGCCTTCGAGGGCCGGCTTCGCAATTTGGGCTTTGGCCCGCTATTGACCGCTTAGTCCAGCAGCACCTGCAAGCAACAAAACCACCGCACGGTGGCAAACAAAGGCAACGGTCAGTAATACTGACCAAATTATAACAATCCCGCCCCCAACTCTGGGCGGCGATGCTCCTTCCCTGCATTTCATTAGCATAAGCGAGCAATATATCAACTCATTGCATCACAGGCGTTGGCACGCATGGCCACACGCCCCGTGCTCTCAGGGCACATTCTCGGTGATCGCAGTCTAAGCCGCTAACTCACCACCATCTCCAGGACAGCAATATCTCGTGAGCAAATTGGTCTTTTAGGAAGATGTTACGACACTTTAATGTCATCAACAACCTATGTCACGACACTTTAATATCATCGAAATCAAGACCCGACCTCTATGCCCTCGGCATAAAGCAGGAACGGTTCCCAATCAACCCGTTGCTCACTTGCCACGACACTTAAATATCTTTGGCACGAGTTAAGTTTCTCCGAAGCCCGTGAATCGAACGTACAATATTACATTACCCAGTTATGTACAAGTTGGCTCCTAGGCCCACAAGATGGCAAGATCGCGCATCCGCCCAGTTTTCCGGGTGCACCTTTGGGTTAATCCCCAAGGCTCCCTGTTGCAATCTACCACGTAGAAAACCCGAAAACAACCAATCGCGCGGAGTCTTCTCCTGAATTTATGCAATGCAACATCACCAATCCAGACCAACATGTCCCGGTAGGCTTCAAACATCATGTCTATGTCCGTTCTAGCTTACGGACTCTAAACAACGGGGACTTCACATATCTACCCGAAGGAACGCCTCCAACTCACCGCAAACTCGCGAGAGCGGGCTTGCTATGCAAAGAAGGAGAGCTACACATGCTCAATAAGAGAATCGTTACCCTAGCATTCTTCTTTGGTGCCATGGAAAAGTAAGCGGATGAAAAGCACCGCACTCTCTTCGCCTCCGTGGATCTAGAGTCGGCTCGCGATTTGGAGCTTCGAAGCTCCTCCAATAGCCGGATCTAGCTTCTTCTTCCTTCCTTGGCTCTCCACTCTCTCTAAGCTTTAGAAAGATAACCACTCAAGTAAAAGTGAGGGTTTCTAAGGCCTAATCCCGGGTATATCCCATCAGGAACAACCCCCAGCCGTTGGATCACCAATTAAAGAAACAAACGGCTTTGATTCAGGACTGAAATGTCCAATCTAGACCGAACACGGCCTTGCACACGCTCGTGTCCAGGGCCGTGTGCCTCATTCGCCGTCAAAATCGATGCGCCTGGAACAACACACGGGCATCGAACACGCCCGTGTTCGACCTGACACGCCCGTGTTCCAACTGACACGGCCGTGTGGTCGGCCATGTGCCCCCATCTTTTTATCCCGAAAACAACCCGAGAACTACACGGGTTCCTGGACACGCCCGTGTCCTAACCCGTGTCCACTCGAACACGCCTGGGCTCCAGGCCGTGTTCACGGTCTCGACACTCGACACTTCGTCGAGCGAAGTTCGTCAACCTCACGACACGGCCTTGGACACGCCCGTATCCTACGCCGCGTTCCTTGTCTCGACACATCATCGACCAAAATTTGTCGACTCCCGGGACGAGTGTCGACACGGGTCGACACGCCGTGCAACACGCCCATGTCACAGGCCATGTGCCATGTCTCGACACTTCGTCGAGCGAAATTCGTCGACACCCTAGGCCGATCGTCGACACAGGCTTGACACGCCATGCGACATGCCCGTATCGCAGGCCGTGTTCTCTGCTAGACGATCGTGAACTCCAAAATCGTCGACCTCTCGACCAAAACATCGGACCCAACCTGATACGCCCTGGGACACGCCCGTGTCCAAGGCTGTGTGCCTACTACCAGATTCCAAATCTGGCCCAAAACATCCCCCGTCGCTCTTTTGAGTTTCGGGGCGTTACACAATGACACCAACTATGAGTTAGTTGACACCACAAGACAACGACCCAGCCGACAAACATGATTTTTCACACAGCTAATGAAAGAAGAAGTAAATAGGTCCACACATCACATCATAAATATATAAATACCCAAATAATGGTCCACTTGACATGAATGAATAAAGTACGAGTAATAGGGATTAGGCCCAATACATAAATATCATAAAAATATCACTCTCCCTGTCTCAACTAACAACGTAGAAGCAAAACCATATGATCATCAACCTGACGCCATGTAGTAGTGGAAGTACGCGGCTCCGGCTCCTCAGATCCTGGTGTCTCAATCTCTGGCTACGCCCGGTCGAATTGCGGCGTCTCCACATTACCCTAAAATAATGTGGTCAAATGACCATCCGTCAAACTAGACATAGTTACTTCATCCCCGCCTCACCCCCGCGACTCCTAGACACCGCGTAGGAGGAAGAAAGCGGAGGACTAATAATATCAAAATGTACAAGTAGGCGACAGTATATATATATATATATATATATATATATATATATATATATATATATATATATATATATATATATATATATATATATAATTCTCTAGTTGTTATATATCAGTGTGAGTAGTAAAGAAGAATAATATCTAGCTTAATATAAAAGTATAATAAGAGGAGATAAGTTAAACTACTATGGTAAAACAACTACACTAGCATCACAGAAGCGTATCATAACATATATGAATGCTCATACAAACTTATAAATTAAAGTTTCTGAAATAGTAACTCATCATATAAAAGAGCTCATACTAATTTATATGATGAGGATTCGCAAGTGTGTATGTTATGTCATGCTATGTAATGCAATGATTATGTAACTCACACACACAACTCGGTGCACAGACCTTTCATGTATCCCCTCTTTTTGGAGGTGGCCAACCTCACAGGTACCAACCATCGTGGCTCATGGTGGTAGTGGAGAGGGTGTCTCTGATGACACATATTTTGACTAAAATATGTTCATCATTATTATTATATTTATATTATAAATTATATGTATTTACTCTTAATTTTATTATAATTATCTAATTATTAATATATCATAATTATTTATACTAATATCATTTTATTTTGTTTTGTGACAGGCCTGGGGGGAATTCGACACGATTCGACGTAAAACGCCCGCTGTCCATTTTTGTACGAGAAATATTTCCCATGCAAATAAGTTTTGCATGCATGTTGCTTTCCCACCTTTTCTCTCTCCTGCCTATACATGAATTATCCTTTATTATTATTATAACTATTCATATATGTATGCATGGTAATTCATTTTTCATGCATGACCATGTATGAATAGTTATAACTATCAATACATGTAGCCTCCTTTCCCATGCAAGCATCTTTATATAATTATTTCATGTAGCATCTTCTTATTTTAATTTTTATATAATCCTCTCCCATAAATACATCATGTCATATTGCCACTCATTTTATTTTATTTTTATCTTCATTTACATGTGACCGGCAACATTCCTTCCTCTTCCCTATTTTTAGTTTTTTTTCCCTCTCCCTTTCTCCCCCATATTTTATTTTCTCCACCACTATTAATAGTAAACCTCATTTATATGTGGCCGGCCAAACCTTTCATTTCATAACCGCCCACCTCCAAGAAATTTAATTAAAACCGGCCATTCATTTCCTCCACAATGCAAACCGCCACCTATTCTTAATTCCACTCATAACCTTTCATTTCATAACCGCCCACCTTAAGTTCCTTCTTCATTTCTTAATTAATCACATTAACTCCAATCAATTAAAACTCCATATTCATTAATTCATCACCATTTCATGTGGCCGGCTACCTCCATGTTAAACTCCCTCAATCACCTTTTCACCTCCCTCCACCTCTTCATTTCCCCACATTTATTCTCACCAATTAAATCCTATGTCCTTTCATTTTATTCTTTATCTAGATCCTTCCATGGTTGCTATAAAAGGAGCATGAAGCCAAGGCTTTTGGAGAGAGAGAAAAAAGTTAGAGTTGGAGAAGAGAGCAAGTTCAAGAGAGAGAGAGAGAGAATTCTTCCTTGTATGAGAGTTTCTTTTATGTTGTCTCTTATGCTTTAATTTTCGTTGTGTTGTGTACTTTTGTTATTTCCCTTCTAATGAAAATGCAAACTTTTTATTTCATTGTTGTTGTTTTCTTTATCATGAGTAGCTAAATCCTTTCTTAGTACTTGATTGGTTAGTATTGGGATGAAGATTTAATTATAATCTTTCGTCTCTAATTTTTGAATTTTTCATTGCGATTTATTTCCGATTAAAATTTGGCGGCGTGTTTATATTGCTAGTATATAAAATTTCGCTATCCGATTGGTAGTCTAGTTAGCCGAGAGGCTCGTGAATGTCATAGATCGCTCGGAAATAAAGAGATTTTGATATTCTTCTATGAGAATTGAGGATATCAAATCTTTTGGTTTTGGGATTTTTCGTTCATGCAATTTTAAATTACTTTCAAATTTTAAGAGATTATGTTTGAAATGTTTTTAAAATTAGGCGGTAGTTGTCTTTAGCGAGTTGCTATTGTATTTTTAAATCCCCCAATCGAAACGGATTCTCAAGAATTAGAACGCTTCTTTTATAATCATATTCCGAAGAACGCCCGATCAAGTGCTAAATCGTGAATTTTCTTGTTAGTCAACTCTCTTCGTTTTTACAAAAACCAAAACCAATTTTTACTCGATTAAGTTAATAGTTCCACCTTGTGAGTAAAAGTACTCAAAAGACCCGGGAAATACGACACTTGATCATGCTACAAGCGATAGGTGCACTTGCCTACTGCAACAATCAGATTTTAAGCATCAAGTTTTTGGCGCCGTTGCCGGGGACGTAATATTTAATATTTTGAAAGCAAGATTCTACTACTCTTATCATTTTCTTTTTTTTTCTTTCCATAAAATTTTTGATTTTTAAATTTTTATAATTAAAACTTCTAGCGAAAGGGCCGTGTTGGGTTTTCATCCCACAAGACCACCTAGTACCTCAAGAGCCCTTCACCGGGTATTCCTTGGGAAGTCCTAGAATTTTTTATTTTATAAATTTTTAATCTTAAAATTTTTATGTGTGGTGTATGACCCGAAGGAATCCGTCACCTCTTTTTGATTTGGATCCGGAAATCGAGCGAACCCTTCGGCACCGCTTACGATTTCGAGTTCTGAATTTTCAAGATACTGAATCCTTAGGAGACACTCCTAATCCTTCATTAATTCTCTCTCCGTCACCGCCTTCTTCGGTGACTATTTTTGGCAATATTACGAAAGCATCGAGTTTATTACTTCTACTAAAATTTTAAAAACAAAAACATTTTTTTAACAAAAAAAATCAAAAAAATTTTAAGTTTTTTTTGTAACAGTTTTTTATGGAATCGTCTTATTTTGGCGCGTTTTGTAATTTTTGCGGGTCGCCAGACCACTTTTATTCTGAATATCTTTCGGGAACCCCTCCCTATTTTGATTTCAATTTTTACGGAGCAGGTCAAAGTGACCAATTTGACCCTTACTCCAATTTTTATGCTACTTGGGAGATGGGGAACCCGTCTTATTTTTCTTATGATTTTGCCCCGTAAAGCGCCGCACCTCTAAATTTTAATTCAATCGATAATGGGTATTTTGAATTACAAACTTCTCTTGATAATATTAATTCGCATTTCAAAACCATTATCGATTATTTTTCTCATGAGGCCGCATCATTTTCTTCATCTTCTTCTCCGTCTTCGTCCCCTCCAATTTCTTCATGTAATGAGTCACCGGGTATCCCGGCTTGCCTTTTTCCTCTCGAGGAGGATAACTATTCGGATATCCCGGATTGTTTCCTTCCTCCTTTGGAAGACACCGCAATGGATACTCCGGTGTGCTTCTTACCTTTTGAGGATGACAAGACGTCTCATCATTCTCTCTCTTTTTCTGAAGACGTTTGTGATTCCATTTCGCTTCAACCTTTAACTGTTCCAACTTTTTCTAGTTTTTGCAAGTCTTTTTCTTCTTTTTCTTTTATTTTAGATAATTCTTCTTTAGTCCTCTCTACGCATTCTTCTCCCGAAATTTCACAAGTCTCCCCTTCTCCTTGTGAAATTTCCGTTGATTAAATTTCTTTTTCTACTTCTTCTTTTGACGACCCCTTCTTTCCCATTTTACATACGGCGGAGTTCTTCTATAACTCCATCCGTTCATTTTTGAGCGTCATTCCCTTGAAGATTTCACCGCATGTCGGTGCGATTCTTCACTTCTTCATTGTTTTAATTTACTCTCCCATGCGGATACATAGGGAGTTACCACTTCATCTTACTTTTTATTATCCCTTTAGCTAACCAATAACGTCGAGCTCAGCCGACGTTAAACAAAGAGCGCTCTTGGGATGCACCGCTTGCTTATCCTTTTTGTTATTTCTTTTTCTTTTTGTTTGCTTATTTTATTTTGCAGGAATAATGCCCCGGCGGTTCGTTTGGCTCCATCCTTTCCCCTCTCCTGGTGTTTCCAGACTCGCCAATTCAGGGAAGTACCTGTTTTATTTATTTTCAACTTCTTTTATTTCTTCTTTTTAACATCGAGGATGATGTTTTCCCCAAGTCCGGTGGGATTGAGTTAGTTTGAATTTTGTGTTGTTTTGGTTTGTTTATATTAGAAAATTTCAAAAAGAAAATCATATCAAATTTAGGTAAATCAAAAAAAAAAAATTCAAAAAAAAATTTATTTAAACTTATGTTTATGTTATTAAGTTATAAAAGAAAAAAAACAAAAAAAAAGATAATATTTTAACAAACAAAAAAAAAATTAGGAAACTTAAAATTTGAAAACCATCAAAAATTATTTTATATCATTATTTTAGTATGTTTCTTTGAGTGTTGTGTAGGCTCATGTAGTATTCTTAATCATTGGTAGTATGTTAGGATAGAGTCTAGTTTAACTATATTACTCTTTCATATCTTAATTTTGTCATTTTCTCTTTCATAAATTTTGGCATCATTTTTATTTTAATGGAATAATGTTATAGTTATCTCTTCTATTCTAAGTGTAATAATATGCTTATTTTGTTAGACGATATTATTAGACACTCACTCGCAAGGTAGTCTTTCTTGGTGGCTAGAACTTTCCTCAAACGACTCTCGAAACATTTGCATAAGTTTGTCATGATCTTTTAGAAGTGATTTAGGCCTCCTTTTAGATCGTTTGTGCCTTTTTGCCCACCATAAAAATTCACTTTGTTAAACCATTTTGGGCCTTTCCTAATTTTCTTTGTTAGCTCCACCTTTCATATTCACCAAAGCCAAAACATCTATCCCATGATCACACTAAATATTTGAGTTTTATTAAAATGTTGTGATGTGGTTTTTATTGTGAAAAAAGTGGAATTTTCACATTTTTATTTGGAGCTGTTTTGTATGAAAAATAAAGTATCAATGTAAAAAAAAATCAAGTGAAAAAGAATTTCATTGGCCCATTTTGAAAGAAAAATATTCATGGCCTTATGTTTCAAAAAAAAGGGAGAGTTTGTTGTAAAATTTTCTTTTTTGATTGAGGGTTTTATTTTTAAATTTTATAAAACTCTCACCTTGGTTTAGTGTGATCTTTAGCCTTCGTGTTTATCTTTTGATTTCCAAATCCTTATCATTTACCTAAGCCAAATTTTATTCCTAATGAAAGCCCTTTTGATCTTTAAGTCATGACATTACCTTGTATAGTGGAGAGAGTGTGACCGGGCAAGCCTATGGTCACCATCATTGATGGATTTCTTTGGAGGTTATCTTGGAGTGTTTTGTAGAATAATCGAAGTCTAGCAACATGTTGTTTGTTCAATGCACTTATTTTGGTTGAATCGCTACATCTGTTATGTTTGTTAGGTAACATATTGATGCCTTATTTTTATGTTGGTAGAAAATTTACAATCTAAGTATATGCCATAGTAATATTTTTAATCTCTTCTTTATTCTCCTCTACATTGATTTCTATCACCGCACTCATTGGTAGCATATTAATTTTGATAGTTTAATTTTTGTTTTGGTGTTCTTAAACAAAAAAAAAACTTGTTAATTTAACTTTTATAGTAAGTCTTGATTTGCTTGAGGACAAGCAAAGGCTTAAGTCTGGTGGGATTTGATGACACATATTTTGACTAAAATATGTTCATCATTATTATTATATTTATATTATAAATTATATGTATTTACTCTTAATTTTAATATAATTATCTAATTATTAATATATCATAATTATTTATACTAATATCATTTTATTTTGTTTTGTGACAGGCCTGGGTGGAATTCGACACGATTCGACGTAAAAGGCCCGCTGTCCAATTTTGTATGAGAAATATTACCCATGCAAATAAGTTTTGCATGCATGTTGCTTTCCCACCTTTTCTCTCTCCTCCCTATACATGAATTATCCTTTATTATTATTATAACTATTCATATATGTATGCATGGTAATTGATTTTTCATGCATGACCATGTATGAATAGTTATAACTATCAATACATGTAGCCTCCTTTCCCATGCAAGCCTCTTTATATAATTATTTCATGTAGCATCTTCTTATTTTAATTTTTATATAATCCTCTCCCATAAATACATCATGTCATCTTGCCACTCATTTTATTTTATTTTTATCTTCATTTACATGTGACCGGCCACATTCCTTCCTCTTCCCTATTTTTAGTTTTTTTCTCTCTCCCTTTCTCCCCCATATTTTATTTTCTCCACCACTATTAATAGTAAACCTCATTTACATGTGGCCGGCCAATCCTTTCATTTCATAACCGCCCACCTCCAAGAAATTTAATTAAAACCGGCCATTCATTTCCTCCACCATGCAAACCACCACCTATTCTTAATTCCACTCATAACCTTTCATTTCATAACCGCCCACCTTAAGTTCCTCCTTCATTTCTTAATTAATCACATTAACTCCAATTAATTAAAACTCCATATTCATTAATTCATCACCATTTCATGTGGCCGACTACCTCCATGTTAAACTCCCTCATTCACCTTTTCACCTCCCTCCACCTCTTCATTTCCCCACATTTATTCTCACCAATTAAATCCTATGTCCTTTCATTTTATTCTTTATCTAGATCCTTCCATGGTTGCTATAAAAGGAGCATGAAGCCAAGGCTTTTGGAGAGAGAGAAAAAAGTTAGAGTTGGAGAAGAGAGCAAGTTCAAGAGAGAGAGAGAGAATTCTACCTTGTATGAGAGTTTCTTTTATGCTGTCTCTTATGCTTTAATTTTCATTGTGTTGTGTACTTTTGTTATTTCCCTTCTAATGAAAATGCAAACTTTTTATTTCATTGTTGTTGTTTTCTTTATCATGAGTAGCTAAATCCTTTCTTAGTACTTGATTGGTTAGTATTGGGATGAAGATTTAATTATAATCTTTCGTCTCTAATTTTTGAATTTTTCATTGCGATTTATTTCCGATTAAAATTTGGCGGCGTGTTTATATTGCTAGTATATAAAATTTTGCTATCCGATTGGTTGTCTAGTTAGGCGAGAGGCTCGTGAATGTCATAGATCGCTCGGAAATAAAGAGATTTTGATATTCTTCTATGAGAATTGAGGATATCAAATCTTTTGGTTTTGGGATTTTTCGTTCATGCAATTTTAAATTACTTTCAAATTTTAAGAGATTATGTTTGAAATGTTTTTAAAATTAGCCGGTATTTGTCTTTAGCGAGTTGCTATTGTATTTTTAAATTCCCCAATCGAAACGGATTCTCATGAATTAGAACGCTTCTTTTATAATCAGATTCCCAAGAACGCCCAATCAAGTGCTAAATCGTGAATTTTCTTGTTAGTCAACTCTCTTCGTTTTTACAAAAACCAAAACCAATTTTCACTTGATAAGTTAATAGTTCCACCTTGTGAGTAAAAGTACTCAAAAGACCCGGGAAATATGACACTTGATCATGCTACAAGCAATAGGTGCACTTGCCTACTGCAACAATCAGATTTTAAGCATCAGTCTCCACTCCTAGCAGCTATGCACACTACCAGACCTAGACCTCTCATATTCCTCAATGCTAAGAACAAAACAGCGGAGCCCCTGCATACTCGTGCTGGCGACTACCAGTCTTCCACGGTCGGTGTACTCTTAGGGGATATAGTTCTCCAGACCTCGGTATAAACATCCTATCGGTCTACCCAAAGGTCTACACTCTACACCATAGACATCATACTTCCGTCGGTGTGCCGACTGAACTAATACCGAGTGACCCACCACATAAGCACAAACCAGGTATAAAAATACTGTCCCAAGCCTCCAGATCGCAGGACCAACCCGTCTTGATATCGATCAAGAACCCGAGCCACCTGCTCGTAGGACCAACGAGCCCTATATCACTCAAACCCACACATGGGTGAGATCGCTATAACATTCCTTAATCTTATCAGACTACTCTTGTCTAACTTTCAAATTACTTAGCAATTTATGGTTAACCTTGAACTTCTCGAGCACTACTATGTGAACGGCTCGCAGCGGTACTAGTAACTATGATGGGCTGAAGCCCATCATTCCCTTTCTCAAGGTACTTAGTAATGTTATGTTACCCTTAACCAAATTCACTCCCAGAGTTACTAAGTGTATGACCTCTCCAAAACAACAACTACTGAAAACACTGATTTTCCAAAATTGCTAAATGCACACCATATGATCTTGTATGCGTGTATGAATAGGAATCCTCCAAATTCATGACCCTAGGACTTAAGATTATTTTTTGAGACCTATTATGACATCTTCGACCTAATTCCAAATATTTATAATTTTCCTAAAATAATCAGAAATAATTATACTTTTCCCAAAATAATCAGTAATTATTATAATTTTTCCAAATTATTGCTACATGTGATTTTGAACATGAAGTGTCACTTTATTTTATCAAACCAACAAGATAAAATTATCCTGACATCATCTTAAGTAATAATGGCTCTGGACCAAATTTTACATCATTCTAATAATATTTGATATTTAATTTCTATTTACAAAAATCTGATCCACTAGGTCATGTTACACATGAAGTACTATAAATATGCATCAAATAATTCCTAATGAATTACTGGAGATTAAAATTTTTAAATAATTATTTATTCCAAAAATGTACAATTTTATTACTGAATTTTAGCATAATTATTGCAATAATATAGAAAGAGCAAAAATGGTAATTATTACTGCAACCCTAAGATTTTTACTTTCAAAAATTCCAATTAATTTGTCCAATGTTTATCATACTAAATCATTGCTATTGGTAAGGTTTCATAATTTTGCAACTATTTTAGTCACCCTAGTTTCACTAATACTTGCATAATAAATATACTAATTAATTTATTTGCTAAGTAAATCAACACCAAATATTCCAAAACTTCACGAGGAGGTGTACTTTTGCTAAATAATTGCATGTATGAAATTTCACTGGATTTGACCAAGCCAATCTTGCTAAATTCACAAGATACATCTTTTGGCTAAATGCACACCACATCACATACAACAAGACAACTTGCAAGTGGGATTCATCAACCTACAGGATTCCAAGGAACCTGAAATTTTTACCGGGGCTTTATACCTCCATAATTAACATCTTACAAAAATAAGGAATTAAAAGAATTACTATTCTTCAAAATATTCCATTTATATGAAAAATAACATCTTCCTAGAACCATAGGAAACTTCTGTCCAAAATTTTCCATTTTTTCACTGTAGGTGTATATATAGTATATACTTATATGCCTCAAATTTCAAGTCAATCTCCATATCCAATTAAAAGTTATTAAAGAAATAGTGACTATCCTACCCTATGGACCAGTCCCACAAGAATTGTCGTACAAGGATATGGAGTGCCCCAAATGACCTGATTTCAATTTCTAATTAAAGTAGACTCACATAACTACCTTTTTCATGTTTGTAACCTTTTATATTTTTGAACCTAAGGTCCTCATTTTTTTGTGATAAAGAGTGCATATTATAGGGGGAAAATATATAATAATCAATTTAAATCAAATCAACGGTTGTGATTACATCTTCTTCCTCTAGACTAAGGCCAAGATTGGCCAAACCTGGAGCCATTTTCTAAGCCGTTTGCCGGCGATCCAGCCCCATCCCAGGTCTTCCACCATAGCCACCACCTATGTTGAGGTGGTGACTATCGTCGGGCGGCGGCCCAGCCGCCAGAGGGGTGATTTCCGGTGATCCCGAGAGGAAGTCCTTTTCAAGATTTTTCCATGGATTTCAAAATTGGAATCGGCTCAATTGAGCTTGACCTCAAGTCCTACTAATCTAGGAAGCAAGCACAAGGGGAGTGTGGGAGAAACATGCCTGATTTTTTGCTTGGATGTGGCTACTCTGACGAGTGGCCATGTTTTTTAGCATTTTTCAGCGAACCTCTCCCGATCTCGATTCTCCACCGTTTACAGTGATCCAAGAGTCTATTTCGGCTGCTTGAGGCCTTCTTAAGGTGATGAAAGAATCAAAATGACCTTTGTGAGCCTCTATATAGGAGATCCAAGTTTTGGGGATTATGGTCGTGGCCATTAATGGCTCTCCTTGATGGTGACCGACCTATAACTGCTGGAAAATGCTCTTCATCTGGGGGGATAAAAAGAGGGGTTGGGGAAGAAGAAAGGAGTGTCACTTGGCCTCCCTCCATCATTCTCCCATCCAAATAAAACTTCCCTCCGAATTACCACCATTAAATCCCCCAATTAAAATCATAAATCACATTAAATAAATCTGAAAATTTAGTGGGCCTTAGGATGGGTCTTGGGCAAGTCCTTAGCCCACTTGAATTGGATTGGGCTCTCATTTGGCCTTTAGGGTTAATTTGACCATGGTTGACCTTGGGGTTGACTTTGGTAAACTTGATGAGTTAACTGGTCTAAGGGGTGTGTCTTGAGTCCTTTAACAACATCCAATGTTGATTAGATCATGATGATGCTCCAATTGGACACACTTTGCCAAATAGTGTGATTTTGACCTAAATAGGGTCAAGTTTGACTTTAGTAAAATTTGTCAACTTGGCGATCCCATGATGGGGCTTCTAGGTCCACTTGGCCCCTAATGACATTACAAGGCTAGGGGTGAGTTCAATTTTAGGTTTTGAAGACAATAAGACCTCTTAGGTGAAGGTTTGACATATATTGACCTAAATTTGACTTTGGTCAATTCAACTAACTACATTGACCTAGCCTTGAGTCCATTACTTGGTTGCCTCTCTCTTAGTGTTAGGGAAGTGTTAATGAGCTTACCTTAAGGTGGTGAGTTCATGTGAGTGTGAATTGACCTAGGTTGACTTGTGCACATTAGGGGTGCGTTTAGTCATTTCCCTAAGTTCAAGCTGAGCTAGGGTCACACTAAGGCCTCCTTGCACCACTCTATCCCTAACCATAACTTTAGGTGGTCTGGAAGTGTGGGGGATGTTACAAATTCCAATGAACAAAACAAAAATTTCGTCCTCGAAATTCAAACTCGGGTCTACGTGTTTTCACAAGTGGAGAAAAGATCAACTTATTTTAGTTTGTACCTGAGGTGAAGAGCTCCGGGTGTTTCTTCTACATGAGGTCCAAGGGCTCCCAAGTGTGCTCCTCCTACCCATGATTGGACCGCAACACCTTTACCAAAGGTACGCTTTTCTTCCGCAAAACTCGGATCGATGTATTATCGATCCAGATTGGCTCCACATGAACTAACCGATCAGATGCAATCGGGCCCGAGGTAGAAGTAATATGTTACCCTGGCCAAAGTAATGCCTTCTGAAGTGGGGAGACATGGAAGATGTCATGCAGGTTTGAAAAATCTTGCGGTAGCTCACATGAATGTCAAGGGGATGATCCGCTCCAGAACCGTATAAGGTCCCATATATCTAGGGCTGAGCTTATTGTGTCTACGCACCCGCGAAACATCGTGCATCAGATGTATCCTCAAAAACACCTTGTCCCATACCTGGAACTCTACCTTGTGATGTCTTGCATCGTAATACTTCGCCTGCCGACTTTGAGCCTCTAGCATCACGTATCTGATCAGACAAATGAGCGCGTTCGTGTCCTAAGCGCCTTCATGTCCTCATCCTGAACCCAAGATAGCGGTGTTCGACACTTCCTCCTATATAGAGCCTCGTAGGGAGCCATGCCAATACTGGCTTGATGGTTGTTGTTGTAAGAGAACTCAATCAATGGCAACAGCCGCTCCTAGGGCTTCCCCATATCAAGTATGCACAACCGCAGTAGATCCTCTATGATCCTGTTGGTCATCTCTGTCTGCCCATCCGTTTGTGGATGAAAGACAATGCTAAAAGTAAGCGAGGATCCTAAGTACTCCTGCACTGACCTCCATTCCCTAAGAGTAAATCTACTATTTCGATCCGATATAATCGTCTTGTATACACCATGGTACCTCACAAACTGCTCCACAAATAGCGTCACCAATACACCAGCTGGAGCATCCTTACAGATAGGGATGAACATGGCTACCTTGGTCAATCTATCCACGATGACCCGTATAGAATTATGCGCGGAGTGAGAGCAAGGCAACCCGTGTACAAAATCCATCAAAATATCCTCGAACTTCCACTCTGGCACCGGCAGTGGCTGTAGTAATCCTCCAGGGATCTTGCACTCGGCCTTCACCCACTGCCATGCCTCGCAGTGTGTCACAAAATCAACGATATCCCTCTTCATCCCGGGACAAAATATGCTCTTTCGCAGATCCACCATCATCTTGGTGATCTCATAGTGCACTGAATACCGTGTGTAGTGTGCCTCCCTAAGTATGTCTCCCCGGATCCCACCTCCTCCAAGTATATAAACACGGCTACGGAAATGAATGAGGTCACCTCATATTAAATACTCCTCTAACTTGTCCTTTCCCAAGGCTCTATATATAGGCTCTAGCGCTGCATCCTTCCTCTACTCTGCCCTAATGCGGTCTCTGATATTGCACTACATGCTCAGAGCCGCCAAGTACTCCGTATACACCTTTGGATTATACCTTGACACCATAGTAATTTGCATGTCTTCCATCATCCACACTTTATACATGGTCATAACCCGAGACTCCAATCCATTAGTGTCCTCTCTCCTGCTCAAAGCATTTGCTACAGTGTTTGCCTTCCCCGGGTGATAGTTGAAGGTATAATCATAGTCATAGAGGAACTCTAACTGCCTTCGCTAACATAGATTTAGGTCCTTCTGCGTATCAATATACTTGAGGTTCTTGTGATACGAGATGATCTCACAATGAACCCCATACAAATAGTGCCTCTAGACTTTCAAGGTAAATACTACAGCCCCGAGCTCCAAATCGTGCACCGGGTAGTTCTGGTCGTGCTTCTTCTGCTGACATGAAGCATACACTATAACATACCCGTGCTGCATCAATACAACACCCATGCCTTGGTATGACACATCCATATATATCTAGAATCCTTCCTTTCCCGAAGGAAGGGCAGGGATGGGACCTGAGGTGAGTCTACCCTTCAGCTCCTAAAATGGGGACTCACACTGCTCTGTCCAAGTGAACGTTGTGTCCTTCATCAAGGATGTGAGGGGAAGTTCTATTTATAAAATCCCCTACACAAACTTGCTGTAATATCCTTCAAGTCCAAAGAAGCTCCAAATATTAGAAGCCGACTTCGGCTGTGGCCAATCCCTCATAGCCAACACCTTGGTCGGGTCCAATGCCAACTTAGCTCCACTGATAATGTGCCCGAGGAATGCCACCTCTTGTAGAAAGAAGTGGCACTTTGAAAACTTTGCATATAGTTGGTGCTCCCGCAGCTTCCCCAAGATTAATGCCAAGTGACAAGTATGGTCCTCCTCGGTTCTGGAGTAGACCAAGATATCGTCTATAAAAACTATGATGAACTTGTCCAGGAAAGGCTCAAACACCTGGTTCATCAAACTCATGAATGCGGAGGAGGCATTTGTGAGCTCGAAGGGAATCACTATTGAAAGTATTTGTTTTCAAGGATAGCCAAATCAGCTAGAGTGGGGGCAGGGGTGAATAGGTTATTTGTCTCTTGTGGCTTTCATTTATTTTCCTTCTTTAATTGCTTGGTGAGTTAGTAGATTTTTACTTTCAAGAACTAAATACCCTGCAATAAAGAAACATATAGAAAAGCACACATATAGACAACACAGCAAATTTATAGTGGTTTCCCAAATTATGGGTACATCCACCTTCCCTCCCATCTTTCTAACTTTTAGTTAGACAAGGCACTTCTCCAAAACTCAGCTCAAAGATCTTACACCTCAAATCCCTCAGGATCTCTCAGTCTCCTCCAATACTTATAGCTCAGGCAAAAGGCCCTATAACTCAGTGATCAACTGATCACATACCTCAAGCCAAAGGACCTACCACTAAGGCTGGGAGGACAACCCTAACTCAGAGCAAACTTGCTCCTACCTTAGAGAGAATGAATCTACTATAGCTCAGGCCCAAAGGCCTTACCTCAGATCCAAAGGATCCTACAGCTCCGGCATAAGTGCCCTAAACTCAGAGAGAATGATTCTACTACCTCAAGCTCAAAAGCCCTACAACTCAGTGATCAAAAGACCACCTACCTCAGATCAAAACTGGATCCTACACTCAGAGTGTATCACTCTCCTACAGCTTAGGCAAATTTGCCACACCTCAGGCCAAAGGCTCTTCAGCTCAGATCCAAAAGAATCCTACATAAAAATAGTTGTTTTTAATAAATTGACAGAGAGAAATTTCTCTGTATCAACACCTAAAGCTGAGTTATCTGAACTCTAACTTTCTTCATAGCAGCAGGAAGATATTCTTCAATAGAAGGCTGCCTCTGCTGGAAGTAACCCAAATGTAGTTTCTAAACTTGCTATAGAAGACTGTAGATCTATAGGTTTTGAGCTCTTCAAACATCTAACTGAACCTACAGATGACTGAAGGCTCTCCTTGCTTTCTTTATCAGAAGTATTTCCGATCTTGCTATAGCAAAAGTGAATGCTACAACTAATGGAACTTTTTGTTATTTTGGAAGATTTCAAGCTTTTTCTCGGCAGCAATGACGAGGAAGATGAAGTCCAACCACTCTTTTTCTTGTTGAATAAAATCCTAAAAAGTTGCCTTCAATATTCAGGAGTTGTTCCTTTTATCTTCCGCCGATTAACGGCTCCAGGAAGCTTGTGGGGACCACCTGCATCAGACAACTACATCTTAATATAACAAACTTCCTGCAGTGTTTGTCACGTTCTGTAGCTTTCCCACACTTAATTTGAACACAGTTGACTTTATTGACTTTACTGACATCACCATCTGTGGACTTTAGCCAAAATCAAACATCTTTAGTATAGGCATTGAGTGAGTAAGCTTCACTCAACACCAAAAACTTAGACAAATTTTCTGTCACTAAGCGTTGAGTGAGCAACCATCTCTCAATGCCAAAACACTTAGAAAATTTCTTCTGCCATTAGGCATTGAGTGAGTATCCTTCACTCAATGCCAAAACATTTAGATAAGTTTTTTATCATTAGGTATTGAGTGAGAAACCTTCACTCAATGCCAAAACACTTAGAAAAATTTCTCTGTCTCTAGGCGTTGAGTGATTGAGCTTCACTCAATGCCAAATAGATTAACTGAAGTTCTGTCACTTGGCGTTGAGTGAGTATGCTTCACTCAACCCCATAACACTTACATTTTATTTTAGTCACTTGGAGATGAGTGAGTAAGCTTTACCAAACTCATTTGGACTTAGCCAAATTTCTGTGAAATCACAGTGTCTGACTGACTAAGGTTTAGTCAATATTTTTTATCATATAGTGTTGAGTGAGTAAGCTTCACTCAACGCCTATGGACTTAGTCAAATATCTACACAGATTGTCTGTGGCATTAACTGTCTGAGCTATACCCAACAATTTATGTTGTATGGCATTGAGTGAGTAGACTTCACTCAACGCCTGTGGACTTAGCCACATTTCTGCATGTTTCTTCATCAGGTTCAGTATTACTCAACACTTTTAGCTGTATGGATTTGAGTGAGTAATATTCACTCAATGTCTGTGGACTTGGCCACATTTCTATCTAGACAATAATTAGGTTTAGACTAACTAAGCTATACTCAACGCTTTTTATTACCTAGCGTTGAGTGACTTGACTTCACTCAACACTAATGGACTTAGGAGATTTCCAGGCTATCCAGCATCTTCCCTTGTATCTAGCATTGAGTGAGTAGACTTCACTCAATGCATGTGGACAACTGAATTCCTGTACCTAGAATTGAGTGAGTAAGCTTCACTCAATGCCCATATACTTAGGCAAATTCCTGCACGTCCAGCATCTATCTTTGTGTCCACCCATCCAATCACTTGGAATACCTATCCTATCAATATTTCAAGGATAACCTTCATTCATGAACTTAAGCACACATCAAATACAACTTTATGTATATCATTGACATGATTGACTTCTTCAAATCTGGGACATTGTGGGCAATGGACCCAAAACTATGAACTCAAACAAGATGTAGCATGAGCTGAATACTGACTTCGGTATATCTTCCATCTGAATCCGCAGTTGATAGTAGCCGACCTTAGGTCAAGCTTAAAGAACCAGTGGGCTCCCTCTAGTCGCTCAAAGAGCTTGTCGATCCTTGGTAACAGAAAAGTATTCCGCACCGTCAATCGGTTGTGCTCCCAATAATCGATGCAAAGTTGGAGCGATCTGTCCATCTTCTTCACGAACAAGACGGGAGATCCCCATGGTAAAGAACTCGGTCTAACAAACCCTTCCTCCACCAGCACACGTACCTGAGTCTAGAACTCCAAAAGCTCCTTCGGTGCCTGATGAGTCCACATTTTACACTGATTTTTGGACTCATCTGGGCTAGTTTTATCGTCTTAGCACTACACTTGAGAGCCTTTATTGCTTATTTGTTCTTATGTACCTATTTCACGATTAAGTGCACTGTAGGCCCACTTCTGTGTGCTTTCTGCGTTTCTATTTTGTTGTTATTCTTTAGCCCTATCTCGGGGATGTGGTGTGCACGTTCTGTTGGCCGATCTGCCCCTTCTGCGGGTACAGTGGTCATGTGCGTGCTCCGGAACTGCTCGGGAGACTCCGACGATGCAGGAACACTGCGCAAGACCACTGGACTTACTGCTCACAACCACCGGCCGTGCGCCACTGATCGTGCGCATTACACCCCCTTTTTCTTTATCCTGTCTCGGTAATCGCACGAGCACTGGCCATAGTGCGCACGACCACTGGTCGTGCGCCACTGCTCGTGCGCATATATGCTGATGCTTCTTGTCCAGGTTGCAGGTTTATTTGGAAAAGCCGCAAGATCATCGACCTACAGTGCGCACGACCACTGGTCGTGCACCACTGATCGTGCGCACTGCTTCTGCTGCTTCCGTATATAAGGCCCTGCTCTGCATTTTAGGTCAACGCATGTCATTTGCTGCGATCGGAGAGTGCGCGGGAATCGCCATTTCACCTCTCCAGCTGCTCCATCACTTCCACCTTCGTCGGGAAGCCATTGCAAACCACTTCGAAGCTTTTCAAATCTCCGGTGAAGCCCTCGGCCATTGATGACTTCAACTCCAAGCTTTCCTGCGGAGTTGGTGAAGTAGATAACCTATAGAATGTACTTAAAGGCCTTCGAGGTGAAAGCTCGTTGGTACCGGAAGCCTCCTTGGACTGAGCCCGGAAGCGGATTGACAACTCGCTACTCCGACCACGACCTGCGGTGGATCTTCAATCTCTTTTGGTTTACTCCTCTTCCCCTTCCTCTGTGTTATGAATGTTTTGAGCAGTGTAATGAACACTTCCATCCCTGAACATCAGGTTTATTTTAGAGATAATGGAATGTTAGTATCTTCTTATGCTTGTGAGTTTTGTCTGTGAATGCGCCTCGCTCACCCCACATCCACTTCATTCCCGTGTCTTGTCCGATTGCACTACACACAAGAACACTGCAATCCATTAGCTTCCCTTCCACTAGCCCAACTGAAGTTCGGCATCGCGGCCAACAAACCCACTTCACCTTGCGAAGCAGTGCCTTCGACCCGCGTAGCTTTTACTAGTTCAGTAGTTCAAACATACACAATCTCCCTAGTCCGCTATTTCCTTTTTGTTCTATTTTTAACTCTCATAACGATATTCTCGGTACTGTTGTCGTTCTACGCTAATTGCATTCCTCAAGAGACCGACACTCGGGGATTTATTCCCAAAACTTTATTACTTGTGCGACCAGTGCGCTTGCCGAATTACACGCATCAAGTTTTTGGCGCCGCTGCCGGGGAATGCAACTGTAGAGCGACTCCGGATGACTGAGAATTTTGTTATACGAGTTGTTTTGTTGTTTTTGATCCCTTTTCTCTTGTGTTGTTATTCCATCAGATGGAATTGTTAGTTTTATTCGCAGAATCTATGCCAAGTATTTGTATCCCTTATATTTGAAATCGCTGCAATGTGGGCCAATTTCAATATCAATTGCCGTCATTATGGAGACATCTCTCATGCTAGCGACAGATGCCCTCAGAAGTATAGTAGCCAGGAAACTCATGAATCGACATATTGTCGACATAAGCCGGTTAGCTACCGACCTGCGGAGCCATTGCCGCACTACTTTTATTCAGCTTCAGCACCCGTTGCACCGCCAAAGCCGGCTAAGCAGTGCCTTTTTTGTCGAAGCTGGGATCATGCATTGAAGGATTGCGCCGCGTACCTAGGTGAGCTAGCGGTGGATGACGAGCCGAATTTTTGGATTGTCTCCACTTCAACCGTGGGCAGCACCCCTTCCGTATCGGGGTATGTACCATTGCCATCTCTATGTTATGGAGAAGGCATCCCAGGTATGTGCACTGATACATGTGCTTATCCCCATTCCGACACTGCTATTTATACTCCTGAAGTGCATACATCACCTAGCATAGAATCTTTTAGTTGTGAAGAGCCAGCGCTCAATGTCCTACCGAGCTTCGTGCCTTCACCTTCTTCTTTGAATAGAATTCTTTCTTCTTCTGACAGTGCTGTTGAGATTGAATCGCAGGTGGAAATTAGCATTTCCCGCATTCTGTTAGATCCAGTCGAGGAGGACGACTCCGTGGTAGAGGTTGCGACCTCCACCCCATGTGAGGATGCCCGAGGCATGTGTGAGGCAGATGCAGCTTCAGAACATTCCTGCACTAGCTTAGACAGCTGTTTGGAAGAAACCACAATTCCGCCGACGGGGGATGACTCTGGGATCATCCCCAAGATTGAGGTCCGTTTATGTTATTCTTCTAGTTTATTTCTTGACCCTGCTCTCGTGTCTACTTCCATGCAGGACCACATTGTGGAATTGGTCCAATCAGTACAAGGGCCTGTAATGCGGCCTAGGACTTATTGTAACCAGATGTAGATGGAGTTGGAGCCGATGAGCTTCCCAAGTTACTTTCTGCCCATGCCTGACACTTCCGATAGGTATACGTATACAGGTATTGGGGCTTATGTTCTATCTCCGTTCCGGTACCCACTTCCGCAGCGTGACCATGAACCTCTGCCTGAGCATTTCCAGTTTCATTCGCCCATCAGTTAAGAAATGCTCAGATTTTGAATAAGTCCTGTTGGGAGACAATAAACCCAACAGTTATCTAGGATAGTGTTTGTTTTGTTGAATTTTTGTTTGTATTTCATTATTTGGTTGTGGTAGCCCAGCTGTGTGTTGAGCTCTCGGTTGCACCACATGGTCCGCAGTATGAAATAGACTGAAAACTCAGGCGTGTGAAAAATTTCACTGCGCACGACCACTGGTCGTGCGCACTACTTATAATCGCACGACCACCGGTCGTGCGCATGGCCGGTTTCTTTTTATTTTCCAGCCGCTGTCCACTGTGCGTGCGCCCTAATCTCCCACTTGGTCCACTGCGCGTGCGTTGTCGGCGCTCATCCTCTTTCCTCTTTCCATCCTCTTTATCTCTACTTGTTGAATGCTGGTTGCTCTACTTTTAATTTTGTTTCCTTTTGCTACTGCCAAGAACTCTCTATTTGAACTGCTAATACAGGTATTTGGTCCACCTTAAGGACGGTAAACAAAAGGGCTTTCGGGAGATAACCCAAGTTGGACCGTTCGGTCCTATGCTGTGTTTTGAGTTCTGTTTATTTTTTCATATATATATATATATATGTGTCCATATTTTGTTTGGCTTGCATGCTTTAATCGCAGGTGCAGGAATATTTGAGGCGCGGAAACTTGGCCGCACTTGGACATCTCATTGCACGACTGGTATGCTCAATTTTGAGCATAGGTACTTCCTACCCTAGCTATTTATCCTATTTGGAATGCTTATTTTCACTCGTTGTCAACTTTAAGTCTGGGGGGGGGGGAGTATGCCTGTGGTCACCACACCACACTTTCTGTTGCATTCCAGTTTCTTGTTTACTTATTTCTTGCTTTTTGTTGCACACACTGAATCACCCACATGAGTGCGCTCTTACCCACGTGCACAACCCGAGTTAAATTTATTGCTTTTGTGTAAACTTTAAAATAGTGGTACTGGCTTAGGATTTCAGGATTGAGTAGTTTGAAACTCATGCAGTGATCCTAATCGAATACTCATGGTTTGTGTAGAGTTAGGATAGAACTAATTTTTCTTTATGCTCATAGATTTATTCTTTTCTGCACACGTAAATATTGTTGGTACTGCTCAAAATCTGAATCTGGGATAATCGAACGATAGTGTAGGAATGTGTGTAGCCTCCACTAGAATCGTATTGCTCGAGTCAGGGGGAAGGATCAACTTTCTCGGTGGCTAAGAACTTGCCCTAAGCTACTCTCGAAGCATTGGTGCACGGTTAGTTCAGCGGGAGCATGACGTAGGCCTTCATTTTGGCTAGTTTGAGCCTTGTTTAGACATTCCTACCTGTTAACCATTGCATGCCAAATTTGTGCCTACCCTTCCTTTGATCCAGCTCCACTCACTTTCACCAAGGCCTGAAGCTAAACCCACCTTCGTAATCAAATGCTTGAGCTGATTTGTATTTACTGTTTTGCCGAGGCTGTGGTAAGTGGACATTGTTTTTGGGGGTGTTGAATTTATTCCCGTTTTGATTGCTCCGTTTGGGGATTGCTAGCGCAGAAAAGAAAACAACAATTTACGAAAATAAAAAGCTGATTCGCGCAAAAGAAAAAAAATTATATGAAAGAATTGCTTTGAGATTTCGATCCCCATCCTCTTTATTGAATTTAGTCGGGTTCAGCCGTGTTCACACCCGGATTTCAAGCTAATTCTGTGGGCGTGTGCCCCATTCATTTCTAAGTGGCTGTTTTGGTTTGGGTTGTTTTCGCTCGCTTTGGTTGCATAGAGCCTTCATGTTTATCTTTGACTGCCAAGCCGTCGCCTAAGCCCCATTTCCTCCTACAAGTCCTACTGATTCACGCTTGAGTCTAACCCGCGCCATGGAGAGAGTGTGAACGTGCAAGCGTATGGTCCCCGACATTGGTGGATTCCTTTGGAGGTGATCCTGAGTCCCAAACTTTGGCAATGCTCCACTTAGTGGCCTGCCGACTTTCTTCCTGCACATGATCGCAAGATTCTCCAGAATTCTAATTTTGAGCGATTAGAATATTTCTTTACGTCTGTCGAATAGTTTAAACTACGTTGTATAATTAAAAAGTTTTTCTATTATATCTTCTATACCCATGATATATTTGATTTCTCGTCTTACTTCTTTTTGAAATTTCTGAGCCAGTTAGCTATCTTCGAGTCCACAGAGTAATGAATTGCTCGGGACGTGCAAATGGTTAAGTCTGGGGGTGTGATGAGTCCACATTTTACACTGATTTTTGGACTCATCTGGGCTAGTTTTATCGTCTTAGCACTACACTTGAGAGCCTTTATTGCTTATTTGTGCTTATGTACCTATTTTACAATTAAGTGCACTGTAGGCCCGCTTCTGTGTGCTTTCTGCGTTTCTATTTTGTTGTTATTCTTTAGCCCTATCTCGGGGATGTGGTGTGCACGTTCTGGTGGCCTATCTGCCCCTTCTGCTGGTACAGTGGTCGTGTGCGTGCTCCGGAACTGCTCGGGAGACTCCGACGATGCAGGAACACTGCGCACGACCACTGGACTTACTGCGCACGACCACCGGTCGTGCGCCACTGATCGTGCGCATTACACCCCCTTTTTCTTAATCCTGTCTCGGTAATCGCACGAGCACTGGCCATAGTGCGCACGAACACTGGTCGTGCGCCACTGCTCGTGCGCTTATATGCTGATGCTTCTTGTCCAGGTTGCAGGTTTATTTAGAAAAGCCGCACGATCATCGACCTATAGTGCGCAAGACCACTGGTCGTGCGCCACTGATCGTGCGCACTGCTTCTGCTGCTTCCGTATATAAGGCCCTGCTCCGCGTTTTAGGTCAACGCCTGTCATTTGCTGCGATCAGAGAGTGCGCGGGAATCGCCATTTCACCTCTCCAGCTGCTCCATCACTTCCACCTTCGTCGGGAAGCCATTGCCAACCACTTCGAAGCTTTTCAACTCTCCAGCGAAGCCCTCCGCCATTGATGACTTCAACTCCAAGCTTTCCTGCGGAGTTGGTGAAGTAGATAACCTAGAGAACGGACTTAAAGGCGTTCAAGGTGACAGCTCGTTGGTACCGGAAGCCTCCTTGGACTGAGCCCGGAAGCGGATTGACAACTCGCTACTCCGGCCACGACCTGCGGTGGATCTTCAATCTCTTTTGGTTTACTCCTCTTCCCTTCCTCTGTGTTATGATTGTTTTGAGCAGTGTAATGAAGACTTCCATCCTTGAACATCAAGTTTATTTTATAGTTAATGGAATGTTAGTATCTTCTTATGCTTGTGAGTTTTGTCAGTGAATGCGCCTCGCTCACCCCACATCCACTTCATTCCCGTGTCTTGTCCGATTGCACTCCACACAAGAACACTGCAATCCATTAGCTTCCCTTCCACTCGCCCAACTGAAGTTCGGCATCGCGGCCGACAAACCCACTTCACCTTACGAAGCGGTGCCTTCGACCCGCATAGCTTTTACTAGTTCAGTAGTTCAAACATCCACAATCTCCCTAGTCCGCTATTTCCTTTTTGTTCTATTTTTAACTCTCATAACGATATTCTCGGTACTGTTGCCATTCTACGCTAATTGCATTCCTCAAGAGACCGACACTCGGGGATTTATTCCCAAAACTTTATTACTTGTGCGACCGGTGCGCTTGCCGAATTACACGCATCAGTGCCATCCGATAAGCTGCCCGAGAGATGGACCTCACACCTGGTACTAGGTATATCTAGAATTCTACCCTTCTATACGGGGGTAGTCTGGGCAACTTCTTCGGAAATACGTCGGGGAAATTTCGAACCACCGGAATATCACCAAATTAGGCCTCCGCCTCCCCCATCATGAAACAGATCATGTATACCTTGTCTCACTGTTCATGGGCCTTAACGACCTGTACAAATGATAATAATAATCAGGAGATATATATAATACCTTCGAATACCACCTCCGAGTTTTCGTGTCTTAATGTGATCCTCCTAGATGGGCAGTCGAACTTAGTATGGTGCTAGTGTAGCAACATCACACCCAGAATAAAATCACAGTCTGGTAGCAGTAAAATCATCGTTGGCGTGTCAAACATCTTCCCGCCAATGTATACGGACATATTGTACTTTGTAGTAAACTACACTTTCGATTCGTCTGGAAGCCGTACTATCATGAGGAGAATGAGGAAACATTGGCGTCCATCTAAATCCTTCGCGAAGTCTTCCGAGATGAAAGAGTGTGATACTCTCATGTCAAATAGGGTGAGGGAGGGCTTACCACACACATGTACTGTGCTTGAGGGTGTTTGTTTCGATTTTTATCAACTATCTATATAACGGGTTACTAAGGTACTATATAAACAATTCAAAGTGCAAAATTGAAAGTACATGTGATGACCTCCTAAGGGTTCGTTGGTTGGGCAAGGTACATCACATACATCTGCTCCGGTTGAAAGATAAATCTATGGGTAGTTAATCACCTAGAGGTGGGGGATTAGTAGGTGTCTTTTAAAATTCTTTGTTAGATATACTTAATATCTCAGCTGATAGTTGAAAATAAATAATCACCAGTACACAAAGCAATCAATCCACAAAGTACACATAAATTTTATAGTGGTTCCCCTAACTAGGGTACATCTACTTTCCCCCCTTTTCCTCACTAGCAATGTACTAGATAAGGTTATATCTCCTCCTCTTCAACTCAAATCAACAAATCTTATAGGCTCAGTTTCTTCTAAGAAACATACAACTCAGACCATTAGGTCCTACCTCAAAGATTCACCCAAACTCCTATCTCAGGTCCCTTAAGAACCCTACCTCAGCCTTTATAATACAGGCTTACACCTCTGTGATCCCACACAAATCACCTACCTCAGGTTCCTCAAGAACTCTTCCCCAGCCTTTATAAATTAGGCTTACAACTCATAGAATTTATCTCCTACCCACTCAGATCTCAAAGAGATCTTACAAAATTAAGAGGTAAATAATAAAGAAAGTAATATCAAAAAATAACAATTCTATAATCTAACTTATCTGAGAATTTAGATTCTTCAATTCAACAGCACATGATACATTCTTGATAAGCAGACTGACTGAAATAATTCTTCTCTGGATCTACAATGTTCTTGATGATGATCGACTTGATTTCCTTGAAGAACCTATATAACAGATCCACCTTAATTCTCTGATCAACTTGTTGATAGGATTAAAAGATTTTCTTGAATACCTTTGTCTTTCGTCTTCTTGGGATTGTCGCCCTCCTCTGACTTAGAAGAAATCAGAATGAGAGAATTGATTGATTTGTCTGATTATTGATTCTGTGTAGATGACCCCCCTATTTATAGTCTTTATTGGTTGTTGGCTTCTTTTTGATGATGTCATCATTACGCCATCATACTTCAAGTTCTCCTTCAAACAGTTTCTGATGAGATATCATGTTTGTTGGAACCCGAGGTTGGATTTGGGTAAGGATCACTATTAGGGTTTATTAGATTGACCCAAAATGTATAGTCATGGGTCATAGGATTATTTCCAGGTTTGGTCATTCAGAAAAATTAAAGAGAAGATTAGATTTGAAGTTCAGAAAATTGCTGGAAGAAAATCTCTGAACTCAGTTCAACTATCTCTGAGCGGAGATCAACTATCTCTGAACCCAGTTTGAAGAAGCTTTAAAATTAAGATGCAGTTCAAAATCTCTGAACTCAGTTCAACTATCTCTGAACGGATATCAACTATCTCTGAACCCAATTTGAAGAAGCTTTAAAATTAAGATGCAGTTCAAAATCTCTGAACTCAGTTCAACTATCTCTGAGCGGAGATCAACTATCTATGAACCCAGTTTGAAGAAGCTTTAAAAATCAGGTGTAGTTCGAAATCTCTGAACTCAGCTCAACGATCTCCGAGCTGAGATCAACTATCTCCGAACCCAGTTTGAAGAAGCTTTAAAATTTAGTTTGGCGATTTCCTGTGCCATTTTTCAGACCTTCTTATTTACAGCTGGCAGATTTAATTAAGGCTTAACTGCAGGCATTTATAGCTCTCATATTTAATGCTATCAAATATAGCCATTTGAATGACAGCATAAAATATGGCTTATTACAGAGATTAAATGCCAATTGATTTCTCAAGACATATTCCATTCTCGGGAATTGATTTAGCCATTTCAAGATAGAAAGAATTCAAATGCTTGAAATCTGCAGGCATTAAATATACAGAAATTATATCTTACAGAGAATATATGAAGAGTAATACAGCACTTGACAGAATAGAAGAGATAGAGAGAGAATATTCAAGAAGGCTTTTTCTCTCAACAAAGAAGAACTTAGATACAAGTTTTCTTACAACAAATCAACATCATCTTCTTCATCTGCTCTAGGCTTTCAAGAGACAATCAATTCATATCAGTCTAAAAGCTTGTTGGAGAGCAACATCAACTTGAAGGCCTACACCCTGAAGCAAAGCTTCCACTCCTGAACTATTCTACATCTCAGGGGGAGCTTTGACAACATCACTGAATCCACATAGTCTTCTCATTGTGATTGAGAAATAGAAGACTTTCATCACTCTCTCATCCCCACCTCTGTACAGGGTTATTACTCCCTTCAAAAATGAACTCCTTGGTGATAGGGCACCTGTTCAAAAACCTATTGGTTTTTAGGCACCTGATCAAAAGCCTGAAGGGTTTCTAGATCTACCTGAAGCAGATCTTGTGGTGATAGGGCACCTGATCTAAACCTAAGTGGATTTCTACCAGGGTGGTAGAAGAGTGGACTACCCAGATTTGGCGAACCACTATAAATTTCTTTGTGTCGTCTGGATTGCTTGCTTTCTTTTTATTTGTGCTGTGACTTTTTACATTAACTCTAGTTTAGAAGAGAGTTAAGATCTAACTGCTCACTTTCAATTGGTATCAAATGTATAATAGACTCAGCCTGATAGTCAATGAACTGAAGACTTTGGATAAAGAGATCTCATTGACAGAGCTAAATGACAAAATCCTAATGTGCTTCCCAAGCACTTGGGACTCAAGGATCTGGCCAATCAAGGTTGCCAGAAGTCTCAATGAGATCACCACAGCTCTTGGACAAGCTCAAGTCTTATGAGCTGCTCATCAAAAAAAGAGAAGAAGAGCAGAAGGCTTCCTCACCAGCCACAAGAAAGGAAAAGTCAATAGCTTTCAAAGCCACTGAAGATCAGCATGAAGACAAGGTCACAGGCAATGATGAGCTGCTTAGTCTACTAGCCAAAAGATTCTACAAAATGGCTAGAAAGGACTTCAGGAAGAGATCATACAAAGAACATGACAAGCCAAGGTATGATAAATCAAATTATAAAGAAATTATTTGCTTTGGTTGAAGGAAACAAGGACACATTGTGCCTGACTGTCCAGAGAACAAAAATAAGGACAGAAAGGACAAGAGAGAAAGAAGAAAAGACAAGGACTTCAAGAAGAACATGAAAGAAGACAGATCTTAATAGAACTAATTAGAGTTATAAATATCACATCACAAAATAAAGAAAGAAGATCAAGCAACACAGAAGAGGCACAAGGATTTTTACAGTGGTTCCCCAAATCTGGATAGTCCACTCTTCTACCACCCTGGTAGGAATCCACTCAGGTTTTGATCAGGTGTCTGCCACCAATGGGTTTTGATCAGGTCCCCAAAAACCAACTCAAGTCTTTTGGTAAGGAGACTTGCAACCAGGAATCACTTTTGAAGGGAGATGACAACCCTTTATACAGGAGGGGATGAGAGAGTGATAGTGTCTTCTCTGTCAACAATCAGAGAGAAGACTCAAGTGGAATGATGTTAGCAGCTTGCTCCCCCTGAGATCTTGAATGTATCAGGAATACTGGAGCACTGCTTTAGGGTGATAGGCCTTCAATCTTCAGGCCTGGACCAGAGTAATCTTCAAGAACTTCTAACTGATAAGAGGTTTTTTGTCCTTGAAGTTGTCCTGTAGTAATGTGGAAGAAGAAGACTCTTGATATGAATGGATGTTCTTCTTCTGAGATAGTTGTTATTGCTCTGGTCTAGGGCTTCTAGTTACTGTAGAGATATTGCCCTTTTCTGTCTATTATTCTATCTTTTTCTCTGTGTCTTGTTGCTGTACTTTTTCCTGTCTCTGTATATATTCAGACATTCAAAATCCTTGGCCTTGATGGCGGAAGAGAAACATTCCAGAGAGTATTAAATGCTTTGGAAATTGATCTACACTTAATTCTTCTGTAACTGTCTGGTTGAACGACTATTTTCACTGGAAATATTGACTGTAATTAATCCCCAATTAATTCTGCCAACTGTTACTGAATGCTAAGAAATCGTCGACCTAAACTTTCGTCGAGTTCATTGATCGTCGACCTGAGTTCGACAATCGTCGAACTCAGCTAAATTCGTCGAGCTGAATATCTTGCCTGCGTTCATCGACCGGAGCTTGCAGTTCTTCGAGCTCAGTTTCTATTTCATCGAGCTGAGAAACTGACTTACTGATTTCGTCGAGCTGAGCAAGTGTTGTCCACCAATCGTCGACCTGAGTTCGACGTTCGTCGAACTCAGCTTCTGTCATCATTCGTCGACCTGAACTTGGCTTGTTCGTCGAACTGCATTCGACGATTGTCGAGCTTATTTTCTGACTTTGTCTCAACTGCATTTCTTATAATTCTTTCAGCAATTCTTGAGAGTCCTTCTGAATGACCTGTCCTGGAAAGAATCCTATGACCCATAACTATACATGGTGGGTCAATCTAAGCAACCCTAATAGTGTTCCTTACCCAAATCAGAATTAGGGTTTTAACAATCTCCCCCTATTTGGGTGAGGACACTATTTACATAAATATAAGTAAAATACAAGCAATCAAATACAATCTCCCCCTAAAACTGGATCAAGAAAAACTGCTGTTGCTATTGTTGTTGATCCTTGCCCAAATCTGCAGCATGATAATCTGTTGTTGTTGCTGCTGCTAGAATTTCTGCAACTTCTTTTATAGACATCTCCCCCTATTTGCATAGCCTCTATTCCTCTGTGATAAAAAAACAATCTCCCCCTATTTACATTTCTTTACCCAAATCCAACAACCACTGATATCCTGTAAATTTGCTGGACTGAATTCTTTTCCTGCAAGAAGATGTTAGGAGCTCTGGACCCAGATGACCTTGGGTCCTGGTTCTCTTTTAAAATAATTAGAAATAAAAGAATAAAAATTTCTGTTTTGAAATTCTGAGTTCGACGAATTAAAGTACTTTCGTCGAGCTGAGTTCGACGAATGATATTGAGATCGTCGATATCTGTTCACAGAATGATAATAATTGTTTTCTGTGATCCATTTTCGTCGATCTCTGTTCGACGAATGATATTTATTTCGTCGAGCACAGATTTCTGAATAGTACAAAACAAAATCTTTGTTCAGCGATCGTCGATCTAAGTTCGACGAATATGATTGATTTCGTCGATCTCCGTTCGACGAATTATTTTGAACTAAGATTTTTACCTAATGAAAGATCAAGGGTAGAGATTACCTGATCTTCTTCTTCTGATTCACACTTTGATTCTTCAGAATCTTCATCATAGCTGCTGCAAGAAGCATATATTGCCATTAGAGAAAATTCTATTGCTCTTGCTTCTTTTTCATCACTCCAGGATTCAGCTTCAATTATTTTCCCTTTTGCTGATCCAGCAGCCATTGCTGTGATGGAGTCCCACATTTCTTTTGCAGATGAACATTCAGCAAGTTCTTCAAAAATGTCATCAGATATTGATTGTGCAAGAATGTTCATTGCTTGTGCATCAGCAATCTTCGTCTTTTGCTGGGTATCTGTCCTTTGGGATGATGGAACAACATCTGAACTTATTGTTTGCTGAGGTTGAGCTGGACCTGACGAAATAGATTTAAATATGTTTTCATCAATGGAGTCCATATAAAATCTAATCCTTGTCTTCCATAGTGCAAACTTATCTATTGCACATGGGCAGTCTGGTGCTTGAAAAAACTGCAATTTGTGTCATGAGAAAACTAAAAAGATTGTTAAGATCTACAAAAGGATCTTTTAGTTCAGGTGTTAGCCTGTGCAACCAATCAACCTCTCAAGGTCTGGTATTTTAACCAACCTGGCTTTGATACCATTTGAAAGAAGACGGATCTTAATAGAACTAATTAGAGTTATAAATATCACAGCACAAAATAAATAAAGAAGATCAAGCAACATAGAAGAGACACAAGGATTTTTATAGTGGTTCCCCAAATCTGGGTAGTCCACTCTTCTACCACCCTGGTAGGAATCCACTCAGGTTTTGATCAGGTGACTGCCACCAATGGGTTTTGATCAGGTCCCCAAAAACCAAATCAAGTCTTTTGGTAAGGAGACTTGCAACCAGGAATCACTTTTGAAGGGAGATGACAACCCTTTATACAGGAGGGGATGAGAGAGTGATAGTGTCTTCTCTGTCAACAATCAGAGAGAAGACTCAAGTGTAATGATGTTAGCAGCTTTCTCCCCCTGCGATCTTGAATGTATCAGGAATACTGGAGCACTTCTTCAGGGTGATAGGCCTTCAATCTTCAGGCCTAGACCAGAGTAATCTTCAGGAACTTCTGACTGATAAGAGGTTTGTTGTCCTTGAAGTTGTCCTGTAGTAATGTGGAAGAAGAAGACTCTTGATATGAATGGATGTTCTTCTTCTGAGATAGATGTTATTGCTCTGGTCTAGGGCTTTTAGTTACTGTAGAGATATTGCCCTTTTCTGTCTATTGTTCTATCTTTTTCTCTGTGTTGTTGTTGTACCTTTTCCTGTCTCTGTATATATTCAGACATTCAAAATCCTTGGCCTTGATGGCGGAAGAGAAACATTCCCGAGAGTAGTAAATGCTTTGGAAATTGATCTACACTTAATTCTTTTTTAACTGTCTGGTTGAACGTCTATTTTCACTGGGAATATTGACTGTAATTAATCCACAATTAATTCTGCCAACTGTTACTGAATGCTTAGAAATCATCGACCTAAACTTTCGTCGAGTTCATTGATCGTCGACCTGAGTTCGACATTTGTCGAACTCAGCTAAATTCGTCGAGCTGAATATCTTGCCTGCGTTCATCGACCGGAGCTTGCAGTTCGTCGAGCTCAGTTTCTATTTCGTCGAGCTGAGAAACTGACTTGCTGATTTAGTCGAGCTGAGCAAGTGTTGTCCACCAATCGTCGACCTGAGTTCGACGTTCGTCGAACTCAGCTTCTGTCATCATTCGTCGACCTGAACTTGGCTTGTTCGTCGAACTGCGTTCGACGATCGTCGAGCTGATTTTCTGACTTTGTCTCAACTGCATTTCTTATAATTCTTTCAGCAATTCTGGAGAGTCCTTCTGAATGACCTGTCCTGGAAAGAATCCTATGACCCATGACTATACATGGTGGGTCAATCTAAGCAACCCTAATAGTGTTCCTTACCGAAATCAGAACTAGGGTTCCAATAGAACAGCAATGGCAAACCCTCCTCAAGCAAGAACAAACACACAAGGAAGTAATTTGTTGCTGAATCTTAGAGTGAGATAGAAGAAGAATCTGAAACTTCTTCCAGCTCAAGTGATGATGAGGATGATGCTGAAGAAAAGGAATTCTGCATGATGTCTATCAATGCCTGACAACACAATTCTGATGCAGAAGATTCAGAGTCAGACTCAGAGACTCAACTTGAAGAGGACCAGGTAATAAGTTCTTTTGATTTCAATTCTGAGGACTTTAAGTATGAATTTAAAACACTATATTTACACATATTAAAATCTGAGAAGGAAATTATTTCTCTCAGAAATCAATTATCTGAACATAGTACCTTAAAATCAGAAAACCTCAAACTCTCTGAGGAGTTGGAGTGTTGTAGGGAGCAGATAACTTCACTGAAAAGTGAACTATCAGAGGCCAAGAAGCTTGAAGAATCCCTCAATGGGATAAGTATCAAGCTAATGGACATCACAAGCACAGTGAACTCTAGATTCAATAGTAAATTGGGCTTGCATGCTTCATCCAGCCAACCTATAGTTCTAATAACCCCAATCAAGTTTATTTTTGATAAAGGGAAGGGAGTTGTAGAGGTAGCTAGGAAAAATTCTGACTTACCCAAGAAAACAAGTGTTCAACAGAAATCGTCGAACGGAGCTAGACGATCGTCGAATGCAGATCGACGATCTCAGGCAAAATCGTCGAACTCAGGTTGACGACCTCTAAACTCTGAACTCTGCCACAATCGATCGTTGAACGGAGCTCGACGATCTGACCCAAGATCGTCGAACGCTGCTCAACGATCGTCGAGCAGAGATCAGAGATTTGAAAACTTCTTCAAGGGTAAATCAAATTCAAATCCTAGGGGTCCTTCATCCAGACTTAACCCTTATACTGAATGGATAATACCTCCAAGGAGATATCATCCTGAAGGTTATAAGAGTCAACCAGGGATGTCATTTATTTCTGAATTTAAAGGTTATCAACCTAGGCCCAAGGTAAACAGGGTCAAAAACAAGTGAATTTTTTTATGTGCAGGTGAAGACCTATCCAACATCAAACCAGCAATGGTATTTGATAGTGGGTGCTCCAAGCACATGATAGGAAATAAGGACAATCTCACATCCTTCAAAGCCAAGCTTGGACCCAAAGTCATATTTGGTGATTCAAACTTTGGACGGACAAAAGGATATGGTGCAGTTCAAATTGGGACAGTCACATTCAAGAAGGTAGCCTATGTGGAAGGATTGAAGCACAACTTGATCAGTATCAGTCAGCTATGTGATGAAGGCTATCAGGTGACTTTCAGCAAATCCTTATGCAAGATCAAATTAGAGGACAACACAACTGTGTTGACAGGTAAAAGGAAAGGTAACATCTATTTAGTAGACTTTCTTTCAACAGAAGTAGATATTTGCATGTTTAACTCTGTTAGTACACCTAATGTATTATGGCATAAGAGATTAGGGCATATAAACCTTAGAACCATTGCTAGGCTATCCAAGGATAACCTTGTTAGAGGACTTCCTTCTGGTCCCTACAAGAAGGAAGGACTCTGCAGGGCTTGTCAATTAGGCAAGCAAACTAAAAATAGTTTCAAGTCACTTAATAAGAGTGATTCACCTAGGATTTTGTATCTGTTACACATGGATCTTTTTGGACCCATTACAGTACAAAGCTTAGGAGGGAAATCTTACACTTTAGTAGTTGTAGATGACTTCTCTAGATTCACATGTGTGTTATTTCCGAGGAAGAAGTCTGATAACTTTAAGTGTTTGACAGAGTTTCTCAAATGCATACAGACTGAGTTCAATACTCACATTGCCCTGATCAGAAGTTATCATGGGATAGAGTTTGATTCTCTTCTTATGCAAGAGTTCTGTCAGAGTGAAGGGATTAGGCACACTTTCTCGGCTCCTAGAACTCCTCAACCAAATGGGGTAGCTGAAAGGAAAAATAGAACCCTTATTGAATCTGCTACTACATTGTTGTCAGATGCTCACCTTCCTCTATCTTTTTGGGCAGAGGCAGTGAACACCTCCAACTATGTGCTGAATAGAAGTTTAATACATAAACTGAAGAGCAAGACTCCCTATGAATTACTCAAAGGGAAGAAACCTAAAGTAGATTATTTTAGAATTTTTTGTTGTATTTGTTACATACACAATAATGATAAGAAGTACTTAGCAAAATTTCAAGATAAAGCTGATGAAGGAGTGTTTCTGGGATACTCCATGATCAGTAAGGCTTATAGGGTATATAACAAATCAACTCTTAAAATTGAAGAATCTGTTCACATATCTTTTGATGAAACTAACATGTCTTTGAAGGAGAAGAATACTTCTACCATATAACCTTTGCAGGTACGTTCTCTTGCTGAAGACTTGGACAGATTACAAATCATTCAAAAAGAGGAAAGCAGTGAAGATGAAGAAGACATTCAACATCCTGAAGAGAAACCTCTTGAAGAGCCAGTTGTTGTACAATAAGAGGAAACAACAACACAGGTTGGTGAAAAATCAACACCTCCTGTTGATTTAGTAACATCAAGAGACCATCCAATTTCCCAAGTAATTGGAGACATCTCAGCTGCTGTGCAAACCAGAAATCAGGTCAACCAAAACCTATTGCACACTTGCTTCCTATCTCAAATTGAACCTCAATCCATTCAAGATGCAGAGCAAGATCCACACTGGATCATTGCAATGCAAGAAGAGTTGCATCAATTTGAAAGGAACAAAGTTTGGGAACTAGTACTAAGGCCTAAGGATCACTCCATTGTTGGAACAAAGTGGGTGTTCAGAAACAAATTGGATGATCAAGGAGTAATTGTAAGGAACAAGGCAAGGCTAGTTGCTCAAGGGTACTCTCAAGAAGAAGGCATAGATTATGACCAGACTTTTGCACCAGTTGCAAGGTTGGAGGCCATAAGAATCTTCTTAGCATATGCAACACACAAAGGCTTCAAAGTATACCAGATGGATGTAAAGAGTGTCTTTCTCAATGGAGACATCAAAGAAGAAGTCTATGTCAGACAACCTCCAGGTTTTATCTCTCCAACCCATCCTGATTATGTTTTTAAATTGAATAAAACATTATATGGTCTCAAGAAACCTCCTATAGCATGGTATGAGACCCTAGCATGCTTTCTCCTGAAAAATGAGTTTATAAGGGGTAGAGTAGACCAAACTCTTTTTATTAGAACCCATAATTACCGTACCCTACTAGTACAAATCTATGTAGATGATATTATTTTTGGTTCTACTGATTCAAATTTGTGCAGAAGGTTCTCCAATCTAATGCATTCCAAATTTGAAATGAGTAGCATGGGTGAGCTATCCTTCTTTCTAGGATTGTAAATCAAACAACATGCTGAAGGCATATTTATTTCTCAATCCAAGTATGTAAAGGAATTGGTCAAGAAATTTGGTATGTCTGAAGCATGTTGTATGAAAACACCTATGCCTACTAATGCTGTATTAGATGCTGATGAACATGGGAAACCTGTTGATCAGACAAAATATAGAGCAATGATTGGCTCTTTATTGTACCTTACAGCTAGTAGGTCACACATAATGTTTGCTACATGCATATGTGCTAGATTCCAAGTGAACCCTAGAGAGTCACACCTAACCTTAGTAAAAAGGATTCTCAGGTATGTAAAAAGTTGTCCAAATCTAGGTCTCTAGTATCCAAAAGACTCAGCATTTGACTTAACAGGATTTTCTGATGCTGATTATGCTGGATGCAGAATTGACAGGAAATGCACCAGTGAAACTTGTCAGTTTCTTGGTGACAAACTTGTCTCTTGGTTTTGCAAGAAACAAACATTTGTGTCAACTTCAACTGCTGAAGCTGAATATATGGCTGCAGGTAGTTGTTGTTCACAAATATTGTGTATTCAAAACCAACTCCAAGACTATGGCTACAACTTAGAGAAGTCAAAAATATTTTGTGATAATACCAGTGCTATTTATATAGCTCAAAATCCAGTCCACCATAGTAGGACAAAACACATAGAAATTAGGCATAACTTTTTAAGGGATAATGTTGAAAAAAATAAAATTGAACTTCAATATATCCCAACTGATTTGCAAAGGGGAGATATTTTCACCAAACCCTTGGATGAAAAGAAACATACCTTCTTCCTAAATCAGTTAGGAATGTTAGATGGAGGAAGTCTAAAATAAGTTCCAAGACTTTAAAACTCTAAAAATTGACCAAGACTAGGCAAACATCTTGATTTCTCTAGTGTATAGAGTGTTTCTGGTCTCTGAACTGTACTCGATGATATTCCCTCAGATCGTTGAACGGAGATCGACGCTTTCCGAAATCGTCAACCAGACTTCAGCGCTTCTCAAATAGTGCTCAACTATCTCTCCAGGTCAGCGATCGTCGAACGAAGCTCGACGATTTTGTTCTCTGAACTATCATCGAACGGAGCTCGATGCTCTCCAATATCGTCGAACGGAGATCGATGATGTCGATGACCTTTCAGTTTCCTTTAGAAGCCCCGATCGTCGAACTGAGTTCAACGACCTTTCCTTTTCTGCATAGAACCCTAATATAAAACTCTTTTTTCGGCCGTCGTTCTCCCTTGCGCTTTCATACTTTCTGCAAAAACCCTCTTTCCCTCCAAACTTCTCTACACTTGGTCGTTTGTTTGTTGATTTTTGCAGGAAACAATGGCCGTCTCAATTGCAGTCCTGGCCGCCATGAAATTTGATGCAGGATTTGATATAGATATGGACTCTTTCAATACCAGTGATCAGATTTTCAAAGAAATTCTAGAACTTTTGAAGCAGCAAAAGCTAGTTACTATAATGTCCACCAGAATCAAATTGGCTGCTGATGAAATCAAGGAATGGGTATATACTGCCCACAACCAGGACTAGAATGTAGTGATTGGCACTGTATCAGGAACTCAGGTACCTCTTACACCTGCTGCCCTGACAGAGATTTTTGGATTGAATTCTGGAGAAGACTTTTCTGATCTGTCTGGAGAAGAATTTTCTGATTTACTTGCTAGAATAGGTCACTCATATGCAAACCCTAGCAAACTCCTGAAGAAACATTTATCTGTGGAGTACAGGTTCTTAGCTAATGTGGTTGGAAAAGTCTTGTTGGCCAAACACTCAGCCCATGATACCATCTCCAGGTATCAACTATGTTTGATGGGTGCTATTGTAGATAAGAAACAGTTAAACTGGGGAGAAGTCTTCTTTGATCTGATCAAGAATAAAATCAACAAGAATTTTGTCAACTTTGGAAGGATACTAGGGCTATTTCTTCAAAACAGATGCCCTGCACTGCTAGTCTCAAATGGGATGCACATCAATGCCTCTAAGAGGCTCTCCTGTGCCCTGTTTGGAAAGTGGGACAGGCAGATAGTGAAGCCCAGCAGGCCCTCTGCATCTACTACTTCAGGCACAAGGACTGTTGCAGTCTCTTCCCCTCAAGTCTCTGCCCCTGCAGAAGACTTGTCTGCTGCTTCTCCTCCTCCTCCACCTCTTATTTCATCTTCACCAGTCACCTCCACCATTCAAGTTTCCTCCACAATCAATATTTCAACCCCATCTCCAACATTAATTTCTCCACCTCCACCTCTAACAGAATAAATCTTCCATCCTTTACATCACTACCCCCAACAAGAAATTGAATCATCATCTCATCTTCCATCTTTCACACTTCTGGATGATTCCTTTATGGATGATTCCCCTTCTTCCCCTCTTGATCTACCCTCTTCATCCACATCTTACCAACTATTACTTCAAGATATCATTGCACAACCCTCCTTCACACCTTCTATTTCCATTCCACTATCTTCCATTTCAACAATCCCCACATCTCAACCTTCCTTTCCCATATACACCAGCTCTCCACCAACATCTCCAGCTGCTCCACCTTCAGTCCCTACCTCTGCTCAAATCCCTATTGAGCATGTAGATCTTCTAGCCTTAGCAGACAGACTTTATGAGCTGATAGCTCCCAGGCTATCCCTCTTGTTGGAGACCTCCTTGGCTCCACTTTTAAAGTCAGTTGCAGACCTGTCTGCCAGGCTCTCCTCCCTCATTCCTCCTCAGGCATTCCCTTCATCTGGGTGCCTTCTGTTGGGTTTCTCTATGGGGTTGGCACAACGCTTGTGCACGCAGCGGAAAAGTAAAACATCAAGAAAAACCCAAAGAGATGTGGATCGGGCCATGAACGTTGAATCAAGAAGTTAGCAAAACTAGGCAAAAATTACCTCGGTGGCGTTGAGTCACAACTCAACGGAGAAGCTCCAAACTTTATCTTCTTGCTGGTGGCGAGTTCTACGTGGAATAGTATCCACGTTTCTGCAGAAGTCCACACGAGCGGGAGAACGCCGGGCTTTCCGTCGCACGGAAGATCGGGAAGGAGAAGACCGCACCTCGGCTATTCCACGGACTGCTAGGTTCGCGCCAGGAAGAGCAGCACCAGCGACAGTCGCCGGAGAAGAGGAAGTCAGCGGAGCAAACACGGCGGCGGCGGAACCCTTCCGTCGGCGGCGGGGATCGGGATCGGCGGAACGATCGAGCGGAACGTTTCCGTCGGGGTCGATTCGCACAGTAGCCAAAAGGATGTTTCCCGATAAAACCTAAGTGTTCTATTTATACTAGAGGTATAAATAAACCCAAGAAAATCGCTATCCGCAGACCACCCAGAACTAGGGTTCAGAATCGGCGAGTATTAATCGGTGAGAATCGGCGACAATCAGCGAGAATCACTGAGCAGGTTCGGCGAGAATCAGTCGACGAGTATCATACAGGATCGGCGAGAATCAGAGTACAATACTCGACGATTCTCGCCGATCGTCGAGCCGCGCTCGACGATACACAACGATACTCGACGATCGTCGAGCCGCGGTCGACGACAATCGTCAAGGTAGTCGATCGTCGAGAATCAACAATTGATTCTCGACGATTCTCGTCGATCGGCGAGAATCAGGGAGACGATTCTCGCCGATCGGCGGGAATCAGAAGACGATTCTCGACTAATGTCATCGACCCTCGGACGACAAACCTAACCAGCCCTTTAAGGCAACATTTGCCCAACCCGATGATCCTATAAGGCAACACTTTGCCCATAACCCTATTCAGGTCGGTGATTGGTAACCTTTACCAACACAGTCAGTCATCCAACTTCTCCACATCTCTTATGTGCGACCCTGCAGGCTCATATTGCGTTGGCAGTGAGATTACATGTTTGACCACCTCCAGATCATCATGGTAACTCCAACAGACTCCCACTTGATCTCGAAAGTATCAAACCAAAAACCTCACAAATAATGAGCGTCATCTAGCAGTGCATCATTGCTCCCCAAGCAATAAGAGTTAACAACTCATAAGCCTTTATGACCAATGTATCAGCGTTGTCTTTGTCCCTTTGTCCCTTACATCCGGAAAGAACTAGAGGCATGGACCGTGTCACCCTCGTAATAGCTCAATCCAAGTTTCTTGATCCAGGACGGACTTCCAGAGAATGGTGAGTCCAATATCACATATTGACTCAACCAAGCATGGCCATGCATTTCTCAGACCAGTTCCATCAAGGGGCCCATGGATGCAACTCCTGTCATACAGAAGGACAAATTCCATATCTGCTCACACACAAATACCCAAATGATTCGTAACATGCCCAACAACCACCCTTATCATCAACCTTTCTCAAGGAAGACTTTAGATGACATCAAAGCACGCTCTTCCTCACTTGATGAATGTTGTGACTTCAGGTCAAAGGACCACAACACCATTGTCAATTGAGACCTACTCGTGACACTATTGGATGACAATCCACAGAGTAGTCTCAATTTGGGTCTGTCCTGTACAACTTGTTCACTAACAAGTACCCACGTGATGACTTGATATCACAATATCATGACCTGTGAGAACCGGTCATCAGTCAACGCACATGCTAGTCTTCATGTACCATCATCACCCTTAGCTTCTATGATGATACTCGACCAGGGACCTTTAAGAATGAAGCTTCAAATAAATCATGGGCTCTCACATTCAAGTCACGTACTTGACGTCCCATGGAAGCGAACATTCTAAGGGTATCTATTATGTTCACATTTAACTATCATATAGAAAAACTCATAATAAAAGAATTTACCATTAATTATAAAAGAAAAACTAGGTACACAGTTCATCATATGAACAAACAGCCAACAAAATACATATTTACATGCAATCCACAAGATCCTCGCTAGAGTTGATCATTTAGGTATCGTATACCCATCGATCTAGTATGACCATCATGCTTTCTCTATGCGAGAGGCTTTGTCAGCGGATCCGCAATATTTTCCTCAGTCGGCACTCTGCAAATGTTTACATCTCCTCGTTCGACAATCTCACGAATAAGATGAAACCGCCGAAGTATGTGCTTGGAGCGCTGATGAGATCTAGGTTCCTTAGATTGTGCAATTGCACCATTGTTATCACAGTAGAGAACTACGGGACCAACAATGCTAGGAACTACATCAAGCTCGCTGATGAATTTCCTAATCCATACAGCCTCCTTCGCCGCATTAGCTGCTGCGATATACTCGGCCTCTGTTGTAGAATCAGCAACTGTCTCTTGTTTGGAACTCTTCCAGCTTACAGCTCCTCCATTCAGGAAAAACACAAAACCTGATTGAGACTTGGAGTCGTCTCTATCAGTTTGGAAGCTAGCATCCGTGTAACCACTTACAACGAGCTCTTCCTCTCCACCATACACCAAGAACACGTCCTTAGTCCTTCTCAAGTACTTCAGGACATTCTTGACTGCAATCCAGTGACACTCACCGGGGTCTGACTGATACCTGCTAGTCATGCTCAAAGCAAAGGAGACATCGGGTCGAGTACATAACATCGCGTACATGATCGATCCAATTGCCGAAGCATATGGAATCAACTTCATGCGGTCCTTGTCTTCACAAGACTTTGGACACTGGTCCTTAGAGAGATTCACACCATGAGACATGGGCAAAAATCCTTTCTTGGACTCAAGCATGTTGAACCGCTTCAACACCTTTTCGATGTACGTACTCTGGGTCAAACCCAGCAACTTCTTCGATCTATCTCTATAGATCTTAATACCAAGTATATAAGTCGCTTCACCCAAATCCTTCATTGAAAAGCAGTTCCCTAGGTTGTTCTTAACAACTTTCAGGGTAGGAATGTCATTCCCAATCAACAGTATGTCATCTACATACAATATCAGGAAGACAACAATGCTCCCACTGATTCGCTTATCAATACAAGGCTCATCTTCATTCTTGATGAAACCAAACTCTTTGATTTTCTCATCAAAACGAAGATTCCAACTTCGAGAGGCCTGTTTCAGTCTATAAATGGACTTATTCAGCTTGCATATTTTAGTGGCTTCATCTGGGGATACAAAACCCTCGGGTTGTGTCATATACACTTCCTCAAGGAGGTTTCCATTAAGGAAAGCTGTTTTGACATCCATCTGCCAGATCTCGTAGTCATAATACGCAGCAATATCAAGCAATATCCTTATGGACTTTACCATGGCAACAGGGGAAAAGGTCTCATCATAGTCAATACCATGAACTTGCTTGAAACACTTAGCCACCAGTCGCCCTTTGAATGTCTGTACATTCCCATCCATGTCGGTCTTCATCTTGAAGACCCACTTGCACCCTATGGGTCGTACCCCTTCAGGTGGTTCCACCAAGTTCCAAACTTGGTTTGCATACATGGAGTCCATTTCGGATTTCATAGCCTCAAGCCATTTGTCGGAGTCCGGTCCATTCATAGCCTCTTGGTAGGTTGCTGGCTCATCATCATGATCCATAAGCAACACATTACTTATTTGAGACACGAGAAATCCATATCTCTCTGGCTCAAACCTCGGTCTACCAGATCTACGTAGGACTTGTGTTCCCTGATCAGGTTCTCTAGCTACAACATCTTGTAGTCCTGTCTCAGGATCCAATTCCGGTTCATTCACTACATGTGGCTCTTGAACTTCTTCAAGCTCTACCTTTTCAGTCTTTCTTGATAAGAACTCTTTCTCCAAGAAGACACCAGTCCTTGCGACAAACACTTTGCTCTCAGACGGTAGGTAAAAGTAATACCCTTTCGTTTCCTTAGGATATCCCACCAGATAACACTTATCCGATTTGGGTTCCAGCTTGTCAGGCATTTGACGTCTCAAGTATGCCTCACAGCCCCAAATTTTAATGAACGACATACTAGGACGCTTCCCAGTCCATATCTCATATGGTGTCTTCAGAACCGTTTTCGTTGGAGCGCGATTCAATGTCATTGCAGCAGTCTCTAAAGCAAAACCCCAAAAGGAAACAGGCAAGTCTGCATGACTCATCATCGAACGTACCATGTCTAACAGAGTACGATTTCTCCTCTCAGACACACCATTATGTTGTGGTGTTCTAGGTGGAGTGAGCTGTGATACGATACCACACTCTTTCAGATGATCACGGAACTCATGACTCAGGTATTCGCCACCTCGATCAGATCGGAGTGCTTTAACCCTTTTACCCAACAGGTTTTCTACTTCATTTTTGAACTCTTTGAACTTTTCAAAGGTCTCGGATTTGCACTTCATAAGATACACATATCCGTATCTACTGAAATCATTAGTAAACGTAACAAAGTAGAAATACCCACCTCTAGCCATGGAACTCATGGGTCCGCATACATCACTATGTACAACACCCAAGAGATCCTCAGCCCTCTCTGTATAACCAGTGAAAGGAGCTTTAGTCATCTTGCCTAACAAACAAGATTCGCATCGCTCAAATGATTCATAATCAAATGAGTCCAAAAGTCCATCTCTATGGAGCTTGGATATGCGCTTCTCGTTGATATGGCCCAAACGACAATGTCAGAGAAACGTAGGGTTCGAGTCATTTGTTCTTAGTCTTTTATTATTTTCTACATTACAAATCAGATGGTCCAAGTTCAAAACGTAAAGACCATTAAACAATTGGGCTACAGCATAACAAACATCATTCTTAAATATAGAACAACAATTGTTCTTAATTATGAAAGAAAATCCAATCATGTCCAAACATGAAATGGATATAATGTTTCTAGTTATCGCCGGAACAAAATAACAGTTATCTAGTTCTATTACAAGCCCACTGGGCAAAGAAAGACGGTAAACTCCTACGGCTACAGCAATAACTCTTGCTCCATTGCCGACGCGGAGGTCCACCTCCCCTTTACTCAGCAATCTTCTCCTTCCCAGTTCCTGCACATTTGTACAAATGTGAGAACCACATCCGGTATCCAATACCCAAGATGAAGGATCAGAAAGGTTTATCTCTATAACGTAAACATTAGAAGCGGAAGTCATACCTCCCTTCAATTTCTGCAGACCCTCAATATACGAAGGACAATTCCTCCGCCAATGACCAGCCTTGCCACAGTGGTGGCATTTCCCTTCCTTCACCGTGCTCTTCTTCCTCATCAGTGCTGAAGACTTGGGCTCAAGATGTGACTTAGGTCCTACCTTCGTCTTCTTAGAGCCCTTGGATTTTCCCTTGCCTTTATGCACCATCAGTATGGGGCTGGCAGGCTTGGCCTTCTTCATGTTGATTTCGGCAGTTCTCAACATGCCTAGGAGTTCGGGCAGTGTCTTGTCTATCTCATTCATGTTGTAGTTCAAGACGAACTGCTCATAACTGTCCGGCAACGATTGCAGGATCAGATCCGTGGCCAACTCTTGACCAAGAGGAAAACCCAGCATTTCAAGGTTCTCTATATACCCAATCATCTTGAGTACGTGAGTCCCTACTGAGTCTCGAACTCCCATCTTGCACTGAAACAACGCTTTCGTGATGTCGAACCTCTCTTGATGAGCCTGCCCTTGAAACATTTTCTTGAGATGCTCGTCAATCTCCTTGCACCCCATGCTCTCATGTTGCTTCTGAAGCTCAGAGTTCATAGTGGCAAGCATAAGGCACTCGACATCTAAAGCATCGTCAGTATACTTCTTATAAGTATCTTTATCAGCACGGGAAGAGTTCCCGGTCGGCACCTCGGGGGCTTCTTCTTCCAAGACATAGAGCTTTCGCTCTTGCCTGAGAACAATTCTCAGGTTCCGATACGAGTCCATATAGTTTGTCCCGCTGAGCTTATCCTTCTCAAGGATGGCTCTCAGAGACAGCGTGGAGTGTGAAACACTTGCCATGGAATTCTACAAGAATTTATGCAGAATAAAATCAGTACCTAAATTTCAATTACAATTTATTCTAATTAGGACTTCAATTAAAATACTCCCACTATTTTATTCGAAATGATAGCCCTCACTAACAATTCAGAGAGTTCATGCGAGCTACTCTCTTAGTGGACAAGATCCGTATTTCACCAACACAATGAGTCTGCTTTGGCGTTCCTCTCACGATGTGGTTATTTAGGTAGGCAACGCTTGCCAATTGCATCCTCATGCAATTCTTGTATGGTTGGTGAATAACTCCTTATTCGCATCCATCATATGGTGCATGCCAACCCTATGCCTCTAGGCACTCAACCTTTGAGGTCACCTAGTTAAGCTGGACCCGATGTCGACAGTGGGATATCACAATTATCCGCTCGCACCCTTACCAAGATAGATTAATGCACCTTGCTTTGGCAAGCCCACACTTCATCGATCGAGGCAGGAAGAGTGTCATCCATCGGAATGCATCCGAACACTTAATATTAAAAGAAGGGATTTCAATTTTAGGTTAACAGTTAACCATGATCAACATTTGATCTATGTGCACATCCAAAGAAAAACAATTCTACACCACATGCATCCCTTATGTGCACATCCTTACACCATCAACAATTTGATAGAAGGAAGGGCTAAATCTGAACATCCGGAAATTTCCAAATCCTCAGATTTACATGCATTGGACAGGAGGCAAAGACAACTCAACTTAAGCAGTAGACAAGCTCATCTCTCTACGTTGGATTCAAAATCCAAAACATACTCGAGGGATGGTTACTGCTAAGGAGACAACAATCTCTAACACTTAGAAACTCCACCGAAATTCCAATCGTTCTTGGCGAGGTGCCAAGACTAAATCTAGACATTTAGAACGCTTCTAAATCTCTAGGTTTACACGCAATGGAATGACCAAACTTCCAAAACAACAGTCATGGCCGAACCTCGCTCTGATACCACTGTTGGGTATCTCTATGGGGTTGGCACAACGCTTGTGCACGCAGCGGAAAAGTAAAACATCAAGAAAAACCCAAAGAGATGTGGATCGGGCCATGAACGTTGAATCAAGAAGTTAGCAAAACTAGGCAAAAATTACCTCGGTGGCGTTGAGTCACAACTCAACGGAGAAGCTCCAAACTTTATCTTCTTGCTGGTGGCGAGTTCTACGTGGAATAGTATCCACGTTTCTGCAGAAGTCCACACGAGCGGGAGAACGCCGGGCTTTCCGTCGCACGAAAGATCGGGAAGGAGAAGACCGCACCTCGGCTATTCCACGGACTGCTAGGTCCGCGCCAGGAAGAGCAGCACCAGCGACAGTCGCCGGAGAAGAGGAAGTCAGCGGAGCAAACACGGCGGCGGCGGAACCCTTCCGTCGGCGGCGGGGATCGGGATCGGCGGAACGATCGAGCGGAACGTTTCTGTCGGGGTCGATTCGCACAGTAGCCAAAAGGATGTTTCCCGATAAAACCTAAGTGTTCTATTTATACTAGAGGTATAAATAAACCCAAGAAAATCGCTATCCGCAGACCACCCAGAACTAGGGTTCACAATCGGCGAGTATTAATCGGTGAGAATCGGCGACAATCGGCGAGAATCACTGAGCAGGTTCGGCGAGAATCAGTCGACGAGTATCATACAGGATCGGCGAGAATCAGAGTACAATACTCGACGATTCTCGCCGATCGTCGAGCCGCGCTCGACGATACACAACGATACTCGACGATCGTCAAGCCGCGGTCGACGACAATCGTCAAGGTAGTCGATCGTCGAGAATCAACAATTGATTCTCGACGATTCTCGTCGATCGACGAGAATCAGGGAGATGATTCTCGCCGATCAGCGGGAATCAGAAGACGATTCTCGACTAATGTCATCGACCCTCGGACGACAAACTTAACCAGCCCTTTAAGGCAACATTTGCCCAACCCGATGATCCTATAAGGCAACACTTTGCCCATAACCCTATTCAGGTCGGTGATTGGTAACCTTTACCAACACAGTCAGTCATCCAACTTCTCCACATCTCTTATGTGCGACCCTGCATGCTCATATTGCGTTGGCAGTGAGATTACGTGTTTGACCACTTCCAGATCATCATGGTAACTCCAACACCTTGATCCAGTCTTGACTGAATCTAGGCAGGGGGAGATGCCTCATGAAGTGGTTAGATTGCCTGCTGCTGCTGTTACCTCAGTTCAAGCTCAAGCCTCAACACCACAAGTTGCAGTTTTCTCAATGGACCTCAGGTCATTATTATCAGATTTTGATTATATTTATTTCAACTATCTTCCAGAGAGCACTGCAGTCCAGCCATCTGAAGATCTATCTAAGGATATTGTGCCCATTTCAAGCTATGACATCAGCTTAATTTATTCTTTTGTAAAGTCCCTCTCTGCTGCTACCCCTGCTGTTTCTGCTGCTGCTCCTTCAGGTTCTGGTACTGACATTGTTGATATTGCTGCTAATTCTGATGATTTAATATCTGAGGATATACATATGACAGATGCATTTGACCTTGAGCCTACTGTTATTGCTGATGTTATTGCTGATGCTGAAACTGTGGTATCTGAAAGTGTTATATCTGAATCTGCTGCCCCAGCTACTGCTGTATCTACTGCTGCTGCTACAACTTCTGTCAGTGTTATTTCTACTACTCTTCTGTTGCTGCTGCTACTGTTGCTGTCACTACTGTTTCTCCTGCTCAATCACAATAACAGAAAGACTATCTCAAAGGTATTGATGCACTGTATGATGAACAAATCTCAGAAAGTGATTAGTTCAGAACTGATTCAGATGATTCTTCTGCTACTCTAGCAAGGAAAAGAAAGGCCAGAAGCAAGGCAATGAAAAGGGTTCCTCCAGCTAAAGTCAAAGATACTAATGATATTCCTATTGCATGACTGCCCCATCACAGAACACTGGATGCAATACTCCAAGAATCAACTAAAGGCTATGAAGAAAAAGAGAAAGTATGAGAAAGGTTGCTCTCAGTTCCATCATCCTCCTCCACCTCCTCCATCACCTGATACAGGTGCAGGTTGAAGCTCTGTTGTTCAACCCTCTGCCAGAAGCCAAACCCTTATCAGCCTCAAGGAAGATCTCAACATAGGGAAAGTCAATACAGAGGCTATCAGTCAAGGAGAGGAAATTATAGAGGAAACCAAAGAGAATTTCAAGTCTATTCAAGAGGACATTCCAGGCAATACCCTTATTCAAGGCAAGGACAAGCTTCATCTGATAATACTTCAGGTCCATTTCCTTACAAGCTTAAAGACTTAGTCTCTTCCAGAACTCCTCCAGACAATCCCTCAAACATATATGAGCCTCCAGGTCCTCTTAAGGATCCAGAGAACAACCCTACTTCTTGGATAGCCAGGATGAAGGAATTAGCTGCTCTGGACCAGATCAAGAAAGCCAGAGAACAAGGCAAAGACACTTCCAATATTACTACATTATCTGATCAAAGGAAAAGGAACTTGAAAGATACTCATCCAGCAAGTTCTTTGATTCTAAAAGATACATGAAGCTGCATCCTGAAGCTGTAGTGCCCAGGCCTAAGCAACAAACCTATTTAGGTGCAGCTGATGACAGAAGATCTAAAAAGGAAGCTCTTAATCCAAACAGGGAAATATTACTTATAAAGAGCAAGGAAAAGGAGTAATTCTGTAAGGTGACAATATATGTTGTTTTATGATCTGTATGAGATAATATCTGTGATTCTACAATGTCTTGTTTATTGCATTTTTGCTTTGTATATTGTTGTTTTTATTTCAATATCTGTAAATTGTAATCCTAACCCAAATAGGGGGAGATTGTTGGAACACCCTATTACTGATTTGGGTCAGGATCACTATGTCTCTTAGGAAACCTGTTTTTACCTCATTGTATAGATCTAAAGGTCAATTAGAATTGAGTCTAAGGGTTAGTACTTAGGTTTGGAAGCTGCCATCAAGACCAGGATTTTTAGTTTCAGAAGACCAAGTCATTTCGCCGAGCTCAGTACGACGAATTGTCGAACTCCATTCGACGATCGGTGAGCTCACTTTGACGAGTCGTCGAACTCCATTCGACGATCTCTGAGCTCAACTTCATCAAGTCGTCAAACTCCATTCGACGATCTTCGAGCTCAGATCGACGATCTTGACTTCAGTTTGGTTCTCAATCTCTGAGCTCAGTTCGACGATAGTTGAGCTCAGATCGACTATCTCTATTTCTGTATAAGTCCAAATCTCTGAGCTCAGTTCAATGATAGTGGAGCTCAGTTCGACGATTTTCTGAAGAGTTCAACGATTTTGAAGATTCAAATTTGGACAGCTGTGGAATTATTGTCAGCATTTAATTCAGAGATCTTGTAGCCGTTTTCTTTTAATCTGGAGCAAGTTTTAAGGAATTATCAAGGAATGTTTTATTGGACCTTCCTCCAGAAGACAAAAGCAATTAAGGAAGTCATTTATGACAGACCAACGACTATCTTGGACAATGGAACATTTCTATTCAGACAAAAGGAATAAAAGATTAGATTTTCATTCCTGAAAAAGAAGAAGAACAACAGTTAGAAAAATACTCTATGCAACAACAACTCTTACACAACAATAATCACACAAGAGAAAGAGAAAGAGTTGCAGACATTCTCAGTCTCAAAGAATTCATACAAGAACACCATCACCAAAAGAGATCAACCATCTGAAATCTTCAGATCTCTTTTGATTCAAGTGTTCAAGGCCATAATCATTCAAGACTCCAGACACCTCACATTTCAGTTGCTGCTGAAATCATCATTTGCTGGAGATCAATTTTCTGAAGGCCTATCACCCTACTGCAAAGGTTCACTTCCTGAACAACTACAGATCTCAGGGGGATCTTTGACAACATCCACTATCTTCTCTCTGACTGTTGACAGAGAAGATCTTCTCATCCCTCAATCACTCTCTGCTGTAAAGGGTTTTTCAAACTCCCTTCAATAGTTTGTGTTTGTTTTTTGAGCACCTTATCAAAAGCTCATTGGTGGCAAGACACCTGATGAAAAAATCTGGTTTGGTTTTTGAGCACCTTATCAAAAGCTCATTGGTGCCCAGGACACCTGATCAACTCATCCTGCAGTGGATTCCTACCTAGGGTAGTAGAAGAGTGGATGTACCTAGGTTGATTGGGGAACCACTATAGCTCCTTGTGTCATCTGGTTGCATATTTTTCTTTTGTTTTCTGGCTGTGCTTTGTGATTGCTTTGTGATTAATCTGTGATTAGATAGTTGCTTCTTGTTTAGATTACTTTATATTATTTGCTTCCCTGTTCACTTAGTACAACAACAACTGTTGTAAAAAGTTTTTAGCAAGCACCATACTCTATTCACCCCCCCCCCCCTCTAGAGTATATAAGATCTAACTTGCACTTTCAATGTTACTGTTGCTGATGCGACTTTTCTGACTCGACATGACACTTTCGTGTTGACTATGTACAACTTCAGAATCATAAGTGTCGAGATGTCCCAATTATCTTGACACAATAATACTTAGTGTAAACTGCAAAGTGTTAAGACATATTAGCAGTCTCGGCACAACTGTCTGCTGGTGTCGACATCTTTAAGTCTTCACTGTGTCGGGACAGTTGAATTCTCTCGACACTACTGTCTGCTCGGTGTCGACATCTTTAAGTATTCACTTCAGTTCTCCATTATCTTAAGACAGTTGTATTATCTGGACACTATAGTCCTGATCTTTAAGGTGTCAAGATATTTGACTTGTCTCAACATTGCTTACTTAATATTTAAGGCATCGAGATAATTGAATTGTCTCAACACAGCTAACTTGATCCTTGAAGGTGTCGAGATAACTGACTTGTCTCGACACTGCTGTGTTGAATTTTAAAGGTGTCGAGATAACTGAATTATCTCAACACAACTGACTTAATCTGTAGACACTTCTGCTACAAAGGTGTTGATATAGTTATGAAGTGTGTCGACACTTTTGAACTTAGTCATTTTTTGCTTTGACTATCCTGACTTCACTGGACACTATTAGTTGTATGGCATTGAGTAAACTAGATTCACTTGACGACTGTAGACTTAGTCAAATTTCTGCTTTTCTAGTCAACTTCTATGAGTCAACCTGTTAATTTCACTTGGACCACCTGTCCAATAAACATGACATAGTCTAACCTGCATGCATGAACTGAAACATACATCAAATACAAACTTGTGTATATCATTTAATTGAAAGAGCTTCTTCAAATCAAGTATATTGTTTCCAATATACACAATAATCTTCCCCTATTTGGAGAAGTCATAACCCCAATTCAATGATATACACCACAATACCAAAATATAATAATTATGATGTACATGAGAAGTGCTGAACAAAATATAAAGGAAACAACAATAATAAGGCAGATATAACGAAGTGCAGCCAAACCTTTTTCATTCCAATTTTTCAAATATTACACTGTTCAGTTTTTACAATGTTCTTAAAACCCAATTACATAATTTCTAGAAAAGAAATATAATCTAAGATTGTTTTGGCTCTTTGATGACAATGCCTTTTCCTAACGGAACTTTAGCTTTAACTTCGGGCACCTTGTCATCAACCTTCTTCATTCCTTTGACATCCTTGGCCTTCAAGATCTCTTCTTCCTTAAGCTTTTGCCTTTCAAAATAATGATGGGGCTTAGGAAAATACTTGTTGGGTTCAATAGAATCTGCTGGGATCTTCCCTGCCTTCAGATCTTTTCTGAATTTATAGATGATTTCCTGCTGCTTTGTAAGCTTGACTCATTCTTATTCTGAATACTATTTTCCCTTGTCAGCTGTATTGTTATTGACTGCTTTCCATGTAATTAGTATAATAGATTTAGAAGCTGGACTCGACTACATAAAATCCTCCTTTGCTTCAACCAGCTCCCTAAATTTCTTCTTAAATATTTGAGATTCTTTTTCTTTGAGTAATGTAGAAGTAGCCATCTCCACCTCCTCACATACTATATTCTGAATCTGTGGTGGAGGAATGCACATGGATTGTACTACAGTTTGAATGGCCTCAAACTGAGCTGGTTGGTACCTAGACTCAGTAGTTTGATCTTCATCATACCTTAAGGGAGGAAATCTAGAGTTTCTATGATGCTAATGGAGGTCCAAAAAACATGCTCAGAGCTTAACTTTATCAGTACTCTCTCCCCCTTAATGACTTCTCTTTCTATATGATCCCTTAAGTCATTCTTATGAAATCTGACTTGACCCTCTAGAAGGGTATTGGCTGAGGACAAATGATTCTTTGCCTTGAGCAAGTGGTCATCTAGTTCTTTGCAAGAATCCTTGATATCCTGAATCACAGAGGTTGTGTGAGTAGATAGGTGAGATTCAATATCTTTGGAGGTAGAGGTTATGTTGGTCTCCAGAGCTGTAGTTTGCTCAGCTATATTTACTAGTGTAGTATCATGCATTACTATCAAGTTTTCATTCATTTTAGTCTGATTTTCAAGGACATATCCTTGCTTATCAACTATTTCATCTTGAGTTTTCTTTGACTCCTGGTGCTATTGAGCAAGGTAGACTACAACATGTGCTCATCTTTGGAAGAAGTCAATCATATCCTTTTTCAGTAGATTCACTTCAAATCTAATGGATTTGATTTCTTGTGCAAGTTGGAACTACAACTCCTTATTGCTTTCATCTACATATTTTTTCAGTTGATTTCTTTGTTGATCTAACATTATTTGTAGTTGAACTATAAGTGAGCTAAAATGCATAGGAGGAACAGGTGTTGTTCTAGAATGAATGGTCTTCTTATAGCTCCCACTCCTCTTCTTGAGTTCAATTAATTTTCTTTTCTTCATCTGAGAGGCTTCCTCCTCCTCAGAATTAGAAGAACTAACTACTTCAACTGATTTAGGTTCTTTAGCTCCTTTAGTATTTGGGGCCAGATCTGTTATCTCCCACTCAACTCATACACTTTCTACACCAAGATCTGTGGAATCAGGAACTGGATCCTCTGGAAGAGCTGTCATCTCCCCCTGGATATCAGTATCTTTATTCAGAAAGATTTCTTCCCCAGTCTCCTTAGAGATTGCATCCTCAATCTCCCTATTAGGCATTTCCTGTTCAGTAACCTCTACTTGTTTCAGAACAGTGTCTAGCTCCTGTACTACTGTCATTACTTATGTGTTTACATTATTCAAATCTATATCTGTCAGAATATTGAGGGTCTCCCCCTCACTTGGATCCCGTTCTGGGATTGTCTCCCCCTGTATCTGATCACCAGTACCAGGAGAGGTCCTTGGAGATTTTGTAGGTACTGCATCATCTTATGTTTTTTTTATTTTGAACTTCCCTGATCTTCAGATTCACTAGAAGATTCTTTTTCCACAACCACTACTTTCTTCTTTTTGTCCTTCTCCTTCTTGACTATAGGTGTTTCCTTAGATAGTACTTTATCCCACCTTGCTAGTATTCTCATGTCCATTCTTCTCATGCGATTGATCTTTGATCAAATCTTGAGATTGAGACTGTCAGGAATGGCTTGTACCAAGTAGAGGCTTATAATTCTGCCCATATTGGGCTTCTTGATGCTTTCTTCAATTTTGTCAAAGACTACTCTGCTCCAGTTAGTCTTGACTTTGAAGATAATTCTAGTCATCAGCTAAAACATATACACAGAAATCCTTTCATGTGCTCCTGTTTTGCATAACAACACCTTCCCTATTATCTCAGATAGGAATTTACCCTGACTATTCATACCCTTTCAGATCCGGGTGCTTCCAAGCTTTGTGGTTGGGTCTAATCCACAACATTCCAAAGCATCTGCAGTCTTGGCAGAATCTAGGTCATCTTCTTCATCAATTCTCGGTAATTGAAATATCTTGTCCAGTCTTCTAGTTGTGATTTTGACCTTTGTTCTATTCACTTGAGTCTTAATCTTTTCTGTGTTTGAGTCGACAAGAGCATTGGAAACGAATTCATTAACCTCTTGTTTCCAGATATTTGATGGTTCGGAAAGTAGATATTCCAATCCTGCTTCAGTGATTAGGGTTATTACATTCTTAATTTCTTCTAATGCTGAGTTGAATAGATTCTTGACAAGTTCATAACCTTCGAAGATGTTATTGTCACTTTTGGGCTCCATGAGAGTGAAGAAATCGAACAAGGTGTGTCGATAAAATGGAATTCTAGGTCTCGACACTCAGAAATCAATCTCTCAAGATCTCAAGAAAACGTAGTTTACTTCTTCTCTCACACCGTATTCATATTCTAATCTTTCCTGAAGATGAAAGGTGCTCTCCATTTAGACTGTTTCAATTTTTTTAGGAAAAGAAAACTGTGTAGACACTGGAAACATTGTCTGTCGAGATGTGTCGACACAAGTCGACACAACGATAATGTCTCTCGACATACACCTTAGGGTCTCGACACCCTTTGATGTCTCGACGCTTACTCTGGTGTCTCAACACATTCTTTGATGTCTCGACACTTTCTTTGATGTCTCGACACATTCCTAGATGTCTCGACACTTTCTCTAGTGCCTCGACACAACTTTTGACTTATTTAAAATTTTGTTTTTTAAATTATTGATACTTGGCAGTTTAAGGTCGATTCTTGATATTTAGGTAAGTATACTTAATTACTGACTAACATATTTTATTCTTATTTTTATAAATTTTTTTATGTATGCATAAAATATTCAAGGTTCAACATGCCAAGTTCAAACTTAAAGAAATTAAATTTCTCTTCATCTAGGGGATTAGTGAAAATATTAGCAATTTATTTATTTGTAGGAATAAATTCTAGATTAATATCTCAATTTTCTACAAGCTCCCTAATAAAGTGATATCTAATTTAAATATGTTTAGTACAACTATGTGACACAGGATTGTTTGCAATTCAAATGGCACTAGTAGAATCACAATATAATGGAATTTTACTTAGTTGAATGTTGTTATCTTGTAATTGATGTTAAATCAATAACAATTGTGCACAACAACTTCCAGCTAAAATGTACTCAAATTCAGCAGTGGATATTGCTATACTTGTTTGTTTTTGCTACTTCATGACACCAACCTTCTTCCAAGGAACTGACATGAACCTGAAGTGCATTTCCTATCTTTTTTACAACCTGCATAATCTGCATCTAAAAAGCCTGTCAGTTCAAAATCACTATTCCTGGGATACCATATGCCAAGATTAGGTGTGCCCTTTAGATATCTCAATATTCTTTTGACTGCTGTGTAGTGAGACTCCTTAGGGAAAGCTTGATACCTAGGATAGACACAAGTAGCATAAATTATGTCTAGTCTACTGGCTGTTAGATAGAGCATTGAACCAACTATGTCCCTATATACGGTGATATCAACTGGCTTACGAGCACCATCCTTGTCTAAAGACATACTGGACCCCATAGGAGTTCTCACGGAAGTGGTTATTTCCATGACATACTTCTTGTTTAACTCCTTGGCAAACTTATACCGACTAATAAAAAGTTCATCTATAGTTTGCTTAACTTGGAGACCCAAGAAAAACTTGAGTTCACCTATGCTACTCATCTCAAACTTACCTTACATAAGTTTGTACAACTAAGTGCAAAGTGACTCATCAGTAGAACCAAATATAATGTCATCAACATATATTTATACTAAGATGGTTTTGCCTTTGACTTCCCTTAGGAATAGTATTTTGTCTATTTTCTCTCTTGAGAATTTGTTCTCCAGAAGGAATTTAGACAGAGTCTCATACCAAGTCCTTGTGACTGGTTTTAACCCATAAGAAGCTCTTAATAAAAGATAAACATGATTATGATGAGTAGAGTCAAGAAAACCTAAGGGTTGCTCAACATAGGCTCTTTCTTTGAGGTTACCATTAATGAAGCCTGACTTCATATCCATTTGGTAAACCTTGAATCCTTTGTAGCCTGCATATGCTAAGAAGAGTCTAATAACTTCCAATCTAGCCACTAGTGCAAAGGTTTGATCAAAATCTATACCTCTTCTTGTCTATAGCCCTTTACAACATGTCTAGCCTTATTTCTAACTATAACACCATTCTCATCCAGTTTGTTCATAAAGATCCATTTGGTTCCTTTGATGTTTCAGTCATCTGGTCTGGGAACCAGTTTCCAAACATTACATCTCTTGAACTGGTTCAATTCTTCCTGCATTGCCCCTATCCAAAATGGTTATACATTGGCTTCTTGAAACTTCTTTGGTTCTATTTGAGACAGAAAACTTGAATATATTACAATGTTGAAATGTCTACTTCTTGTGGTAACACCATGTGCTGTATCTCCAATGATCAGTTACCTAGGATGATCCCTTAGATGTCTAACAGAAACTGGCAGTGTTACTTCCTCTTTGAACAACATCATCTTATTGCTGAGTCTTTTCTTCTATTTGTTCATGTGCAAGCTCTTCCTCAACAATGTTGACTCCATCTTGTATACTTTGGCTTGCTGGAATTGAGTCTTCTATTGACAGCTCCTTTAGCTTCAAGTCTTCTCATGTTGTGCTTGATGTACCTGGCTTATCATTGTAAGATATAGAACTTTCATCAAATACAACATGAATAGACTCCTCTACAACTTGATCCCTCAAGTTGTAGATAATATAGGCCTTGTTGTGGTTACTATAACCAATAAATATGTCTCCATAGGATTTCTCAACAAACTTAGTCAAGTATGTTTCCCATTATTAAGAACAAAACATCTACATCCAAAGATTCTGAAGTAGGCTAAGTCTGATTTTCTTCTTCATTAGCTCATAAGGAGTATTATTCAACCTTTTGTTGATTGAAGCTCCATTAAGAACATGGCATATTTTGTTAATAAATTCAACTCAGAAATATTCTAGGAGAAAACAATCACTCAGTATGGTTCTTTCAGCTTCAATGAGAGTTCTATTCTTTCTCTCAATAATCCCATTTTACTGAGGTGTTCTTGGAGAGTAAAACTCTTACTGAATCCCAAGTTCTTCACAAAACTTTGTCATGCATTCAAATTAAAAATCATTTCCATGATCACTTCTGATTCTAAATACAGAACTATTCAATTCATTCTGTATTTGTTTGACAAAGGTCTTGAAGAAATCAGGAGTTTTAGGCTTTTTTCTTAAAAAGAAAACCCAAGTAAATCTGGAATATTCATCAACAATCACAAAGATGTAGACTTTCCTTCCTAGACTATGAATTGGCATAGGACTAAAAATTCCATATGCAAGTGGTATAAACACCTCATAGAGTCTTCGTTTTTTATGCTTTTGAATAAAGCTTTGGTCTTCTTGCCTTTTTGGTATGCAGAGCAAATGCTCTCCTTAGAGCATTTAAAGTTAGGACCATTCCAAACTAGCACTTTATTGAATAGCTTGCCTATGGTCTTATAGTTCAAATGAGCAAGCCTCATGTGACATTTGACATAATGTGAAGCTTTCTTATTTGCAACTAGGCATATGGGGGAGTCTGAATTTAGACAAAGAAAATTTAAATACTATACATTCCCACACGTAGTGCCTATAAAGATGACATCTTGGTCACTTGACTTCTATATGTGGCTCACATACTTGTAGAATGAAATATCATAGCCAAGATCACAAAGTTGACTTATGCTTATAAGGTTGTGTTGGAACCCTTCCGCATAAGCTATTTTAATGAAAGTGACTAAGCCATTTGAGATCTTATCATAACCTCTGGTAATCCCTTTGTCAGCTCCACCAAAGATCACCTTTGGTCCATACTTTACCGGAATATACTCCCTCAAATTGCTCTTTGTTCCAGTCATGTGTATGGAACATCCACTATCCAAGTACCAAATTGGTCTATCTCTCGTGCTTGGATATACCTGTAAAATAAAAAAATTATTTATCCTCAGGAAACCAAATTATTATGGATCCTAGGTGCTTGTTAGCTGGTGCTCCATTGAGATCACATTAAAATTTCTTAGCTGGGTAGACTTTCTACCCATGAGAGACAGTGTGATTGAACTAGCAGTTCGACGCAAAGTGTCCAATATTTCCACAACACCAGCACTCAAATCTATTATATCTCCTCTTTGGAGGAACATTAGGAACTTTATGCTGACATTCCATAGGACAAGAATCAGTAAACTTGATAGTTTCATTTTGACTGGGAGCAAAATGGTTGTTTTGCCTCTCAGTCACAACAGTCCTCCTTGGAGTAAGCACATTAGGAATAGCTTTCCTATTCACATATGTATTTGGTCCTAGTGGTCTAGACTTTTGGTTTTCTTTTCCCTTAGTCTGAAACACAGGTTGTGGCATGACTGGACCCTTTTGTCATGTCAGCTTTTTGCCTCTCTTTCTCTTAGGTTTAACATAACTAAGCCACTTCCATGAATTCCTGAGAAGGTATCTATAATGGGGAGCACAATTTTAGGTTTAGAAAATTGCTGAACAAGTCTTTTCTCATTCAGGAGTTTGAGTTCTAACTCCTGTATGGTTACATCCTTTTATTTTAGCAACATGATTTGATCATCAATGATCTTAGTTAGCTTAGCCATCTTTGAACTTTGAAGATCAATTTTCTGAGTAGCCATCTCATGATGGTGCTTAAGACCTCTTAGAAATGCAATCTCAATGGATTGTTCTTTGACAAGTTTCTTGCTCTTTACAAGAGCCTCTAGGAGCATTCCAAACTTAACATTGAGGTGCTGCAATTCAATCTTTGAGTTGGACTTATGTGAATCAAACTTTGAGTCACATGAGTCTAACTCATCCACAGTCTCATGAACAGAAGATCTATAACAAATTGAATTATCAAAGATTAACTGAGTATCCTGATATTCAATAATTTTTGTTTCTGGATTATCAGACGGTACCATCAATTTAACTTCCATGTCATCTTCAGAGTCACCATGGAATGATGAAGTTATGGAGTTATTGGCCTTGTATATGGCCTTTTTGATGAATTCCTCTTCATAGGAGAACAATACAATATGAGCATGATCTTCATCTGATTCAATTTAATCCGATCACTATCAGATAAGGTCTTTGGATTCTTTGCCATTAGACATTTTCCAACTTCTTGTTTTTGTAGGACTTCCTTTCCTTGGACTTCCTATTCTCCTTTCTCTTTATTGGACGGTCGGCAATGACATGTCCAAGCCTGTTACAGAAATAACAAATAATGTCAGTCTTAATTTGTTTACTCTTGTGTGAATCATACTTGACAACAGAGTTGTTTTTGTGTTTGTCTTTGCTTTTGATGGAACTTGGTCCAGATGATTTCTTCATGTTCCATTGCTTACTTCATTTGATTATCTTCTTGAATTGACTGATGAACAGTATCAATTCATCATCTGACAATTCTTTTGATAAAAAACTAGTTCTAGTGCTAACTTTATCTTCATCCCTTCTTGGTGATGATGGAATTTCTCTTCTAGCCTCCTTTGATGTGTCTGCTTTGAAAGCCACAGATCTAGTATGATTTGAACTTCTGGCATATTCAACTTCAACTTTTCTATAATTTAACTGAAGCTCATGTGACAACAACTTCCCATATAAATCCTGGGGTAATATGTTCCTCAGATTTCCCTTTTCTCTTACAACACAAATCTTTATGTCCCATTCTTTGTTTAGGGATCTTAGAAACTTGTCATTAAGCTCAAAGTTTGAGAATTGTTTGTCATAATTCTTTAATTCATTGATTATTCTAAAGAACTTTTCATAACATAGTTCTATAGAATAAGTCTTCCCTTGCCTGAATGTCTCATACTGCTGGTTGAGTAGAGACTTTCTGTCATCTCTGACTTCATCTGTGCCTTCCATATAGACAATGAGAGTGTCACACATCTCCTAGGATGTTTTACAGTGGACTAAGTTCTGAAAGGTTGAATTATATATTGCACTGATAATTTTGTTTTGTGCTCTTTTATCCATGGTGACAAGAACCACCTGATCCTTTATCATCTCATACAGACTCTTAGGGATTTGCACATTTGCATCTAAGATTGATACTTTCATGGGAATATAGGATCCTTCTTGTACAGTGACAAAGATTTTTGGATCTGATGCCTCCATGAACAATCTCACTCTCTACTTCCAAATAACACAATTATCCTTTGTATAAATAGGAAGCTTCATAAAACTGAGTTCTCTATGAGATTCTGTAGCCATGAAATCAGATATGTATCAACCACCCTTAGAATATTTTTCTGACTGTTAGGTCTTTTTTTGAATAACATCCATCTAATACCACTTGAAAGATAAATCTATGGGTAGTTAATCACCTAGGGGGGGTGAGTAAGTGTCTTTTAAAATTCTTTGTCACTCATACTTAATATTTCAGCTGATACTTGAAAATAAATAATCACAAGCATACATCAGAATCAATCCATAGAGTACACAAAAATTTTATAGTGGTTCCCATATCTAGGGTACATCCACTTTCCCCCTTCTTCGTCACTACCAATTTGCTAGATAAGGTCATATCTCCTCCTCTTCAACTCAGATCAATAGATCTTACAGCCTTAGTTTTTGTTAAGAAACCTACATCTCAGACAAACAGGTCCTACCTCAGACATTCAGCCAATCTCCTACCTCAGGTCCCTCAAGAACCCTACCTCAGCCTTTAAAACATAGGCTTATACCTCAGTGATCCCACATAAATCACCAACCTCAGGTCCCTCAAGAACTCTACCTTAGCCTGAAAGTGAGGGGTTAGATCTGAAATACTCTAGAGGGGGGGGGGGGTGAATATAGTATTTAAGGTTTATAAAATTTTTCTAACTAATTCAATCTAGTCCTAGTGCTGCAGAAATTAAATTAAAACATAAGCACAACAATCCTAACTATCACAGCCACAACAAGTAACAAAAGAAAAGAGCATCCATAAAACACAAGAATTTTATAGTGGTTCCCCAACCTGGGTACATCCACTCTTCTACCACCCTGGTAGAAATTCACTCAGATTTTTGATCAGGTTCCTGACACCAACGAGCTTTTGATTAGGTGCTCAAAAACAAAACCTCAAGTCTTTTGGTCAGGTGACTTGCAACCAGGAATAAATTTTGAAGGGAGTTAAGAACCCTTTATACAGTGGAGGGATGAGAGATGATTTTGTCTTCTCTTTCTCAAGATACAACTGAGAAGACTTTTGTGGATTTGATGATAGCAAAGGCTCCCCCTGAGATTATTAATGGTTCTGGGAGTTGAAACTTTGCTACAGGGCGATAGGTCTTCAAACTATTCTTTGACCAGAAGAGCTCTAGGATCTTCTTGACTGATATTGTAGTTGCTGTCCTTTGAAGAATCCTGCAAGAAGACAGAAGAAAACTCTTGATTTTGATTAGCTGTTCTTCTTCTTCTTCAGATTGCTATTCTTTCTCTGGTCTAGGGCTTGGTTTTCTGTATCAGATTTTTCTCTATGTATCATAGTACTGTCGAGAGAGAAGTAGAAGAATCCTCTATCACTAACTGACTAACTTCTTGTCCCTCATAAAAATGAAATTCTCTTTTACATTTTACATATAAGTTTGCTTTTTAAATTTGAAATTCTTCTGCATTCAATGCTGACAGCCTTGAAAATATTTGCATTAGTTGAATTTCCCCAACTGTCCCATTGAAAATCGGCAAGCAATAATCCTGATGAAGTCCATAATCAATGCTTCGTCTAACAGTAATATTCAGAGAATATTTTAGCATTAATTACTCAGCAATTATTGCAATAGAGTAGGTACAGAAGAATGGAAATAACCAAGTCTGGATTTGTCGAACAGAATTCGTCGAGCTGAGTCCACAGTTCGTCGAGCTGAGAAGATATGTTCGTCGATCTGATGGTAGCTGTTCGTCGAGCTGAGATCCAAGTTCGTCGACCTAAGAACAGACAACTGCATTCTTTAGAACCTTTCCAATTCTGTGCATGAAGTTTGTCGAGCTAAGAACTGGTTTCGTCGAGCTAATAACTTCTAACTATAACTTGATAAATCTTGCCAAGAATATGTTCCAAGTTCGCCGAGCTGAGATTTAAAACTAATACCTGATAATTCTTCAGGAATGTAATCTAAGTTCGTCGAACTGAGAAGGTGAATTCGTCGACTGAAGTATGATTCTGGACTTAGAATAATTAGTTGTTTCCGGCCTTGTGGTGTTGAAGTAGAATACCCTAAGATCATCTACCTAAGAACTAAGTTCGTCGAGCTGAGATCTAATTTCGTCGACTGGAGTTAAGTGTGAAGAATCCTATCCTTGGAATGTTGAATTATAGTGTCCAAAGACCGTCTAACTGAGAATCAAGTTCGTCGAGCTCAGATCAGAGAATTGTCTCTGATTTTGTCGAGCTGAGCACGACTTTCGTCGACCTGAGTTTGACGAACGTCTAACTCATTTTCCCGAGTCTTTGAAATCTCTAAGTCTTTTTGCAGTCTGTTGATGGTTGGTACATGCAGTGATGACTCTAAGGACTTGCCCTATACTCTAAGACTCATACATGACCCTGGCTATACATGGTGGGTCAAATGATCCTAACTTATTGAACCTAGCCGAAATCCAACTAGGGATCCAACAATCTCCCCCTATTTGGGTGAGGTCACTAATTACAGACTCATAATGAAACAAAAATTTATAAAGCAATAAAACATACATCTGGCAGGAAAAATTAACACATGCAACAGATATCTATACAATAAGCTTTGTATCAGAAATTAGATAAGCAGTTTTAAACTATCCCAGAGAGATTAAAGATAGTTCAAGTATCATTTCTTCTGCTTTTTCTCCTTATGCTTCTCCTCTTTTCCTTTCTCTCCAGATTGAGTGAATATGATTTCCCTTTTGGGATCTGCAGCTTGAACTCTTGTCATAGTCATGTCAGCAGCCCCTATAATCTTTAGGGATGTGGCCATGGGCACTACTGCTTCTGGATGGAGTTTCATATAATCATCTGAAGGATCAAGCGCATAACCAACTATTCCAAAAGCCCGGACTATTGGAAAGGGTGCTACCTAATTTCTTAAATAAGTAGAAGAGCGCCAAGGGTCAGATGAAGGAACGCCGGACCCAACAATCCCACCCCCGGCGTCCAGCACAACCCGTCGGCTCAGAGGTGGAGTTACCACATGGCCCACATGGCTCAGAGGTGGGGTTACCACATGGCCCACACGGCTCAGAGGTGGGGTTACCACATGTCCACGGTTGCACGGCTCAGAGGTGGGGTTACCACATGTCCACGGTTGCCTGACCCGCCAGACCCATACAGATAGAAGGGAAAAATCAGGATTTAATAGCGCTCCCCCGATCTTGAACCCGTAACCTGGCTCTGATACCAATTCAAGGATAAAGCGCATAACTAACTATTCCAAAAGCCTGGACTGTTGGAAAGGGTGCTACTTAATTTCTTAAATAAGTAGAAGAGCGCCACGGGTCAAGTGAAGGAACGCCGGACCCAACATCATCAACATTGAAAAATTTATTAACCTTAGCAAACCTGTTCAGTTCTTCTATCCTGTACTTAGACATGGTTGTGTATTCAGATGGATCCTTCCCTTCAGTTCTAGCTTTGTTAATTAAGGAAAGGCCAACCAGTGCCTGGAACCTGGCCATCCTAGCTGATGTTGCTATTTCAGGATCTTCAAATGGTACAGGGGAAGCAGGTCTATTGGAGCTTTCAGCTATTTGAGATTCAGTGATCTTCTGTTGATGTTGTTGATATTGCTGCTGTTGTTGTTGGTGCTGCTTGCCTGAAGAATAGTTTCTCTGCTTGCTGCTTCCTGAGGATGAGGACCTACCATGATGCCTTTGATAAGTTTGATACTGAGTAGTCCTTTGAGATGTTGTGCCTGAAGCACCAGCAGCTGGAGGAGTAGGTGGAGGAGGATCCATTCTATATCTTTGAGCAGGGGGAGGTGAATATCTTCTGCTCTTCTTTCTCTCTTTTTGTTCATTCTTGGACAATGTAGCGCCCCTGATTTTTTTTCGATGATTTTATTTGATTGGGCAACGTCATATTTATGACGTCGTGGCGTTACTTTTAACGTCGAGTTGACGGCACAATGCCATTAAGGTATTTTCGCGTCCGTGCGGTCGAGTAGGCCGAATTCTTGTTGTAATAGGAAAATTTTGCATTTGGAATTTAAGTTATGTAATTTTGAACTTGCTCGTCAAGTTTCATCGCAATCCGAGCATTTTTGGAGTCTCGGCGCGCGATTGAAGTTTTGGATTTGTTTATGTTCGCCGTATAATTTGAAGATTTATATCTCAAGAATGGTTCGTCGGATTTTGGTTTTGGCTTCGTCGTTGTGTTCGTAGCATCAGTGTTCGCCTACAGTGCAAATTTCGTTTGATTCGGCGCGCGTTCGAGCTTCCATTTTGACCTCGTAGTTTCAATATTCAAAAATATATAAATATGAATATTTTAATATTATAGTACTATTCAAAAATGTGATTCACTATTCATTCGTAAAGTTTGATCAAAAGGATGTATTTGTAAAAGAATTGTTCTGTGTGCAAAACTTTGTGATCTACAGTAAATATACTCGTGTACTCCTTCCCTGTTACTCGAGTAGTGTAATGAACTACTCGAGTAGATTTCTGCTACTCGTGTAGGTCATTCTGCTACTCGTGTAGGTCAATTTTGTTACTCGTGTAGGTCATTTTGCTACTCGTGTAGGTCAATTATGCTACTCGTGTAGGTCATTCTGTCACTTGAGTAGGTCAATTCTGCTTATGTTCGGATGCCTTTTTGAGGGTCAAAACGATGTCCTACAGAAAAAATGGTTAACATAAAATTTTTTCGTCTCGACGAGATCTACAACTTTCATGATGAGCACTATTCTATTTGAAGATATCTTAGACCTCTATTATCGATTTTCCAAAAACTGCCCATAAATAACTCGTTTTAGACAAAACTTTTATAAACATATATATACATATATATATATATATACATATATATATATATATATATATATATATATATATATATATATATATATATATATATATATATATATATAGACTTAGGTTTTAGAACCGAACTTCATCTTCTCCGATTCTTTCCTCCCGAACCAGAGTGGCGAGCGAGAGAGAGAGAGAGTTCTTTTTCGTGAATCTTCCGGTGGCCGCCGACGGTGCTTCGGTGCTCGGAATCTTCATCCGGATATAGATCCGGAAAGCTCTCGCCGAGAGCCACGTGCTCGTGGTAATTTCTTCCCCGTTTCCTGAGATTTTCTTGTTGGGGTTTTCGGCCCTAACCTCTATTTTGGCCATTTTTGTCTAGATTTCAACTTTTTCTGCATCCATTTGCCCCGATCTACGACGTGGAGTGATTCGGTGGACTTTTTCGGTAAAACCAAGGCAAGTGGTGGTTTCCCCTCATTTTTTCTTGTCCGATTTGATGGTAACAACTACGTTGTCATGTTCTTTTAGATATTTCTGCGCTTGTTCTTCCAAATTAGTGTTATGATTAACTATTTCATTGATCACATGATCTTATGATGTTTTTGTCATGGTAAACTCGATCTTGTCCGGTTAAGCTAAATCGTTCTTGAAGTGTCTTATTGATGAATTTAATTGCCTTAACATTCGTTATCAAACGTATTAGAGTTTAATTAGGATTGTTAATCGTTCCTAATGGTTGATCAACCATGTCTTGTGTCTAGAAATGTTATGAAGAATCTGACGAGCCAAATCTCGAGATATGTGGTTTTTTCCTGGTGGTTTTCTTGATTGCGGGAGTTAGTGGATGATTCCACCTCCGCAGTGGTTGTTTCCTTCATTATTGCACTGTGGAAGTCTACCCGGCTTTTGGATGTCTGTGATGTATGGTGGAGAGTATGAGACTCCCTCGCAGTTAGACGGATTTCATATTCGTGTTTTTGGGTGGTGTGTCCAAGAGTGACCACCTCGCCCGTTTTTTTTGGGTGGTGTGTCCACGAGTGACCACCTCGCCCATGTTTGTGGATAAAGTCTAACACATGTGCCTAATAAAGGATTTGTCTTTCTTCCTTAAAATTTATTCATGTTGTCACCTTTTAGCCTCATGTGTCTGGTGAATTTCCCGTTGTACGTGATGATTTACATAAATGCTCATTTTTTTTCGTTGATGCCTTTTTCTTATGTACTTTACTACAGTGTTTTTTTGGTCTTGGGTTGGTACCCCTTTGACCTTTGTTTAATTTGGCCTGTCTTTCTACCAGCGTTTGTACTTTCTTGCTGAGGTGTTCTGTCTTTGGAATTCCTCAGGTTCAGAGCAGTAGCTGATAGCAGGGCTAGTTTTGTAGTTCCTGGACGGTAGTGTAGGCCGTGGTTGTTGCCTCGTCATAGCGAGGTAGTTCCTAGTTATTTTGTTACTGATTTAGACATACTTTCTGTTTGTGGGTTTGTGTCAGTTTGTTGACACCCACAGTGTTGTGATTATTAGATACTTGCTAGCTGCTTAGTTTTCTATATGTGGAAGTGGATTACTTGCTCTCTGGGATGGTTTATGCTAGAAATGCATGTTAGATATTTTTAAGTATAAAAATCTACTACTATAATCGCATGCATCGCATAATTTAAAACTCTAACACATTATATTAGCGACCGTAAAAGTTTACTACTATTATAAATTTAGAGTCTTGCATAGTATGAGTTTTCTTTTGGGGACGTTTAAACTCATGTAGGCTGTTGGAGTCAATCAAAACAAGTATTTTTCCGCAGCGTATAACCATATTTCGATTCGTGGACTAAATGAGCCACTAAGCCGAGGGATACGGCTAACTGTTGCACTTAACTGATTTTCCTTAAACTAATTTAAAGGACCTTTCTCCATGATTAAGTAGGTTTTTCCTAAGCGTCCGCAGTTATCCCCTGCTGATGTGGCATCATGACGCACATTTTCCCTTACTCTGATAAGCTATTTATGTGGTGAAAAATGAGGGTTGTGAGAGACAACCATATCCAAGCAGGCATGCCCTTGTAAGGAGTGATATTCTGGAGTATATAATAAGGGGTATCATTTGTTGGATTGGGCTTTGGAGCTGGAGGTTGACGAGATTTCCTTTTCTTAGATACTTTCTTTTTCTTGGGCTCCTCATCTGAGTCCTCATCTTCATCCTCATTATCATCAGTGGAGTCCTGAGGATAGTCATATAAGGCATCTATGGCATTTAGTACTGATGTATCAATGGGCTTTTCAGCCTGAGTAAAAATTGGAGGAGGAGCTGGAGTTGAAGTAGGAGGGCTATTAATCACAGCGCTTTTAGCCACTAACTTATTTTCCTCTTCTATATCAGCCATGATCAAAGAATCAAGATCAGGCATAGGTGAATCATCCATAACAAACACTAGAACAGAAGGGGATGAAGTAATCGGAGAAACAGCTCTTGGAGGAGATGGAATGGCTGGAACTTCAGGAACAGCAAAGGTGGCCTTAAGTTGTTTGGCAAGTTAGGGGCTTATGGGTGAGCTCTATGGTACTATAGCCAAAGATGGCTTAGTGCTGTATTCTGGAAGAAGGTTCCAATGAATTATATCAAAAATTCTTAATAAATTCAACAAATCTACTGTGGGATTGAGAAAGAAATCACCAACAATTATTTCCTCAGCCAACACAGGCTCATCCAAGTCCATATCAGTATCAACAAAATCAAGAAAATCAATTAAATCTAAATCAGCATCTGCATCTGCTTCTGCTACTGTTTTTTTCTGCTATGTCTGCTACTGTTGCTTTTTCTACTACTACTACTGGGGATACTGGTGCTGGTATTATTGTTACTGCTGCTGGGGATACTGCTGCTGCTGCTTCTTCATCAAGTATCTCCCCCTGCTTGGTTTCAGTGGCAACTGAAGCCAGGCCCCTTACTGAAGATGGGGCAACAGAGATGGCAGTGATTTGGGCAGCTAAGAAAGAGATAGAAATAGCAAGAGGTGAGATAGCCTCTGCTATAAGATTTTTAAGGAGGGGAGTATGCAGTTCAAGAAGAGAAGAAATGGTGGAGGGTTCCAAGGGTAGAGTTGTAGATGGTGGGAGGAAAGGTTTTTGATTGGAAACAGATGGAGGAATGGAAGTTGATGGTGTAGAAGGAGGTGGAGCATCTTACTTTTGAATATCTTGTGGAGAAGGAGTATTGAGAGGGGAGGAGGGTAAAGTGAATGTGGGGATGTTGGCTAGATGTGGAGGTAAGGGAGATGAAGGTGATGAACGATCTGGTGCATCATGGGGAGAGGGAGTATGGGTAGGTGATGGAACTGGGGTAGGAGGATGAGTATGAGCTGGAGATGTATGTATGGGGGATGATGGAGGTGTGGGAGTTTGAGCTATAGTGTGGACTGTGCAGGGAAGTTAAGGTTGAGTTGCTGGAAGTGATGGAGGTGTTGGATGGATTTCTTCAGAAGGGTGGGGAGTGGCTGGATTAGCCCTTGTACTTTTAGAAGCTTTGGTGGCAGAGGATGAAGCCTTAGAGGGCTTTGTGATGGTCCTCTCCCACTTGCCAAACAGGGTACAAGTAAGCCTCTTGCTGGAATTAATGAATATGGTCGGGGAGACCAGGGATTCAGCAGCTTTTTCTTTCAAGAAGATCCCTAGGATCCTTCCAAAACTGACTACTTTATTATTATTATTTTTCTTAATAAGATCAAACATGATATGTGCCCAGTTCACCTTTTTCTTGTTCACCACTGCACACATAACCAGAAATTGGTGCCAGATTATGTAATCGTGTATAGTGTGCTTGCCCAGCAAGACTTTCCCTACAATGTATGCTAGGAATTTAAACTCAGCAGACAAGTGTTTCTACAACAACTTATTTAGGGTCTGTCCAGAATAACCCATTTGACTAAGCATCTCATCATACTCTTCAGTATCCATTTCCAAATCCTCTTCTCCATTACATAAGTCAAATAATTCTGTTAAAATGGCGGGAGTGAGGAAAACAACATTACCCGCGATTGTTCCAGTCATGGTGTTATCATCTGTTGCAGAAGATGTATACACCCATTCCCTAATCTCAGTGCCAGATAACTTGATCTGTGTGGTTAGCAGGTTCTTCAATTTTTATGCTTCAAGCAGTTGTAGGATATCTAGGAAGATAGAGTCAGAATGTTGGAAGGAGTCGAAATCCACATCGAATCCAGTATCGAATTTCATTGCTGTAAGGGTTCTCGCTGGAATCGCCACTGCCTGCAAGAGAAAATCAACGATCAAGTGAAAAGGAACTGAAAGCGCGGGACGGAGGTCGAAGAAAACCTAGATATAAGGTTTTCCAGAATATGAATCGACAAACTCCGTTCCACAAAAATTAAGAAATTCTTCGACCTGAGATCGACGAAATAATTGATAGTTAAATGATTAGTCGAGCTTATTCTGAAGATTTGAAGACATTTCATCGAGCTCCGTTCGACGAAAGTTTTCTGAAGCAAATTCATCGATCCCCCGTCGACGAAAATAACTTCACTCACAGAGAGTTCGTCGACCTCCATTCAACGAATATCTCAAGAACTTTTCTCTGTTCGTCGAACTTCGTTTGACAAACTTTGAAGACTTCGTCGAGTGCAGACAGAAACTAAACTAAGTCTTCTCCATTTATCATTCCAAGTTGATTTATAAAGAACAGGTGGTTTCTTTCATCCAGAGGTTTGGTGAAAATGTCAGCTCTCTGTAAATCAGTGTAGATATAGACAAGTTTAATTTTGTTTTTGTCTACACACTCTCTCATCAAATGATGTCTAATGTCTATATGTTTAGTCCTACTATGGTGGACTGGATTTTGTACTATGGATATAGCACTTGTGTTATCATAGAATAGAGTTTAATTATTTAAGTTGAGAATAAAGTCTAGTAGTTGATTCTGAATCCACAACATCTGTGAATAGCAACTGCCAGCTACAATGTATTCTGCTTCAGTAGTTGAAGTGGACACAGATGATTGTTTCTTACAAAACCAAGACACTAATCTCATCCCAAGGAACTGGCAAGTTCTTGAGGTACTTTTTATGTCCACCCTGCATCCTATAAAGTCAGCATCTGAGTATCCAGTTAACTCAAATTCTGACTCAGTAGGATACCATAGGCATAGACTAGGACAACTTTTTATATATCTCAAAATTCTTTTTAAGAAAATTAGGTGAGATTTTTTAGGGTTCACCTGGAACCTAGCATAAAGGCATGTGGCAAACAAGATATCAGGTCTGCTAGCTGTAAGATATAATAAGGACCCAACAATGCCCTTATATAACATCTGGTCAACAGGTTTCCCATGTGGATCAGAATCTATTACAGCATTAGTAGCAATAGGTGTTTTCTTTGCTGAGGCATCAGCCATGCCAAACTTCTTTATAAGCTCTTTAGCATATTTAGCTTGGGAGATGAAGATGCCATCAGGGCGCTGCTTCACTTGGAGACTAAGGAAGTAGGAGAGCTCACCCATGCTACTCATTTCAAATTTAGAATGCATGAGGTCAGAAAACCTCTTGCATAATTTACAGTCAGTAGACCCAAATATGATGGCATCCACATATATTTGTACTAACAATGTTTGATCATTATGATGTCTAGTGAAATGTGTTTTATCTACTATGCCTCTAATGAATTTATGCTCTATCAGAAAGCTAGATAAGGTCTCATACCAAGCTCTTGGAGCTTGCTTTAGACCATAAAGAGCTTTATGCAATTTAAATACATGATAAGGATGAGTTGGAGAGACAAAACCTATAGGTTGTTCAACATAAACCTATTGTTTATGTACTCCATTCAGAAATGCACTCTTCACATCCATCTGATATACCTTGAAATTCCAATAGGCAGCATAGGCCAGAAAAATTCTGATAGCCTCTAACCTTGCAACTAGTGCAAATGTTTGGTCATTGTCAATCCCTTCTTCTTGTCTATAATCTTGAGCAACAAGACTAGCCTTGTTTCTCACAATCACACCTTGGGCATCTAATTTGTTTTTATACACCCATTTGGTTCCAATGACTGGGTAGTCTTGGGGTCTTCGAACCAAATCCCAAACTCTACATCTCTCAAATTGATTTAGCTCCTCTTGCATAGCAATGATCCAGTGGGGATCCTGCTCAGCATCATGTATGGATTGAGGCTCAACTTGAGAGAGAAAACAGGCATGCATCAAATCTTGGTTGAGTTGATGCCTTGTCAGTACACCTACTGATATGTCTCCAATCACTTGAGATCTACGGTGATCCCTTAGTGTGACCAGATCAGTTGGTGGAGTTGGTTTAGCAACATCATTTTGAATTAATTCTTCTTGTGGAATTGTGTTTGTTGTTAGATGAGGTTCAACTTCCTCAGTGCTTTCTTCTTCACTTTCTTCATCAACCTGTGGAGAGGGATGTGTTAGAGCCTCTTGGGTGAGGCTTAGTGCATCCAAATTCTCACACAAGTGAGGTACCTGCAATGGGTTACTGGTAGAAATTTTTTTCTCCTTGCAAGACATGTTAGCCTCATCAAAAGTAACATGAATAGATTCTTCAATTTTTAAAGATGATTTATTAAATACCCTATAAGCCTTGCTTACTTGGGAATATCCTAGAAAAATTCCCTCTTCAGTCTTGGCTTCAAACTTTCTAGTATATTTCTTGTTATTATTATGTATATAGCAAATACAACCAAATACTTTAAAGTAGGTTATTTTAGGTTCTTCTCTTTAAGTAATTCATAGAGAGTCCTATTCTTTAGTTTATGTATTAAACTTATATTCAGGACATAATTTGCTGTGCTTACAGCCTCTGCCCAAAAGGATAGGGGCATGTAAGCATCTGCAAGTAATGTACCTACAACTTCAATTAGGGTCCTATTTTTCCTTTCAGCTACCCCATTTTGTTGGGGAGTTCTAGGAGCTGAGAAGCAGTGCCTGATACCTTCCTTCTCACAGAACTCCTGCAAAAGAAGAGATTCAAACTCTGTACCATGATCACTTCTGATCAATGTAACATGAGTAGAGTACTCAATCTCTATGGTCCTGAGAAAATCTGTAAGAACTTTAAAGGTATTCGACTTAGATTTTAGAAAGAACACCCAAGTGAACCTTGAGAAGTCATCTACAATAACTAAAGTGTAGGATTTCCCTCCTAGGCTTTGTACATCAATGAGTCCAAAGAGATCCATGTGTAGCAGGTATAGAATCCTAGTGAATCACTTTTTATTTACAGATTTAAAGCTAGATTTAGTTTGCCTGCCTAGTTGACAAGCCCTGCAGAGACCTTCCTTCTTGTAGGGACCAAAAGGTAAACCTCTCACGTGGTTGTCTTTTGATTGAATAACAATATTTTTCATGTTAACATGACCTAACCTTTATGACGTTGTTCATTCTGAGTACTAGCTATATTGAGTTGGCAGATATTTGAATTGGCAGAATAGAAATTAAATAAATAGATGTTGCCTTGTCTATTTCCAATTAAAATAATTTGTTTTTCTTTATTAGAGATAGTGCTGGTGGTTGAGTTAAGTTGTACCTGATAACCTTCATCACATAACTGACTTATTGAGATGAGATTATGCTTAAGTCCTCTGACATATGTCACTTTCTTGAAGGTGACAGCTCCAATTTTCACTTCTCCATAACCTTATGACTGGCCACATTTTGAATCACCAAAGATTACCTTTGGTCCTAGCTTGGACTTGTAGTTGATTAAATTGTCCCTGCTGCCAGTCATATGTTTGGAGCATCCACTGTCCAGGTACCATAGTTGATTAGCTACTAGACAGCCCTTTATCTGCAAAAAAAATAGTTAGTTGTTCTTGACCCAGGTTACCTTGGGTCCTTTATATTGCTGATATGAAAAACTAGATATTATAGAGAATTCTGGCTGAGATTTGTATCCTAATGGATGATATCTTCTTTGTGGAATTATCTAATCAGCTAATGGATTAAATGGTTTCTTAGTTTGATTGGAGTTAGTGTTGTAATTATAATTTTTGTTAAGTCTTTCTGGGTTCGATGAAATATTGTGAGTTCGTCGACCAGAGTTCAACGAATTGGGATGAGATCGTCGATCTCCGCCCAATGAATAAACATAGTCATTTTTTGTGCCCCACGTTCGTCGACCTCTGCTCGACGAACCATGCAAAGTTCGTCGATAATAGTAAGGCGAATAATTGTAGTTAAAGTTTGCGTTTAGAGTTCGTCGATTAGAGTTCGACGAACTATTCAAGTTTCGTCGAACTGAGTTCGACGAAATCTGCTGAACTTTATTTTTACTTAAGGTTTTTTGATTTTTGTTATTTTGACCTTTTGATTTAGGAATTTCTTCTATGGTTTGTTTATGATTTATTGTTTCTTTTCCCTTAGCTGAAACAAATTTGATGGGGGTGGTCAAAATATTCTTTTTGAGAATGGGGGGGCAAATTTGATGAAGCACCCATGCCCAGCATGCCATTTAGTCTGGCATTGATAGTTCTTGTAATGTCCATCAACTTGAGGCTTCTCCCATTGAAAGTTTCCTCAAGTTATTTAGCCTCACATAACTCAGTCTTTAACAGGATAATTTGTTCATTAGCTAAATTTAATTCATCCTTTAACCTATTGTTTTCAGAAATAACATTTTCTTGGTTTCCTAGGTTTTCCCTAAGTATCTTCATTTCTTTTTCTGAATTTATTAGATCTATGCACATGATTTTAAATTTAGATTTGAATGAATCAGAGTTATAATCAAAAGAAGAGAATACTTGTTCAGCTTCAGATTCTGAAGCTTCTTCATTGTCAGTCTCTTCTTCATCTGATTGGCTCCTGGAAGCATCAATGTCCATAAGGCAAACTTCCTTGACCCTTGCTTCTTCTTCTTCTTCACTGGAGTTGTAGGATGAGGATTCATCTTCTGTTTCACTCCAGCTTTCAGCTACAAAGCCTTTCTCCTTCTTTTTATATTTGCTGGAGGAAGGCCTTCTGCTATGCTGTCTTCTAGAATCCTTCTCTCTTCTCTTCTCCTTCTTCTGATTTTCTGGACATTCTGAGAGGAAGTGTCCAGGTTTCCTACAGCCAAAACAAACCACTTCTTTAGTGGAGGTTTTGTCACACCTTGGCTTGTCATCTTGTCTGGATGACTTTCTTCTGAAGTCTTTCCTTGCCATCTTATAGAATCTCTTGACAAAGAGAGACATCAATTTTTCATTCATTATTGGAGTCTCTGTCTCCTCAGCAGCTTTGAATGCAATGTTGTGCTCCATCCTTGCTGGTGGAGGTGTTCTTTGCTCAGCTGCCTCTTTGGATTTGATGAGCTGCTCATAGGACTTTAGTTTTCCTAATAGAGATTCTATGGAAATCTCATTTAGGCTCCTGGCCTCCTTGATAGGCCAGATTATTGTATCCCATGGGCTTGGGAAGCACATTAGGATTTTATCATTCACCTCTGTGAGGGTGATGTCCTTATCCAAGGTCTTTAGCATTGAGTGTGAGTTGACTAGAAAGATAGCAGAGAGAATTCCGTGCGATGGAACGATTTAGTTCCCACATTTTCGTCAAAAAACCTCAGAGTTCTCTTTAGTCTCTCAAGTTGCTTATCTTCAAATGAAGGTCTAGAGACCTTTTTATAGCTTTATTTAAATAACGTGTTGATATATGTACAAAATCACACCAATTAAAACAATCCCATTGATGATCTTTGTAATGAACTCCTGATATTCAATAACATCCATTGAGAGTACTTGAAAACGCATAAAAACAAATAAAGAACTGACAATCACCAAATAAGAAACACATGCTTACTATATAGTAACATAGAGTTGCCACTCAAATGGAGGCCCAAAAGAGAAGCCTTTACAATTTCGATGCTCAATTTTTAAGGCTACCTATGAACATATAAGAAAATTATGTGTATGTACTGCGTGCATAGATTTATTAATGATCTAACAGTGAATGACTTACCTCATATGCATCTGGTAATGATTTTTCTGTACCGCCCGATATTCTTCATTCGACCAACATAAACTTGACTGAATCCTCTCATTTACAAACTTCTTTTCTACTTTGTATACATGACGGAGCATTATGAAGTTGTACCTGATCAGGAAAAAGACAAAAATGATCTCTTGACTATATTTCATTTTATTAATAAAAATATTAAAAGAATAAATCAGACTTGTTCTAATCAACCAAAACAATATATACCATCTCTGAAGTTACTATAATTATTATTGAGCAATCAGAATGTGCATAGGAACATGTTCATTTCAGTTGGATTAATTCAACCCACGTTTTAGCCAATAACTTCTTTAAATATAGGCAGGACATTCGTTTTCACTTTTCATGTAATAATTTTATATAGAAAATAAATATAGCACGGTTTGGGATATAGTTTATATAGCATGCCGAACTACCTTGTAATAAAGAAATTTTAATAATATATTCGTCCCTTATATTTCTTCCTTCTATTATCTATTAATATATTCCTTCTCTATTTTATTTCCATTCGAAAGAAGCAACAACAAAATTTTATTGCGCCTTTGCCATAGCCACCATCCTTTTAAGAATCAGCTAGAATGGATCACAAAATATTTCATACAATAGATCAGTATGCTTTCATCAAAAGAGGATATGAACCTAATTGTTCATTAAAGTTTCAACGAGTTTGAATATTTTTCCTTTCTATGATGATAACTTAACCAAATTAGAAAGTGTTTTAAGTGCTGGCATAGAAACTGAAAGTCAGAACCAACCAAAAATTGGAAGAGAGGAAAGAAACTAATGTTTAAGATGCTCATAGCACATGCCAGTTGTACTATAGTTCAAGGCCTTTCAACTTCAATACATATTTAGCAACAAAAATTAACTACATTAAACTTTCAACATGAATACATGAGGATGGTAGTAGAAGACATTTTTCCTCACATGTACATTAGAGGAAAATTTATTACCGATAAAAGGGTATTTACGAATGTATAGCAGTGGAAAATGTGTTGAACTAGAGCCTGAGCAATTAACTAGTACAATATGATGGTGATAGGTTTAATAAAATTATTGCAGTATTATGTAACCATTCTTTGTAATCAAGAAATTTGGTGATGAAGGAAAGACCAAGTAAAATCTCTCTCAAATGGACAATAAGAAACATATAAGATAGTAAGCTTTCAATGTAATTAATCAGCTACCAATCACACAACTGGGGCTCACCAAAAAAGGGGTCATATACAACAGGAAAATTGACAATTTTCTTTTGAACTTGTTGTGGGTTGCCAGGTCTTTCCCCGGTCTTGAGAAATCAGACCGCCTTAGCTCGGAATCGGACCGGGCGCGCAAATAGTCAAAGTGAACCCCAACAAACGACAAGAGATGTTTTTTATTAGAGATATAAGCTGAGTGTATACTTTTATTTAGCATAAGATATTTTTCTTAGCTTCCTGTACATGTCATCTGTGATAACTCATGTATTTTTGTACTAACCTATAAAAGGACCTTTTAAATGAATGAAAAAAACACAACAGAATTATCTATTTTTCTCTGCTTCTCCTCTTATTTTTCTTTGTGTTGTGTTAAAGTAATAACACTGGTATCTAAGCCTTTGTTGGTACATTCCTTTTGACCGAACATCTTCTCACCAAAGGATCAATTATGGCTTCATCATCTACCACAACAACAAGGAACTATTCTCACTCTTCCATCGCTATATTTAATGGTGAATAATATCAACAATGGTGGGTCCAAATGTTCACTGTGTTTCGATCTCAAGGTCTATGGGAGATAGTGCAAGAAGGTCCTGTTATACCTGTAGGAGGCAAAGAAAAACTAATTGAAATAGTGGATATATAAATGAATGCAGAAATTCTAATGAAGGATTCCAAAGCACTCATGGTCATTCAATAAGGTGTAGAAGAAGCAATCTTCCCACGGATAATGAGTGCAGAAACTGCCGAGGCATTGGATATTATTTTGGAGGCATGGGATATTCTTCAGGAAGAATAAAAAGGTTCTGCTAAAGTAATTGCCACGAAGTTATTGTTGGGTATTTTTCTCACAATAACCCTGATTTGAAGAAGTCCCATTGAACTAAGATAAATTGAGTTGTATTTGACATTGCTTTCAAGTTATGTGATTGTAGGATTTAATTACTTTGTATAAACTAATGTCAGATTAAAATGGGCCATAAAACACAAGACTATGCAATATAATTCCTCATTGTGCAGGACATGATGTTGACTTTTTTGTAATCTCTCTATTGGGGTGTACTTCATTTTGAAGTACAATAGGAGATTCAAGGAAAAGGATGGTTGATGTGTTCAGAAAGAATCAGAAGTTTTTTAAAGAAAAATTAGTCAAGTATTCATGTGAAGTCTCATGTCATTCGTCGAGACATCACGTGAACACTAGTGAAATTCATTGAGTTTACTCGGGAAATTTCTGATAGTTTCCTAAATTCTTTTCAGAAACGGCTATGTCAAATTCGTCGAGTATTAACGTGAAGTCTCATGTCATTCATCGAGATATCACATTGTTGAAACTATAAACCGGTGTTGGAACACCCTATTACTGATTTGGGCAAGGATCACTATGTCTTTAGGAAACCTGTCTTGACCTCATTGTATAGATCTAAAGGTCAATTAGAATTGAGTCTAAGGGTTAGTGTTTAGTTTTGGAAGCTGCCCTCAAGACCAGGATTTTTCAGTTTTGGAGACCAAGTCATTTCGTCGAGCTCAGTACGACGAATCGTCGAACTACATTCGACGATCGTTGAGCTCACTTCGACGGATCGTCGAACTCCATTCGACGATCTCTGAGCTCAACTTAGACAAGTCATCGAACTCCATTCGACGATCTTCGAGCTCAGATCGACGATCTTGACTCCAGTTTGATTCTCTATCTCTGAGCTCAGTTCGACGATAGTTGAGCTCAGATAGACGATCTCTATTTCTGTCTAAGTCCAAGTCTCTGAGCTCAGTTAAACGATAGTGGAGCTCAGTTCGACGTTTCTCTGAATAGTTCAATGATTTTCAAGATTCAAATTCAGACAGCTGTAGAATTATTGTCAGCATTTAATTCAGAGATTTTGTAGCCGTTTTCAATTAATCTGGAGCAAGTTTCAAGGAACTTTCAAGGAATGATTTTATTTGACTTTCCACCAGAAGACAAATACATTTAAAGAAGTCATTTATTGACAGGCTAACGGCTATCTTGGACAGTGTATCATTTCTATTCAGACAAAAGGAATAAAAGATCAGATTTTTCATTTTTCTGAAAAAGAAGAACAAGAAGTCAGACACATATTCTCTGCAACAACAACTCTTACAACATAACAATTACACAAGAGAAAGAAAGAGAGTTGCAGGCATTCTTAGTCTCAAGAATTCTACAAGAACACATCCAAAGGAGATCAACTAACTGAAATTTTCAGATCTCTCTTGATTCAAGTATTCAAAGGCCATCATCATTCAAGACTCCAGACACCTCACATTTCAGCTGTTGCTGAAATCATCTTTTGCTGGAGATCAAATCATTTAAAGGCCTATCACCCTACTGCAAAGCTTCACTTCCTGAACAACTATAGATCTCAGGGGGAGCTTTGACAACATCCACTATCTTCTCTCTGACTGTTGACAGAGAAGATCTTCTCATCTCTCTCTCTCTCTCTAGCTGTAAAGGGTTTTTCAAACTCCATTCAAAAGTTTGTGATTGATTTCTGAGACCTTATCAAAACTCAGTGGTGGCAAGACACCTGATCAAAAAATCTGGTTTGGTTTTTGAGCACCTTATCAAAAGCTCATTTGTGCCCAGGACACCTAATCAACTCATCCTGTAGTGAATTCCTACCTAGGGTGGTAGCAGAGTGGATGTACCCAGGTTGATTGGGGAACCACTATAGCTCCTTGTGTCATTTGGTTGCTTACTTTATTTTTGTTTCTGGCTGTGATTTGTGATTGGTTTGTGATTGCTCTGTGATTGTTCTGTGTTTAAATTTACTTTATATTATTTGCTTCCCTGTTCACTTAGGATTACAACAACTATTGTAAAAAGTTTTTAGCAAGCACCATACTCTATTCACCCCACCCCCCCTCTAGAGTATATCAGATCTAACTTGCACTTTCAATTGGTATCAAAGCGAGGTTGGTTAAAAATACCACCTTAGTGGTTGCAGAGGATAACACCTGAACCCAAAGATTCCTATAGTTAGATTTACTTATTTTGATTTTGTTATTAGAATTATTTCTTCACAAAACATGGCCCAAAACAAAGATTATGCTAGCACCAGACCTTTAGTGTGCAATCTATCCAAGTTTGCACTTTGGAAGGCAAGGATTAGACTCTACATGAATTTTATTGATGAGGACATTTTCAATTATGTGTTGACAGTGTGTCCAAGACCTCTAGAGAATACAAGTACAAATGTTGTTCCACCTCCCTCAGGAATAGAAGCTGATATCAAGAAATGGAAAGTTGCAGATGCAAAGGCTATGAACATTGTAGCCTAGACTATGTCTGATGAGATATTCCAAAAGGTAGCTGAATGCAACTCATCAAAGGACATCTGGGACAAGCTATCTGAGATAGTCTCAGGATCTGCTGATGAGAGAAAAGACAGAAAATCTCACCTCATAACCCAATATGAGAATTTCAAGAAAGGAGAAGCTGAGTCAGTAGCAGACATGTATAATAGACACAGTCTTATAGTCAATGAACTAAAAACTTTGGATAAAGAGATCTCATTGACTGAGCTAAATGATAAAATCCTAATGTGCTTCCAGCCATAAGAAAATAGAGCTGCCTAGTCTAAATGAGATCACAACAGAAGCTATCTTGGGCAAGCTCAAGTCTTATGAGCTGCTCATTAAAAATAGAGAAGAAGAACAGAAGGCTGCCTCACCAGCCATAAGAAAAGACAAGTCAATAGCCTTCAAAGCCACTAAAGATCAGCCTGAAGACAAGGTCACAGGCAATGATGAGCTGCTTAGTCTACTGGCCAAAAGATTTTACAAAATGGCCAGAAAGGACTTCGGGAAGAGATCATATAAAGAACATAACAAGCCAAGGTATGATAAATCCAATAATAAAGAAATTATTTGCTTTGGTTGCAGGAAACCAGGCCACATTGTGCCTGACTGTCCAGAGAACAAAAACAAGGACAGAAAGGACAAGAAAGAAAGAAGAAAAGACAAGGACTTCAAGAAGAATAGCAATGGCAAACCCTCCTCAAGCAAGAACAAACACACAAGGAAGGGATTTGTTGATGAATCTTGGAGTGAGACAGAAGAGGAATCTGAAGCTTCATCTAGCTCAAGTGATGATGAGGATTATGCTAAAGAAAAGGAATTCTACATGATGGCTATCAATGCCTCACAACACAATTCTGATGCAGAAGAGTCAGAGTCAGACTCAGAGACTCAAATTGAAGAGGACCAGGTGAAGACCTATCCAACATCAAACCAGCAATGGTATTTGGATAGTGGGTGCTCCAAGCACATGACGGGAAGCAAGGACAATTTCACATCCTTCAAAGCCAAGCTTGGACCCAAAGTCATATTTGGTTATTCAAACTTTGGACTAATAAAAGGATATGGTGCAGTCCAGATTGTCACAGTCACATTCAAGAAAGTAGCCTATGTGGAAGGACTGAAGCACAACTTGATCAGTATCAGTCAGCTATGTGATGAAGGCTATGAGGTGACTTTCAACAAATCCTTATGCAAGATCAAGTCAGAGGACAACACAACTGTGTTGACAGGTAAAAGGAAAGGTGACATCTATTTAGTAGACTTTCTTTCAACAGAAGTAGATATTTGCCTGTTTAATTCTATTTGTAGACCTAATGAGTTATGCCATAAGAGATTAGGACATGTAAACCTTAGAACCATTACTAGGCTATCCAAGGACAACCTTGTTAGAGGACTACCTTCTGGCCCCTACAAGAAGGAAGGACTCTACAGGGCTTGTCAATTAGGCAAGTAAACCAAAAATAGTTTCAAGTCACTTAATAAGAGTGATTCACCTAGGATTTTGTATCTGTTGCACATGGATCTTTTTGGAACCATTACAGTACAAAGCTTAGGAGGGAAATCTTACACTTTAGTAGTTGTAGATGACTTCTCTAGATTCACATGGGTGTTCTTTTCGAGGAAGAAGTCTGATAACTTTAAGTGTTTGACAGAGTTTCTCAAATGCATACCGACTGAGTTCAATACTCAAATTGCCCAGATCAGAAGTGATCATGGGACAGAGTTTGATTCTCTACTTATACAAGAGTTCTGTCAGAGTGAAGGGATCAGGCACAATTTCTCAGCTCCTAAAACTCCTCAACTAAATGGGGTAGCTGAAAGGAAAAAAATAGAACCCTTATTGAATCAGCCACTACATTGTTGTCAGATGCTCACCTTCCTCTATCTTTTTGGGCAGAGGCAGTGAACACCTCCAACTATGTGTTGAACAGAAGTTTAATACATAAACAGAAGGGCAAGACTCCCTATGAATTACTCAAAGGGAAGAAACCTAAAGTAGATTATTTTAGAATTTTTGGTTGTATTTGTTACATTCACAAAAATGACAAGAAATATTTAGCAAAATTTCAAGCTAAAGCTGATGAAGGAGTGTTTCTGGGATACTCCATGATTAGTAAAGCTTATAGGGTATATAATAAATCAACCCTTAAAATTGAAGAATCTGTTCATATATCTTTTGATGAATCTAACATGTCTTTCAAGGAGAAGAATACTTCTACCATAGAACCTTTGCATGTACACTCTCTTGCTGAAGACTTGGACAGGTTACAAATTATTCAGAAAGAGGAAAGCAGTTAATATGAAGAAGACATTCAACATCTTGAAGAGAAACCTCTTGAATTGCCAGTTGTTGTACCACAAGAGGAAACAACAACACAGGTTGGTGAACAATCAACACCTCCTGTTGATTTAGTAACATCAAGAGACCATCCAATTTCCCAAGTGTTTGGAGACATCTCAGTTGGTGTGCAAACCAGAAATCAGGTCAACCAAAACCTGATGCACACTTGCTTCCTTTCTCAAATTGATCCTCAATCCATTCAAGATGCTGAGCAAGATCCACACTGGTTCATTGCAATGCAAGAAGAGTTGCATCAATTTGAAATGAACAAAGTTTGGGAACTAGTACCAAGGCCTAAGGATCACTCCATTATTGGAACAAAGTGGGTGTTCAGAAACAAGTTGGATGATCTAGGAGTCATTGTAAGGAACAAGGCAAGGCTAGTTGCTCAAGGGTACTCTCACGAAGAAGGGATAGATTATGACCAGACTTTTGCACCAGTTGCAAAGTTAGAGGCCATAAGAATCTTCTTAGCATATGCAGCACACAAAGGTTTCAAAGTATACTAGATGGATGTAAAGAGTGCTTTTCTAAATGGAGATATCAAAGAAGAAGTCTATGTTAGACAACCTCCAGGTTTTATCTCTTCAACTCATCATGATTATGTTTTCAAATTGCACAAAGCATTATATGGTCTAAAGCAAGCTCCTAGAGCATGGTATGAGACCCTAGCATGCTTTCTTCTGAAAAATGAATTTATAAGGGGCAGTGTAGACCAAACTCTTTTCATTAGAACCCATAAGTCCCATAGCTTACTAGTACAAATCTATGTAGATGATATTATTTTTGGTTCTACTGATTCAAATTTGTGCAGAAGGTTCTCCAATCTAATGCATTCTAAATTTGAAATGAGTAGCATGGGTGAGCTATCCTTCTTCCTAGGATTGCAAATCAAACAACATGCTGAAGTCATATTTATTTCTCAAATCAAGTATGCAAAAGAATTGGTTAAGAAATTTGGTATGTCTGAAGCATCATGTATGACAACACCTATGCCTACTAATGCTGTATTAGATGCCGATGAACATGGGAAACCTGTTGATCAGACAACATATAGAGCAATGATTGGCTCTTTATTGTACCTTATAGCTAGTAGACCTGACATAATGTTTGCTACATGCATATGTGCTAGATTCCAAGTGAGCCCTAGAGACTCACACCTAACATTAGTAAAAAGGATTCTCAGGTATGTAAAAAGTTGTCCAAATCTAGGTCTCTGGTATCCAAAAGATTCAATATTTGATTTAACTGGATTTTCTGATGCTGATTATGCTAGATGCAGAATAGATAGGAAAAGCACCAGTGGAACTTGTCAGTTTCTTGGTGACAGACTTGTCTCTTGGTTTTGTAAGAAACTAACATCTGTGTCAACTTCAACTGCTGAAGCTGAATATATGGCTGCAGGTAGTTGTTGTTCACAAATCTTATGGATTCAAAACCAACTCCTAGACTATGGCTACAACTTAGAGAAGTCAAAAATATTTTGTGATAATACCAGTGCTATTTCTATAGCTCAAAATCCAGTCCTCCATAGTAGGACAAAACACATAAAAATTAGGAATCACTTTCTAAGGGATAATGTTGAGAAAAATAAAATTGAACTTCAATATATACCAACTGATTTGCAAAGGGGAGATATTTTCACCAAACCTTTGGATGAAAAGAAACACACCTTCTTCCTGAATCAGTTAGGAATGTTAGATGGAGGAAGTCTAAAATAATGTCCAAGACTTTAAAAATATAAAAATGACCAATACTAGGCAAACATCTTAATTTTTCTAGTGTCTAGAGTATGTTTCTGCTCTCTGAACTACGCTCGATGATTTTCCCCCCGATCGTCGAACGGAGATCGACGACTTCCGAAATCGTCGACCAGAGTTCAGCGCTTCTAAGATAGTGCTAAACTATCCTCGGGTCAGCGATCATCGAACGGAGCTCGACGATGTTGTTTTCTGAACTATCGTCGAACGGAGATCGACGCTCTCTGGTATCGTCGAACGGAGATCGATGATATTGAAGACCTTTCTATTTCCTTTAGAAGCCCAGGTCGTCGAACTGAGTTCAACGATCTTTCCTTTTCTGCGTCGAACCCTAATATAAAATTCATTTTTCGGCCGTCGTTCTCCCTTTGCACTTTCATTCTCTCTGCAAATTTTCTCTTTCCCTCCAAACTTCTCTACACTTGGTCATTTGTTTGTTGATTTTTGCAGGAATCAATGGCCGTCTCAGTTGCAGTCCTGGCCGCAATTAAATTTGATGCAGGTTTTGACATTGACATGGACTCGTTCAATAACATCGATCAAATTTTCCAAGATATTCTGGAACTTTTCAAGGAACGAAAGCTTGTTACCATCATGTCTACTAGGATAAAATTACCTGCAGATGAAATCAAGGAATGGGTATATACTGCCCACACTCAGGACCAGAATATAGTTATTGGAACAATCTCAGGGACCCAGGTATACCTCACACATGCTGCCCTGACAGAGATCTTTCAATTAAATTCTGGAGAGGATTCTGCTGAGATTTCTGGAGAAGAGTTTTCTGAGTTACTTAATAGAATGGGACATTCAGATGCAAACCCTAGCAAACTGCTGAAGAAAAATTTATCTGTTGAGTACAGATTCCTAGCTGATGTGGTTGGAAAGGTATTGTTGGCCAAACACTCAGCCCATGATACTATCTCAAGGTATCAGCTCTGCTTGATGGGTTCCCTTGTGGATAAGAAGCAATTGAACTGTGGAGAAATCTTCTTTGATGTGATCAAGAAGAAGATTAACAAAAATTTTCTTAATTATGGGAGAATAATAGGTATGTTTCTTCAGAACAGATGCCCTGCTCTGCTAGTTTCAAATGGGATGCACATCAATGCCTCCAAGAGGCTCACTTGTGCCCTGTTTGGAAAATGGGACAGGCAAATTGTGAAGCCCAGCAGGCCCTCTGCATCTACTACTTCAGGCACAAGGACTGCTCCAGTCACTTCCCACAAGTTTCTGCCCCTTCAGAAGACTTGCCTGCTTCTTCTCCTCCTCCTCCACCTCTTGTTTCATCTACACCAGTCACATCCACCATCATTTTTTCCACCCCATCTCCAACTTCAATTCCTTCTCCACCTCCACCACTCACAGAAGAAATCTTCCATCCTTTACATCACTACCCACAACAAGATATTGACACATCATCTCACATTCCATCTTTCAACCTTCTAGATGATTCCTTTATGGATGATTCTCCCTCATCCCCTGCTGAGCCACCTTCTTCTTCCACATCATATCAACAACTACTGCAAGATATTATTTCTCAACCCTCCTTTACACCATCTGTTTCCATTCCATTATCTTCCATTTCCATAATTTCCATCTCTCAACCTTCATTTCCACCATCCATAAGCTCTCCAGTAACATCTCATGTTGCTCCACCTTCAATTCCTACCTCTGCTCAAGGCCCTCTTGAGCATATAAATCTTCCAGCTCTAGCAGACAAGCTCTATGAGCTGATAGCTCCCAGGCTGTCACTCTGGATGGAGACCTCCTTGGCTCCCCTTCTCAAAACAGTTCAAGAACTGTCTGTCAGGCTCTCCTCTCTTCTTCCCTCTCAGGCAATCCCTTCCTTTGGGTGCCTTAATCCAGCTTTCTCTGAATGTAGGCAGGGGGAGATGCCTCATGAAGTGGAAAGATTGTCTGCTGCTCCTGCTGTATCTTCAGTCCAAGCCTCAACAGATCTAGTTGCAGTTATCATAGTGGACCTCAGGTCACTGTTATCAGATTTTGATTCAATTTATTTCAACTGTCTGCCAGTCCAGCCATTTGAGTATCTCCCTAAGGCCATTGTTCCCATTCCCAGCTGTGACACCAGTATAATAAACTCTTTTGTAAATTCCCTCTATGCTGCTGCTCCTACTGCTAATGTTGCTGTTGCTGTTAGTTCTGATATTGCTGCTGCTTTAGTATATGAGGACATGCATATGACAGAGGCATTTATTCTTGAGCTTGTTGTTAATGATGTTGTTGCTCCTTCTGATGATGATTTTCCAGTTTCAACTGATACTACTGCTGTTGTATCTTCTATTTCTGAAAGTGTTGCTGCTGAAACTGCTGTATCTAAATCTGATGTTGTATCTGAATCTGCTGCTGTCACAACTTCTTCTGCCAGTTTTGCTTCCATCCCTCTTCCTGATATTGTTGCTGCTACTGATGCTGTCTCTGCTGTTACTTTTGCTCCATCTCAACAACAAAAAGATTATCTTAAAAGGATTGATGCATTATATGATGATCAAAGCTCAGAGAGTGATCAGTTCAGAACTGATTCAGATGATTCTTCTGCTACTATTGCAAGGAAAAGAAAGGCTAGAAGCAAAGCAACGAAAAGAGTTCCTCCAGTAAAAGTAAAAGATACCAATGATATTTCTTACTACATACTGCATAACTGCCCTATCACAGAACATTGGATGCAATACTCCAAAAATCAACTGAAGGCTATGAAGAAAAAGAGAAAGTATGAGAAAGGATCTTCTCAGTTCAATCATCCACCTCCTCATCCTCCCTCACCTGATGCAGGTGCAGGTGGTAGTTCAGCTATTCAACCTTCTGCCAGAAGCCAATCCTCTTATCAACCTCAAGGTAGATCTCAATACAGAGGAAGTCAATCCAGAGGCTACCAGTCAAGGAGAGGAAATTACAGAGGAATCAAAGAGAATTCCAAGTTTACTCCAAAGGCTATTCCAGGCAACACTCTTATTCAAGGGAAGGACAAGCTTCCACTGATACTACTTTAGGTCCCTTTCCTTATAAGCTGAAAGAGCTAGTCTCCTCCAGAGCTCCTCCAGATAATCCCTCAAATAGATATGAGCCTCCAGTTCCTTTTGAGGATCCAGAGAATAATCCTACTTCATCGACAGCTAGAATGAAAGAATTAGCTGCTCTGGACCAGATCAAGAAAGCCAGAGAACAAGGAAAAGACACTTCCAATATAACTACCCTATCAGATCAAAGGAAAAAGGAACTTGAAAGATATTCTTCCAGTAAGTTCTTTGATTCAGAAAGCTACATGAAGCTGCATCCTGAAGTTGTAGTGCCCAGGCCAAAGCAACAAACTTCTTTAGGTGCATCTGATGACAGAAGATCTAAAAAGGAAGTTCTCAATCCAAACTGAGAAATAGTACTTATAAAGAGCTAGGAAAAAGAGTAATTCTGTTGGGTAACAGTTATTTTGATTTCTATGCTACTTGAGAAAATATCTGTGATTCTGCAATGTCTTGTTTGTTATATTGTTGCTTTGTATATGTTTTTAATTTTCCAATATCTGTAAATAGAAATCCTAACCCAAATAGGGGGAGATTGTTGGAACACCCTATTACTAATTTGGGCAAGGATCACTATGTCTTTAGGAAACCTGTCTTGACCTCATTGTATAGATCTAAAGGTCAATTAGAATTGAGTCTAAGGGTTAGTGTTTAGGTTTGCAAGCTACCCTCAAGACCACATTTTTTCAGTTTTGGAGACCAAGTCATTTCGTCGAGCTTAGTACGACGAATCGTCGAACTCCATTCGACGATCGTTGAGCTCACTTCGACGGATCGTCGAACTTTATTCGACGATCTCTGAGCTCAACTTCGACAAGTCGTCGAACTCCATTCGATGATCTTCGAGCTCAGATCGACAATCTTGACTCCTGTTTGATTCTCTATCTCTGAGCTCAGTTCGACGATAGTTGAGCTCAGATAGACGATCTCTGTTTCTGTCTAAGTCCAAGTCTCTGAGCTCAGTTCAACGATAGTGGAGCTCAGTTCGACATTTCTCTGAAGAGTTCAATGATTTTCAAGATTCAAATTCAGACAGCTGTAAAATTATTGTCAGCATTTAATTCAGAGATTTTGTAGCCGTTTTCAATTAATCTGGAGCAAGTTTTAAGGAACTTTCAAGAAATGATTGTATTGGACTTTCTGCCATAAGACAAATACATTTATGGAAGTCATTTATCGACTGGCTAACGGCTATCTTAGACAGTGGATCATTTCTATTCAGACAAAAGGAATAAAAGATCAGATTTTTCATTTTTCTGAAAAAGAAGAACAAGAAGTCAGACACATATTATCTGCAACAACAACTCTTACAACACAATAATTACACAAGAGAAAGAAAGAGAGTTGCAGACATTCTCAATCTCAAGAATTCTACAAGAACACATCCAAAGGAGATTAACTAACTGAAATTTTCAGATCTCTCTTGATCCAAGTGTTCAAAGGCCATCATCATTCAAGACTCCAGACACCTCACATTTCAGCTGTTGCTGAAATCATCTTTTGCTGGAGATCAAATCATTTGAAGGCCTATCACCCTACTGCAAAGCTTCACTTCCTGAACAACTATAGATCTCAGGAGGAGCTTTGACAACATCCACTATCTTCTCTCTGACTGTTGATAGAGAAGATCTTCTCAACTCTCACTCTCTCTCTCTCTCTCTCTCTCTCTCTGCTGTAAAGGGTTTTTCAAACTCCCTTCAAAAGTTTGTGATTGGTTTCTGAGACCTTATCAAAACTCAGTGGTGGCAAGACACCTGATCAAAAAATATGGTTTGGTTTTTGAGCACCTTATCAAAAGCTCATTGGTGCCCAGGACACCTGATCAACTCATCCTGCAGTGGATTCCTACCTAGGGTTGTAGAAGAGTGGATGTACCCAGGTTGATTGGGGAACCACTATAGCTCCTTGATTCATCTGGTTGCTTAATTTATTTTTGTTTCTGGCTGTGATTTGTGATTGGTTTGTGATTGCTCTGTGATTGTTCTATTTTTAGATTTACTTTATATTATTTGCTTCCCTGTTCACTTAGGATTACAACAACTGTTGTAAAACGTTTTTAGCAAGCACCATACTCTATTCACCCCCCCCCCCCTCTAGAGTATATTAGATCTAACTTGCACTTTCAACCAGCTTCTGCGGAGTTCGGACCCTAGAAAGGGGATTATGCACACTTACTTCTCCCTACATGACTGCTTGACTGAGAGCTTCGGATTTGAAAGTGACCCAAAGCTACAGTACATAGGTCCCACCACACACCTAGAATATCTTAGAGTGCTTCCCCTCCTTAGCCAGTGCTTAGCTATGGATACCTCAGAAAGTGCTACAAGACTAGAGAATGAGAAAGCTTGCCTTCTAAAGTACCCTCTTGGTTTATATTTATAGATTTCAAAATCTAGTCCGCCAATAACATAGCTTCGTTGTTCTAAAAGGCTATATGTAGCGTAACTTTGTCTGCCAACGGCATAACTCCGCTATTTTAAAATTCTATATGCATATCATTAAGGGCATTCAGGTAATCTTACATCTGGACCGCACCCGGTGAGTGGTCCATGAAGGCACCACTCGCCTAAAGGAGCTAATGCCGGGAGGGCCATGCATTTTCCCACTAGTAGCATTCGCCTGCGGCACGCGCAATGAGGCACGAATCTTGAGCGAGTGTGTGATGAAGACTGCACTCACATGAATGCCTGACTGCACTTTTGGGCTTGGGAGAATGCCCCTTGAGGCGCTGGGCGAATGCGGGTAAGCCTACCCCACTCACCACTTTTAAAACTCTCGGTCCTGAGTGTCCTACAATGCCCGAGAACCGCCTTGAGCTTGCCAGAAGGACTTACTCAGCGGATACGGGGTTGTACACAATCCCCAGTCTTTGCGAGCGAGTCCTACACTCAGAAAGAAATTTCCAATCTGAAGTATTCGATGAGTATTTGTTTACCTGAAGGGAATCTTTTGCGACCTCGACTCTGGCTATAATTACCCAATCTCTGTCAAGATATCTGCTCTATCTAATCTAACTTGTAAGCCTCTCTAGCCTCTCTTTCCTCTTATGACCCAATGTCACTCTCGAAAGAAACCCAAGACTGTCTTGCTACTGAGTGATTAGATGCCAAGGCAACGGCCACCGCATTCGCCCCTTGGCTTGATCGAAAATCCCCGAGCTCATCTCTTAAAGTAAAGAAGGCCAAAATGGTCAGGCATGACCTGACAAGGGACGAGTCTATCTCGCAGGCTCCCCTCACTCTGGGATCCCTCAGGTATCCTCACTCGCTATATTTTCTCAATTTTTAGGATGAAAAATAGATGCTGACACGTCTTGTTGGATCCCTAGTTTGATTTGGGCAAGGTTCACTAACTTAGGATGATGTGACCCAACATGTATAGCCAGGGTCATAGTTGTGTCCTAGAGTCTAGGCCAAGTCCTCAGAAATAACATCACATGGGCAAGCCATCATCAGACTGCCAGAGACTCAAGACTTAGAGTTTTCCAGAGATTCAGAGATTTCTCAAGAAACTAAGTAAAATGAGTTCGACGTTCGTCGAACTCAGGTCGACGATAGTCGTTCTCAGCTCGACGATCTTAAAGAAATATTCTCTGAGCTGAGCTCGACGAAATATAGTCACAGATCGACGATCCTTGGACTCCACCTTTAGAATTCTAAGTACAGACTGTTCTTTAGACTCAGGTCGACGAACCTAGTTCTCAGGTCGACGAACTTCATTCTTTGCTCGACGATTTCTGGACTTCCACTTCAACTCTATTGCCAGAGGTTTATCAATTTTTCTCTAAGTCCAGAATCATTTTCAGCTCGACGAATTCAAGGTTCTCCAGACTTAGTTCGAGGAATTCAAGGTTCTCCAGACATAGCTCGACGAACACTATTCTTTGGTCGACGAATCTTTGGAATACTATAGCATTCTGTCAAGACTATGTTCTCTAGTCTCAGCTCGACGAACTTAGTTCTCTGCCCGACAAATTCTGGATCATCTACTTCAATAACTAAGAACCAGAAGACTTGTGTCGACACTCAGAGTATATGTCAACACCAACTGAGTCGACACCCAGATCATCTGTCGACACTTTGGAAAGATTATGTCGACACCATACAGAAGACTTGTGTCGACACAACACAAGAGTAATTGTGTCGACACACAGAATATTTGACAACTCCAGAATAGTTGCTGAACTCCAGTCGACGAACACATTTACCAGCTTGAGGAACTTCAGACAGAATACGAAAAGTTCAAAAGAGACAGCAATTCAGTTTCAACCTCGACTATTCTGCAACTCAGCTCGACGAACAAAAGTCATCAGGTCGACGAACTGCAGACTCAACTCAATGAATTCTGCTATCTATTCGACGATTCTAGACTTAGTTATTTCCGGCCTTCTGTCCCCACTCTAATGCGATAATTCCTGAGTAATTAATGCTCTAACATTCTCTGATTGTAACCGTTATAAGGAGCATTAATTATGGTCTTCTCCAGGATTATTGCTTGTCGTTTTTCCATGGGAGAGTTGGGGAAATAAATCAATGTCGTTTATTCTCAAGGCTGTCAGCATTAATTGCAGATGAATTCAAATTTTTGAAAGGCAGATTTCGACAGAAAATATAAAAGAATAGAAGAGAATAACGGACACACAAATGGATAGAATCAAAGGATCAAAAATAAAGTTTTTCACAGAGCACAGTACTCTAAGAGGCATACAGAGATTACAGAGAAATATTCAGTCTTGAACAATCTGCTCTGTCAACAAGAAGCATTCTTTGATACAGAGAAGCCCTTGACCAGAAGCTCATCAGTACCTGAAGAAGAACAACAACAATACCTATATCTAGAGTCTTCTTTCTTCAAGTACTACAGGACACTTCAAAAGGACAACATCAGTTCCATCTATCAAAGAAGTTCCTGAAGATTATTGTTGGTCAAGAATTCAGTTTGAAGACCTATCACCCTGAAGCTTAGCTCCTGTTTTTCCCTGATTCATTCTACATCTCAGGAGGAGCCATAAGCTATAATCAAATCCACAGTCTTCTTAGTTGTATATTGAGAAAGAGAAGACAAAATCATCTATCACCCCCCCCCACTGTATAAAGGGTTGTCATCTCCCTTCAAAAGTGATTCCTTGGTTGCAAGTCTCCTGATCAAAAGACTTGGGTAGATTTTTGAGCCCCTGATCAAAAGCTCATTGGTGTCAGGCACCTGATCAAAAATCTGAGTGGATTCCTACCAAGGGTGGTAGAAGAGTGGATGTACCCAGGTTGGGGAACCACTATAAAATTTTTGTGTCGTCTAGTTGCCTATTTTTCTTGTGTTCTTGCTGTGCTTGTGCTTTAGGTTTATTGTGTGCTAGCTATAATTATTTCTGCACTTTTATTTTACAGCAAAAGTTGTAATAGTTGTTAAGAATTTTTTTAAAGAATACTCTATTCACCCCCCCCCCCCTCTAGAGTATTTCTGATCTAACTCTCACTTTTAATTGGTATTAGAGGAGATTCTTTTGGTTGTACAAGTTAAATCTTGAACAAAAGATCCTTTGTTAGATCTACACATTATTTTTTTTTCATTTAAATTATAAATACAGCCATGTCACAGAATAAGGATTATGCAAGCACCAGACCTCCAGTTTGCAACCATAATAGGTTTGCCATCTGGAAGGCAAGAATTAGGCTGTACATGAATTCCATTGATGAAGACATCTACAATTCAATCTTGACAGGTCCCCCACAAGCATCCACCTCTGCAGCACCTACAGGTTCAACAGCAGTTCCACCACTTGAGTGGACTGAAACTCAAAGAAAGGCAAAAATTGCAAATGCCAAAGCTATGAATATCCTGGCACAAACTATGTCAGATGATATCTTAAAGAAGGTTGCTGTGTGCACCTCAGCAAAAGCCATTTGGGATTCCCTAAACCAAATGGTGGGTGGATCATTAGATGAGAGGAAGGATATGAGATCAAATCTCATATCCCTATATGAGAACTTTAAGAAGGAAGAAGCTGAGACAGTTTTTGATATGTACAATAGGTTAAGATCAATTATCAATAAGCTAAAAACCTTGGATAAGAATATCACTCTTACTGAAGTGAATGACAAGATACTGATGTGCTTCCCAAGCTCATGGGATACAAGAATCTGGCCCATCAAAGAGGCCAGATGCCTGAATGAGATTTCAACTGAATCTCTATTAGGCAAACTGAAGTCAAATGAACAGCTGATAAAGACCAGGGAGGCAGCTGAACAAAGAACACCTCCAGCAGCTAGAAAAGAACAAAGTATTTCCTTCAAATCCACTGAAGAGACAGAGACTGCAACATCAAATGAAGAGCTCATGAGTCTCTTTGCTAAAAGATTCTTCAAGATGGCCAGAAAGGATTTCAGGAGAAAGTTATCAAGAAATGATAACAAGCCAAAATATGACAAGACACCAACTAAAGGAATTGTGTGCTATGGATGCAGGAAGCCTGCGCACTTCCTCTTTGAGTGTCTAGAGAACCAGAATAAAGAGAAGAGAAGAGAGAAGGAAACCAGAAGACAACACACCAGCAAACCCTCTTCCAGCAAGCACAAGAAGAAGGAAAAGGGCTTTGTGGCTGAGAATTGGAGTGAGACAGAAGATGAGTCAACATCTTCAAGCTCCAGTAAAGATGAGGAAGAAACAAGAGCAAATGAGATTTGCCTCATGGCAATTGATGCCTCCAGAAGTCACTCAGAATAAGAAGAGTCTGAAGATGAAGGAGTGTCTGAATCAGAGGCAGATCAGGTTTTATCCACCTTTGACTACAGCTCTGAAACATTTAAATCTAATGTCAAGTTAATGTGCATAGATTTGATTAATTCTGAAAAAGAAATTAAAATTCTTAGGGAAAAACTAGGAAACTTAGAGGATATTCAATCTGAAAACATTAGGTTAAAAGATGAATTAACCTTAGCAAATGAAAAAATAATTTCACTAAAAATTGAGCTTTGTGAGGCCAAACAACTTGAGGAAACTCTCAATGGTAGAAGCCTCATGCTGATGGATATTTCTAGTACTGTTAATGCCAGACTTAATGGCAAGCAAGACTTGGGTGCTCCATCAGGTTTGACCCCCATTCTCAGGAAGAACATTTTATCAACCCCAATAAAATTTGTATCTTCTAAAGGGAAAGAAACAGTAAATGACAGACAAACAGTAAAAAAGATCCCTAAGATAGTAGAACAAAAAATAAAAAAACTAGAAAACACCTAGTAAAAACAAGGTTCAGCAATATTCGTCGAACGCATATCGACGAAATGGGGCCAGTTCGTCGAACCCAGATCGACGAACTCTGAACGCAAACTATTGTTACATTTATTCATCTAACTGCGGTCGACGAACTCTGTATGGTTCGTCGAGCAGAGGTCGACAAACGTGGGGCACAGAGAATGAACTTGTTCATTCTTTGGGCAGAGATCGACGATTTCAACCCAATTCGTAGAACTCTGGTCGACGAACTTACAGAAATTCGTCGAACCCAGGAAGACTTAATCAAAACTATAATTCCAACAGCAACTTAAATATTTCTAAGAAACCATTTAATCCACTAGCTGACTAGATCATACCACCTAGGAGATATCACACCATAGGATACAAGTCCCAACCTGAATTCTCTATTATTTCCAGCTTCTCTTACCAGCAATACAAAGGACCCAAGGTAACCTGGGTCAAAAACCATTAACTATTTTGTATTGTAGGTGAAGAGCTGTCTAGGAGTAAATCAAACTTGGTACATGGACAGTGGTTGCTCCAAACATATGACTGGCAGCAAGGACATCTTATCCAAGTACAAGTCCAAGCTGGGGCCAAAGGTTATCTTTGGTGACTCCAAATATGGACAGTCAGAAGGATTTGGATAAGTAAGAATAGGTGCTGTCATATTCAAAAAGGTGATATATGTAAGTGGACTCAAGCATAACCTCATCTCCATAAGTCAGTTATGTGATGATGGTTATCAGTTATACTTTAACCCATCCAATTGTTTTATTATTGATAAAAACAACCAAACAATTTTAATTGGAAAAAGATAAGGCAACATATACTTAGTAAATTTTCTTTCTGCCAAAACTGATATCTGTTTACTTAATTTAACTAGTAATCAGAATGACTTGTTACACAAAAGACTTGGTCATGTAAATTTGAAAAATATTGCTAGGCTATCTAAACACAACCTTGTTAGAGGTCTACCTTCTGGTCGCTATAAGATGGAAGGTCTCTGTAGGGCTTGTCAATTAGGCAAGCAAAATAAAACTAGTTTTAAATCTATTAATAAGAGTGATTCACCTAGGATTTTGTATTTGCTACATTTGGATCTCTTTGGACCCATTGTTGTATAAAGCCTAGGAGGGAAATCCTACACTTTGGTTATAGTGGATGACTTCTCCAGGTTCAGTTGGGTATTCTTTCTGAGATATAAGTCAGATACCTTCAAGGTTCTTACAGATTTTCTCAGGACCATACAGATTGAGTTCTTTACTCATGTCGCAATGATTAGAAGTGATCATGGCACAGAGTTTGAGTCTTCTTATGCATGAGTTCTGTGAGAAGGAAGGTATCAGACATTGCTTCTCAGCTCCTAGAACTCCCCAACAAAATGTGGTAGCTGAAAGGAAAAATAGGACACTCATTGAAGCTGCAGGTACATTGCTTGCAGATGCTTACATGCCCCTAACCTTCTAGGCAGAGGCTGTAAGCACATCAAATTATGTCCTAAACAGGAGCCTAATTCACAAACTAAAGAACATGACTCCCTATGAATTGCTCAAAGGGAAGAAACCTAAAATCAACTACTTCAAAGTATTTGGATGCTTATGTTACCTTCATAACAACAACAAAAAATACATTAGAAAGTTTGAGGCTAAGGCTGAAGAGGGAGTTTTTCTAGGATATTCCCAGGTAAGCAAGGCCTATAGGGTTTTTAATAAAACAACATTAAAAATTAAAGAGTCCATTCATGTTTCATTTGATGAGACTAACATGTATTGGAAGGAGAAAGAAGTTTCTACCATTAGCAACTTGCAGGTACCCCACTTGTGTGAGACCGTGGATGGACTAAACCTCACATAAGAGGTTCCAACTCATCCCTCTACATAAGCCAATGAAGAAAGTGAAGAAGAAGAAGCTGAAGAAAATGAATCTCTACCAACAACAAATACAATTCCACAGGAGGAATTAATTCTAAATGATGTTGCACAACCAACTCCACCCACTGATTTTGTCACACTTAGCGATCACCCCAGATCTCAAGTGATTGGAGACATATCAGTAGGTGTACAAACAAGGCATCAACTCACCCATGATTTGATGCATTCCTGTTTTCCCTCTCAGGTTGAACCTCTATCCATTCATGATGCTGAGCAGGATCCCCACTGGATACTTGCAATGCAGGAGGAACTAAATCAATTTGAGAGATGTAGGGTTTGTGATTTGGTTTCAATACCTCAAAACTACCCAGTTATTGGAACCAAATTTGTTTTTAGAAACAAGCTGGATGCCCAAGGAATCATTGTGAGAAACAAGGCTGGGCTTGTTGCTCAAGGATATATGCAAGAAGAAGGAATTGATTATGATCAAAACTTTGCACCTGTTGCAAGGTTCGAAGCCATAAGAATATTCTTTGCCTTTGCATCATACAAAAGATTCATGGTCTTCCAAATGGATGTTAAGAGTGTTTTTCTAAATGGAGTGCTAAAAGAAGAGGTTTATGTAGAACAACCTCCAGGTTTTGTTTCTCCAACTTACCCCTCTCATGTTTTTAAATTGCATAAGGCTCTTTATGGTCTAAAGCAAGCTCCAAGAGCTTGGTATGACACCTTAGCTAGTTTTCTATGTGGATGATATTATATTTGGCTTTATAGATTCCAAATTATGCAAGAGGTTCTCTGACCTCATGCATTCCAAATTTGAAATGAGTAGCATGGGTGAGCTTTTCTACTTCCTTGGTCTCCAAGTGAAGCAGCTCCCTTATGGCATCTTCATCTCTCAATCAAAATATGCTAAAGAACTTCTAAAGAAGTTTGGGATGGCTGATGCCTCAGCAAAAAAAACACCCATGGCTACCAATACTGTTGTGGACTCTGATGTACCAGGGAAACCTGTGGATCAGAAACTTTATAGGGGCATTGTTGGTTCCGTATTATACCTAACAACAAGTAGGCCAGATATTATGTTTACCACATGTCTTTGTGTTAGGTTCTAGGTGAACCCTAAAGAATCTAATCTAATTTTACTAAAGAAGGATTTCGAGATATATAAAGAGTTGTCCTAATCTAGGCCTATGTTATCTTGCTGAATCAGAATTTGAGTTAACTGGATACTATAATGCTGATTTTGCTGGATGCAGGGTAGATAGAAAAGTACTTCAGGGACTTGCCAGTTCCTGGGTATGAGATTAATATCTTGATTTTGTAGAAAGAAAACATTAGTGTGAACCTCAACTGCTGAAGCAGAATATATTGCAGCAGGAAGTTATTGTTCACACATGCTTTGGATACAAAATCAACTTCTAGATTATGGGTTCAACTTAAATAATTCAACCGTACTCTGTGATAATACAAGTGCTATAGCCATAGCCCAGAATCCAGTTCACCATAGTAGGACAAAATATATTGATATAAGACATCATTTTATTAGAGAGTGTGTAGACAAAAAAAATCAAGCTGGTCTATATTTACACTGATTTACAAAGGGCTGATATATTAACCAAACCTCTGGATGAGAGAAATTATATGTTCTTTGTAAATCAACTTGTAATGATCAATGGAGAAAACTTTATTTAATTTCTGTCTGCACTCGACGAATTTTCCAATGTTCGTCGAACGAAGTTCGACGAACCGGGGAATGTTTGAGAGATATTCGTCGAACGGAGATCGACGAACTCTCTATGAGTGAAATAATTTTCGTCGAACGGAGTTCGACGAACTTGCTTCAGAAGATATTCATTGAACGGAGTTCGACGAACTTTCTTAAATTCTACTGGATAAGATCGACGAATTATTTCATTCAAAATTATTTCGTCGAACTCAGTTCAAAGAATTATCTCTATTTTCGTGGAACGGAGTATGTCGATTCATATTCTTGAAAACCCTATATTTAGGTTTTCTTCGACCTCCGTCCCACGCTTTCTCTTCCTTTGCACTTGATCACCGTTTTTGTGTCTCTCTTGCAGTTGATTCCATTGCGATTCAGGCAAGCATTGTCTCACGCATGAAGTTCGATACAGGTTTTGACGTGGATTTTGATTCATTTCAGCATTCTGATCCCATATTCGTTTACATTCTAGAACTACTTGAAGAACAAGAACTCAAAACCTTGATGTCAAGAAGAATCAAACTGCACAACACTGAAATCAGAGAATGGGTCTACACCTTATCGCCAACAGAGGAGAATACGATGACAGGCACCATTGCGGGTAACCCCGTCTCCTTAACTCCCGCAATTTTAACTGAACTTTTGTATTAAGGAATAGAGAAGAGCAACTAGAGATTGAAATAGAGGAGTTTGATGTGATGCTGGGCCTAATGGGTTATACTGTAGATAACCCTAATAAACTTCTGAAGAAACACCTCTCTGTCCCTTATAAGTTTTTGACAGATTTGGTAGGAAAAGTTTTGCTTGGGAAACATACTGCCCATGACTACATAACCAGACACAAGTTTCTGGTATTGTGTGCAATCATAAATAAGAAACCGGTGGATTGGGCACAGATTCTTTTTGATCTGATAAATAAGAAAAACAATAAAAAGGAAGTTTGCTTTGAAAGGATCCTAGGGATCTTTTTACAAGAAAAAGCTGCGGAATCCCTGGTCTCCCAGACCATATTCATCAATGCCAGTAAAAGGCTAACATGTGCCTTATTTGGCAGGTGGGAGAGGACCATCACTAATCCATCCAAGTCTTCTACCTCTTCCACCCCAGCTTCTGAAGGCACCAGGGCTGTTAAAGCCACTCCCCAACCTGCTGAAGAGATTCATCCAACACCACCATCTCTTCCAGCCCCCCTTCCAGCAACACAAATCCATCCCTCTTCCACACTTCCATCATACCCTACTCAACCTCCTGCTCCACCAGAATCTCCACATGCTTCACCAGCACCATCTCCTCCATCATCTCCACTTCCTCCTCTTTTATCCTCCATACCATCTTTCAACATACCACCATCACCTCCCAATTCCCCTCTTCCTCCAATCACCCACATGGAAGATGCCACCCATCCATCCCCATCAACATCTACCATCCCTCAACATGCAACCCCTCAAAATGTTCACATCCCAGATGCTCCACTTTCTATCCCTCCCACAGTGCCCACTTCTGCACCTTCTGTAACACCATCTACCACTCCACCATTGGACACCTCCACAATTACTTCTCTCATTGCCATCCTCACTCCCCTTCTCAAAACACTCATAGCAGAGGCCATTACACCTCTTGCTACTTCAATTACTACCCTATCTGCACAGATCACTGCCCTCACTACTGCCCCTCTTCAGTCAAGGGCATGGCTTCATGTCTTACTGAAACCATGCATGGGGAGATGTTTGATGATGTAGCTGTAGTAGTTCCAGCAGTAGCAGCTCTAGCAGCAGAGGTATCAATAGTAGCAGCAGACTGTACAGATGATCTTGATACAGATGATCTTGATTTTATTAATTTTATTAATACTGACATGGACTTGGAAGAGTCAGTCTCTGAGATAATAATTACTGGTGGTGATTTCATCATTAATACCACAGTTGATTTAGAAAATTTGTTGAGTATTTTTGATACTATGCATTTGAATTACCTTTCAGCTGAGATTACTAAGCCATCCTTGGCTATTATACCATACACTTCCCCCATCTCTTCAGAAGTTGCTAAGCAACTTAGGGAAAGTTTTGCTATTGCACAACCAGCAGTCACTCCACTTACAGAAGTAGTGGTTATTCCCTTTTCTATAATAATATCTTCAGCACCAACCTTTGTCATGGATGACTCCCCTATGCCAAATCTTGATGAATTGATCTTGGCTGATATTGAAGAGGAAACTATGGCAGTAGCTGAAAGCTCTGTCCAAGTTAGTTCTGATTCTTTTGTAGCTTCTCCTCCAACTCTTGTTGAAACTCCTGCACCTGCTCCAGAAAAGCCTGTTATTTCTACTGAGGCTTTGAAAGCTTTGAATGATTTATATGATAACCCTCAAGGTTCTGAAAATGATGACGATGAATATGAGGATGAGGACTCGGATGAGGAGGATACAAAGAAAAGGAAGCAAGTATCAAAGAAAATAAAAGCTCCTCCTCCTCCTGCTCCTAAGCCTAATCCAAACAATGACACTCCCTATTATATTCTTCAAAAGATAACACCATATAAAGGGATGTCAGCATGGATGTGGCTATCTAAGAATCAGCAGAAGGAAAGAAAGAAGAGTAGAAGGTACTCTCCTCCAACAGTTCAAAGGTATAGAAAAGATCCACCACCTCCTCCTCCTGCTGCAGCTGGTGCTCCTGGTTCAAGCTCTCAAAGGTCTGCCCCTGTTCAAACTTATCAAAGACATCATGGCAGATATTCCCCTGGTAGCAGTCAGCACAGGAAACACTCTTCAGAAAAATAACATCAGCAGCAACATCAGTAGCAACAACAACATCAATAACATCAACATCAACAAGCTGAAAGTTCTAGAAGATCAACCTCTCCTCCTGTTCCTTATGAAGATCCAGAAATAGCCAACACAGCTAAAATGGCCAGGTTCTAGGAACTAGTAGGCCTTTCTATGATTAATATGGCAAATGCTGAAGGGAAGGATATTTCTGAATACACTACAATATCCAAATACAGGAGAGAAGAACTGAAAAGATTTGAAAACACTAACAAAATTTTTAATGTTGATGATTATATGAAATTACATCCTGAAGCAGTGGTCCCTAGAGCTATATCTCTGAAGATTATAGGTGTTGCTGACATGACAATGACTGTGGAATAAGCTTCAAATCCAAACAGGGAAATAATATTTATCAAGACAGGAGACAAGGGTAAGGATGTAAAGCATTAGGAGAAGAAGCAGAAGAAATGAAATCTGAACTATTTTATTTCTATTTTTCTCTCTTAAACTGTTTCATATTGTCTGAACAAAGCTCTTGTGTAAATATATCTGCTGCATGTGTTAATTATCTCTGCCAGATATATATTTTTCCTGCTTTGTCTACTTTATGTTTTTATTTTGAGTCTATTAGTGACCTCACCTAAATAGGGGGAGATTGTTGGATCCCTAGTTTGATTTGGGCTAGGTTCACTAACTTAGGATGATGTGACCCAACATGTATAGCCTGGGTAATATTTGTGTCCTATAGTCTAGGCCAAGTCCTCAGTAATAACATCACATGGACAAGCCATCATCAGACTGCCAGAGACTCAAGACTTAAAGTTTTCCAGAGATTCAGAGATTTCTCAAGAAGCTAAGTAAAATGAGTTCGACGTTCGTCGAACTCAGGTCGACGATAGTAGTTCTCAGCTCGACGATCTTAAAGAAATATTCTCTGAGCTGAGCTCGACGAACTTCAGTCACAGATCGACGATCCTTGGACTCCACCTTCAGAATTCTAAGTCCAGAATGTTCTTTAGACTCAGGTTGACGAACCTAGTTCTCAGGTCGACGAACTTCATTCTTTGCTCGACGATTTCTGGACTTCCACTTCAACTCTATTGCCAGAGGTTTATCAATTTTTCTCTAAGTCCAGAATCATTTTCAGCTCAACAAATTTAAGGTTCTCCAGACTTAGTTCGACGAATTCAAGGTTCTCCAGACTTAGCTCGACGAACACTATTCTTTGGTCGACGAATCTTTGGACTACTACAGCATTCTGTCAAGATTATGTTCTCTAGTCTCAGCTCGATGAACTCAGTTCTCTGCCCGACGAATTCTGGATCATCTACTTCAACAATTAAGAACCAGAAGACTTGTGTCGACACTCAGTATATATGTCGACACCAACTGAGTCGACACTAGAAGAACTTGTGTCGACACACAGATCATCTATCGACACTGTGGAAAGATTATGTCGACACCACACAGAAGACTTGTGTCGACACACATGAGTAATTATGTTGACACACAGAATATTTGACAACTCCAGAATAGTTGCTGAACTCCAGTCGACGAAAATATTTATCAGCTCGACGAACTTCAGACAGAATAGGCAAAGTTCAAAAGAGACAGTAGTTCAGTTTCCAGCTCGATGATTCTGCAACTCAGCTCGACGAACAGAAGTCATCAGGTCGACGAACAGCAGACTCAACTCGACGAATTCTGCTATCTGTTCGACGATTCCAGACTTAGTTATTTTCGGCCTTCTGTCCCCACTCTAATGCGATAATTCCTGAGTAATTAATACTCTAACATTCTCTGAATGTAACCGTTAGAAGGAGCATTAATTATGATCTTCTCCAAGATTATTGCTTGCCATTTTTCCATGGGACAGTTGGGGAAATAAATCAATGTCGTTTATTCTCAAGGCTGTCAACATTAATTGGAGATGAATTCAAATTTTTGAAAGACAGATTTTGACAGAAAAAATAAAATAACAGAAGAGAATAACGGACACACAGATATATAGAATCAAAGGATTAAAAAGAAAGTTTTTCACAGAGCACAGTACTCCTAGAGGCATACAGAGATTACAGAGAATTCAGTCTTGAACAATCTGCTCTGTCAACAAGAAGCATTCTCTGATACAGAAATCCCTTGACCAGAAGCTCATCAGTACCTGAAGAAGAAGAACAATAATACCTATATCTAGAGTCTTCTTTCTTCAAGTACTCCAGGACACTTCAAAAGGACAACATCAGTTCCATCTGTCAAAGAAGTTCCTGAAGATTATTACTGTTCAAGAATTCAGTTTGAAGACCTATCACCCTAAAGCTTAGCTCCTATTTTTCCCTGATTCATTCTACATCTCAGGGGGAGCCATAAGCTATAATCAAATCCACAGACTTCTCAGTTGTATATTGAGAAAGAGAAGACAAAATCATCTCTCACCCCCCCCCCCCACTGTATAAAGGGTTATCATCTCCCTTCAAAAGTGATTCCTTGGGTGTAAGTCTCCTGATCAAAATACTTGGGTTAGTTTTTGAGCACCTGATCAAAAGATCATTGGTGTCAGGCACCTGATAAAAAATATGAGTGGATTCCTACCGAGGGTGGTAGAAGAGTGGATGTACCTAGGTTGGGGAACCACTATAAACTTCTTGTGTCATCTGGTTGTCTCTTTTTCTTATGTTCTTACTGTGCTTGTGCTTTAGGTTTATTGTGTGCTAGCTATATTTATTTCTGCACTTTTAATTTACAGCAAAATCTGTAATAGCTGTTAAGAATATTTTTTAAGAATACTCTATTCACCCCCCCCCCCCCTCTAGAGTATTTCTGATCTAACTCTCACTTTCACGTCTGCTCGCAGGTCCTGCCAAAATAGAAGGGAGTCATGGAGGCTAGTGTTGAACTGCACGCTTAATGCTGGTAATGACAAGAGGCCCTCGAGATCACTTCTCAGCAAAGACTGGATGATCTCCGACAAACACCTGGTGAGTTATCTTCTGTCCACTCACCACTCATTATATTTCTTACTCACTTCATTTGCAGCCCCTGTCTTTGGGACTATGGGAATAGGTACTTCAATGTCCAAGTCCTATGCTCGCCTGATGCCCATAGATCTCGCTTCGAACCTACCACCACTAACAGATGATGTTCCCAACCTTCCACCCCAAAGCAACCCTGCTATAGTATAGACAAGTCTGCGCTACGGGCTCAGGAAGGCGCATATCTCCTTCAAAACTCCCTTCAAGGGGTGCCATATTACTTCCCGCCGACATTCAGGCAAGGATGCAAATACTGGGCCAGGTAGTAAATCGTATTAGCCTTCTGAAAGAGTGGAGATTCCGCACATCTAACACCATTCACTGCAGTTTATCATAAGATCTCGTCGACTGATGTCGTCATCGACGAGGAGTTCTCGCTCACCTCCCCCCCCCCATCTCCTGACACAATTACCGCCCTCCTGGGCAATCCCAAGGATGCCGAGGCGCTGAAGCGGTCGACGGACGAGATTTTACTAAAGCACGCCCTGATGCTGCGCAAGCTCTATATACGGGCTCAAGAGAATAAAAAAATCTGTCGAGGAGCAGCTACTCTGTCAGGACAACAACTATATGCAGCTGATCAGCGAGTTGGGGGGAGAAGCCGGTGGCGAGAGGAACTTTCCTAGGATCCTTGTCACGCGAGCTGAAGATCAACTGCGACTCACCCAGCAGGAGTTACAAACCATTCGCTCACTACAGTATTATGACATGATGCCTAGTGCGTGAAGGAGAGGCCGGGGACAGTGGTGATGGCCTCGGGTGGGCCAACCGACCCTCGCCTTCCCTCTTTTCCTTTTTATAATGTCCATAGTAATAACTATTAGTTGACCCGCGTCAAATGCACATGATAAGCTTGTATATTTCTTGCCAATCTTGTTTTCGCTCTCATGTTTGTTCACTTTTTACTCTCAAATTATTCTTTCTTAGATTAGAATGTGGTGTTATGTAGCTCTAGTTCGATCTCGGTGGCGAGTGAGGGTGGGGGTGGGGGGTATGCGGGATCGAAAAAATGTCCCATGCAGGATATGGAGAATTAGCTATCCAAACATTTCCCCTCTTGGATCCTTTCCTGCCCAAAATTTTCTATAAGTAGGTCCCAACCCACCGCATTAACCACTGCTCTTGAAGCTTTCAGTACCTTTTCTAATTTCACATTCTTGCACTCGCATTTCTACATTTCCTATCCACTCTCGTGAGATGACTGGAGATGCAGATGGATGAACCAAGTGTGCTGTTGCATTTGCCGACTACCCCTTCATGAATTGTAATTTGATAAAAGAGAAATTCCATTCGCTCGTTGTACTCTACATTTCGCAGAGCTTCACTACAAGACATCCAGGGAAGGACGTGTTGATAAATCACTTATCACCCCATGAACTCGCCATCCCTGCCGAACACTTTGAGGTAGGATTGCGCCTTCCCATCTGGTTGGAGATCCGCTAGGCTCTGCGGTACTTCATCATCGTTCCCGCACAACTCAACCCCAACTCCATTGCCCTGCTAGTAGCATTCACCAACTACATGCGAGAGGAGCGGATTGAGTTTAGCCTTCATGTCTTCTGCAAGCTCTTTAATTTTCGATCTAAGAGGGATCGGATCGGGTTCTTCTCCGGCAACAACATAAAGCCAAAGGTGTCGCCAACATGAACCACCATTGGATTCACAGGTTCGTCTTCATCTTCGGATAATTAGGTAACCTCCCCCTCTCGCCAGTCCAGCAGAAGGAATCAACCTACTGCCCTCCATCTCTCCGCGACCACGAATCCAAGCTTCACCAGTTCCTCTTTAGAAAAGACTTTGATGTTCCCTTCTTGAGGAGGAACGTCAACTCACTACTTCATGTACTTGCCGGGGAAGGTAGGTCTTGCACTTTTCTTTAACAAAAAGGTTCCAACATTTTGCTAACTGTCAACACATGCAGGGGTGTGAGATCTTCCCCTTAACCTTCCCTATGCGAGAAGTATGGAGTTTATCTCCGAGAAGGTACATGCGGAGGTCGTCGCTGCGGCCTGTAGGAGCGAGCCAAAGCAGCTGCCGAAATCAAGTAGCCAGAAATTGAAACCTGACGCGCCTCCCATCTTGCCACTCCTCCAAAAACCCAAGACCACCGATCTCGCCAATGGCAAGGAGATCGACAGTACTCTTCCACTGAGATCTCTGATTGCTGACGAGACTGCAGGGAAGATAACCAATGAGATCGGTGGGACTTCAGTCGCGATAGAGAAAATAACGCCTAGAGGCCATAAGAGCTTTTGCATGGGCGAGAAGCTGCCGGACGTCGCTGGCAAGACCTCACTAGTATGGGACCGAGAGGCCAACAAGGCCTCTATCTCTAGCATCCTCCCTTCCTGGCAGGAGGGCAAGACCATCCTGGGCCAGGCCTATGCACTCACCTTCTGGCTATGCGGGCGGGACAACGCTGCCTATTATGATGACACACTCGTGCAGTCTCTCGCCTACGAAAGCTCATGGGCTCAAATTCGCACCATCGAGCTCGCTCACATGATGGCTCTCCGTGGCATCCACATATAGCGACAGATGGCATATGTCAGCGCCTCCCGGTCCACGCTGTCTAAAGAAGTGACAGCTCTGAAACAAAAGCTAGCCGCTGCCGAGAATGAGCTCGCCAGGCGAGGCGGTGGAATGCTAAGTTTTTCTCCCATCCAATTCATTTGTTGAATTCCCTTCTCACGTTAATCCTGAGTTTCTGCAGTATGTCATGACTGCTTCCCAATAACTCGCACGCCATGCCCGCCTAGAGGAGGAGAACCAAAGGCTGAAGGCCTAGAAAAAGTAGTGGGTCGACTTGCTACTTCTCCCTCCCCCGGCCGAGAAGAAAATGGCTCAACTATACTCTCAACATGAGCTGGAGCTGATGATACAAGAGAACGCCATCTTGGCGTTGAAACAATCGCTCCAGGTGATCCAGAGAGTCGGGCTTCTAAGGAGCGAGGCCGCGAAGTTGACTGTCGAATACTTGGTTCTAGAACTGTTCTTGCTAATCCCAGAGCCAGAAGATATCATTTGTAACATCTCCGGCGGGAGCGAGCAGTCGGCATTGCTATCCTAAAGTTCTCGCCCTTTTCAATTTTTTTCCTTTTGCTTACTTTTTTGGGCCTTATAATTTTGCGAGATGTAACTTCCAAACTTATGTACTAGAAGCATTTTGTGCCATGAAGTTTTCTCTCTTTTTCCTATTTTAATTTTGGATGATTTGTCACACGAGAACCCATTCGATTCATGCTTTAACTTAGGTAGCCCTTAGTCAAGACCTCTCGCGACACCGTAGATCGACCTTTTACCACGACAACCTGCACTGTGTTGATTTCGCTATTTCGATGCATAGAACCAGGTATCGTGTCGCTCTCTCATCGTTGGCTCACACGTGCTGACAATGTTCATCTTCAGACTTGTCATTTTAAAAATTGTATCTCGCACCATTCTTGCCATATTGGCTCATGCGGGCCCACTCCATTCGACTAGCAGGTTCCAGCTCCAGGCATTTGCTTGTACCCTTTATCCTGACCTTAGCACTTGCCTTAGTTTACCTTCGAATGTCTTACATTGACTAGTGAGACCTCTAATTGCAAGATGTCCTTAGGAATCTCAAGTCACTTCAAAATTCCAAAGAGGACCTTCTAGACCCGCCAGCTAGGTGAGAGCCTGACAGTGGGAAATGAGCATCAACTAGGCTTGTCACTTTTTGGCCAACCATTAGGTGGTACTATAAGCCCAATCTGCTTGTAGGAGCCTGATGGTGGCTATTAAGCATAAACCAGACTTTCCTTTTAGCCAACCACTTGACGCTACCACCGACCCAATCCGCTATTAGGAGCCTGACGACAGGTGTTGAACATCAACTGGACTTTTTTTTTTGGCCAACCATTGGGAGCTACCACCTACCCAATCGGCTAGTAGGATCTTGATGGCGGGTGTTGATCATCAACCAAACTTTCCTTTTCGCCAACCACCGGACTATACCATCGGCCCAATCAGCTAGTAGGAACCTGACGACAAGTGTTGAGCATCAACCAGACTTTCCTTTTGGCCAACCGTCGGGCGCAACCACTGGCCCAATCAGCTAGTAGGAGAATAACGGAGGTTGTTAAGCACGAACCAGACTATCCTTATGGCCAACCACCAGGCACTACCACCAGCCCAATCAGCTAGTAGGAGGCTGACGTCGGGTGTTGAGCATCAACCGGTATTTCCTTTTGGCCCACAACCGAGCGCTACCACCAACCCAATCAGTTAGTAGGAGCCTGACGACCGGTGTTGAGCATCCACTAGACTTTACTTTTGCCCAACAACCAGGCTAGGGAGAGTCGCAACTCATCAACATTCTCAGTCCTCCATTCTTCTCCACCTTGCTCAGCGTCCACTACTTGCGGTGTCCTGACCTCGAACTCTATTGGCAGCAAAACCTCAAAACCATGGGAGAGCTTGAAGGTGGTCTTCCCTGTGGCTGTGTTGTGCGTGATTCTCAGGGTCTACAGGACCGAGGGGAGTTGCTCCACCCAGCTCCCTTTAAAATTTCCCCCCTCTTCTTTAGCAATTTAACTATGATCTTGTTTGCTGCCTCAACTTGCCCATTGCTCCTGGGGTGATTAACCGACGTGAACCCTAGATCTATCCCGACTTGGCCACAAAAGCTGATGAACTCGGCGATGGCAAACTATGACCCATTATCCGTGATAATGGCCTGAGGCAGCCCATGTTAGCAAATGATCTCACCCCATATGAAGTTTCAAATCACTTGGGATATCAGCTTGGCCAGCACTTTGACCACTAACCACTTGGAGAAATAGTCGATCATGATTAGAAGGAACCTTCTTTGCCCACTGTCCTGGCGAAAGGGCCCCACAAGATCTATTCACCAAATGGCAAAGGGCCAGGGTACAGTGATGCATCTGAGTCTTTGGGCGTGTAGTAGCTGGAGCGGACCGAACATCTGACACTTCTAACACTTTTTTGCAAACTCGGTGGCATCCTGGCCAAGGGTCGGCCAAAATACCCTTGCCTTATTATCTGTCCCTCCAGGGTTTTGCTTCCTAAGTGACTCCTGCATTCCCTGAAATGGACTTCTTCCAAAATTCTCGGAACCTCCTCCTTAGCCATACAATGTGCTATTAATCCCGAGACGGTCTTTTTGTATCGCTTCCCATCACGCATAAGGTAATACGATAACTTATGCTTGAAGTGTTTTTTGTCCATGCTTTCCGGGAAGTCCCCTGTGGATAAGAAAGTTGTGAAGGGGTCTATCCATTAGGGATGTTGATCCACTTCCATCAGCCAACCCCCATTCAATGAAAGGGTGGAATAGGACGGCAAGGTTCCCCCCGCACGGGGTCTGAACTTGGCCAGTTGATCTACTTGTTCATTTTCTTTCTGCGGTACATGTCGGATGACAAATGTTTGGAACATGCTGGTGACTCCCTTTACCTTTGCCAGGTACAACTGGAGAGTAGGTTCCGTTTCATCAAACTCGCCATTGATTTGATAGGACACTAACATGGAGTCCATTAGCACCTCCACATCGTGCACCCCAAGCTCCCTTGCCAAACGCAGTACCGCTATTACTGCTAATGAAGTCTCCTCAGGCCCATTATGATATTTGTTTTGTGTTGATGCACCATAGCATGGATGGGTGTTCTGCATTCTTCAAATACGGGGAGATTGTTGGGAATTGTGACCTATAATGTCACTCAGGATTTGAAGAGTCATCACCAATCATGCTAAGGGGCATAATGTATCTAATATGTGATTTAGTTCAAGCATGTAGGCATTCCATGATTGGACCGGTGATCAAGAAGAGTATGCTGAAAAGACTCAGAATTCGTGGAGCTCAGCTCGTCATTCGTCGAGCTGAGCTCACCATTCGTCGAGCTAAAACTCAAAAGTGTGGGACTCAGAATTCGTTGAGCTCAGCTCAACATTCATCGTGCTGAGCACACCATTCGTCGAGCTTAACTCAGAAGTGTGGGACTCAGAGTTCATCGAGCTCAGCTTACCATTCATCGAGCTGAGCTCACCATTCCTTGAGCTAAATTCAGAATCTTGGGATTCACAATTCATTGAGCTCAGCCCACTGATCATCGAACTCAGTTCAAAATTCGTCGAACTAAAGCAAGAAGAAATGACTAAGGCAAAAGCGCTGAGACAACTGAGAAGTATGTCTCTGTATAACCCCCTGAGATAAAGCAGCTGGAATTTCTCTAAGTCCAGAAGCATTGCATGAAGCAGGTTCACTCAACGCTTCTAATGAAGAAGGAAGCACTGAGGCAGTTGAGTGGAAAACCGATGAGATAGGAAATAGTCTCAGCTGTTAAGATGAAATCGCTGAGATATTGAGAAGAAACCGCTGAGATAGGAGATAGTCTCGGCTGTTAAGAAGAAACCGCTGAGACAGTGAGAAGAAACTGCTGAGACTAGAGGTAGTCTCTACTGTTAAGAAGAAAATGCTGAGACAGGAGATAGTCTGAGCTATTAAGAAGAAACTGTAGAGACAGTGAGAAGAAACTGCTGAGACAGGAGATAGTCTCTACAGTTAAGAAGAAACCGCCGAGATACTTGAGAAAGAACCGTTGAGACAATGCCACTAAAAATTCACCAAGTCCAGAAGCGTTGAGAGTCAAGACAGATGGCGTTGAGTGACTTAATATCACTCAATGCTTAATGAAGTTATGGAATTTTTCTAAGTCCAGATGGTGATGACCGCTGCTGACGTCATCGAAAGTCAACAAGTCAAAGTCTTTAATGTCGTTGGGGGACAGCTGCTACTGCACAAGATGACCACTGCTGACATCACCAGAAGTCAACAAAGTCAAAATAGTTCAAACTATAGCGGGAAAGCTGCAGTAGCACCGAAAGTAATATTTGTCCTTTTTTGAGGGAGGTGGAGTTCACCATCCTTGGTTGGGCACACACTAAATTGTGTTGTTGATTCAAATCAACACATATAAAAAGAATAAAGAAAAGGGGATTAGTTTTACGGAGAAAAACGCAGAACACACGCAAAATATACGAAAAAGTAGAGGCAGCTTGACTTCATCTTCTCCAACAAGCTTGAAAACAAAGTACAGCAGAGCAAGCCATCAGGCAGACAAAGTTAGCTGAAGCTCTTTCCAGTTTAGCAAGAGTGTTCTCTCCAGAACAAGGCATATGATTCTTCATATCAGCAAGGAGATAGTTATGTGAAGGGCCGTCATCCTTCAATAATAAACAACTACTCACCTGTGCAACAAAGAAATAGTTGGCTGTAGAAGAAGACTCATTCCTTCTATAGTAAGAGGGCTGGACTGATATCTACTCAGTACAACAAGGTAGACACAGAGATTTATCTCTGAGTCAGTTGTTTTATATTTATTTCATCTTATATAAACTCATGTAGGATTCAGTTTATCTGAATCTGAGTTATAGGGCCTTTTGTCCTGAGTTGTAGGTGACTAATTAGTGACTGAGGTAGGTACCCTGTTGGGGGTACTAAGGTAGGTTCCAAGTGTGTATCTGAGAGTAGGGTTGTCCTCCGAGCCTGAGTACTAGGCCTTATAAATAAGGAGGAGGTAGGTGACTGGTGAGTCACTGAGCTATAGGTGAGAAGTATATCACTAAGTTGAAGGTCTTGGAGGAAGCTGAGCTGTAGGTTCCTGGAAGGGCACTGAGGTAGGTACCTGGAATGGTACTGAGATGTAGGAGTGCTACAGCACTCTGAGAGTTGGGCTTTGTGCCTGAAGTTATAGGGCTGAAAATCATGAGCTGTAAGCCTTAGAGATAACGCCGAGTTAGGTGGTCAGTGGACCACTGAGCTGTAGGAGCATTGCAGAGCTCTGAGGAAGGAACCTATGTTGTTCTGAGGTAGGGTTCTGAAGAGAACCTGAGTGTAAGGCTGAGGGCCTGATGTGTAATCTCTAAGAAGCATTTTGGTGGAGTTTGTGCCTAGTGCAACAAAATAGTTGGATAGGTGGGAAGGAAATTGGATGTACCCAATTGGGGAACCACTATAAATAACTATGTGCTTGGCTGTGTTATTTGTTTTCTTTCATATTACAGGATTTAAGGACAAACTCTAGATCACATAAAAATTAAACAACATAAAGACTAATAAATTTTCAAATACCTATTCACACCCTCCTATAGGTGATTAGCTAACCTTAAGTCAAACAACTTTCACAAGAGGTGGCAGAGGTTAGGAGGAGAGGAGAGCTGAACCCCGGTAAAGGGAATAGCAGAAGCAGCAACAGCTGAGGTGGCGCCCAAGGAGCCGAACCATCGGTTAGGTTGGCGGTCGGAGTGCTAGGACCAGGGGTTGCAGAGAGGTTTCCGTTGAGGAGACAACCGCCAGGTGTGGTCAGGGTCAGTTCCATCCTTCGGGTTAATGGCAAGCCCAAATACCCCCTCTCCCCGATCAAAATCAGGCTATGTTTATTGCCTTGGGGGAGAGGCAGAGATCTGCACAGAGAAGGCGAAGGGAAGTTATGGTGGAGTTACCCTACTATGACTTCCACCAGGAGGAGGGGCACGCTACGGCCACCTGCCTGGAGTTCCTCGAGGTCAGAGGAAATAAGGATCAGCAGCAGCAGTAGCAAGGCCACCAAGAAGTGCGGATTGAGGAGGTCCTTCCTCGGGGAGAAGAGGATAGGTGTGAAGACCGGCCAGACGTTGGAACACAGGGAAGGATCAAAGTAATCCACGAGTGGGTGGCGATTGATGCTTCCTGGAAGGCAAGTCTCCATACCATGTACTGCCTTAGCGTTGGATCCACATCCTAGACCCCACCCGCAAAGGAGAAGATCACTTTCTCTAGGACTGACATGCCAGATCATGAGGATCGATTCTTCGACCCATTGGTCATCCAGTCCGTGGTCAAGAAATTCACCGTCTCCCGGATCCTCATCGACAATGGGAGTTTTGTCAATATCATCTTCAAAAAGGCATTCGACGTGATGAAGGTAGAGGTAAAGAGGGTGCTAGCCTCGGATGGGCCCCTGTTTGGATTTTCGGGGGAGAGGAAGGAGGTGGAAGGAGGAGTGGGACTCCACGTCACTCTGGGGGCAGTCCCGAAAATGCAGGTTCATCATCGTGGATTCCCCCAATAGTTACAATGCCATCTTCGGACGGACCCTTATCAATTCCTTCTACTGCGTCCACTCTTCTTTCCACCAATGTCTGAAGTTTAACGCTGAGGGAATACAGGTCCACGTTCAGGGTGATCCCATGGTGGACATGGAAAGCTATGTCACTGTCGTGAACTCCATCTCTTTGCAGGAGGGAGCCCAGGAGATGGAGCGAAGTATTGAGGAGGAGAAGGAGGCTGGTGGAGATGAGATGGAGGTGGAGATAGCACCCAGGTGGAAGTGGTAGGAGGACTTCAGGAGGAGTTGGCCGAAGTGATTGCCATGGAAGAAGTGGTGGAAGATGAGGAGGTCCTTGACCCGGAGGATGGGGCATTGGAGAATGTGGGGAGCAGTCCAGGCTGGGTGCTGCAGAGGAGGTAGTGGAAATGGAAGATCTCACCCAGGGAGGTAGGGTGGAGAATGTTCGCATCAGCGAGGGGCTGACCCCGAAAGCCCAGGAGTATATGTTGGAGTTCATCTAGAAAAATGTGGACGTCTTCGAATGGAGCATGACAGAGATTTCAGGGATTTATGCGGACGTTGCCTGCCACCATCTCAACCTAGACCCGGAGGCCCTCCCCATCCAGCAGAAAAAGAGGTCCATTGTGGGCAAGCTGGATGAGCCCATTAGGGAGGAGGTGGCCAAACTCCTCACAGCTGGCTTTGTATCCGAAATACAATACCCCGACTGGATCTCCAATGTAGTTATGGTTTAAAAAGGAGACGGCCGGTGGCGTATGTGTGTCGATTTTTCTTTACTTAATAAATCATGCCCTAAGGACTGTTATCCTTTGCCTCAGATCGAGACGCTGGTTGACTCAGCCGTTGATTTTCCTGTAATGACTTTTTTATGTGCATTTTCAGGTTACCATAAGATCATTATGCACCCACCGCCCCGACATCAAAGATGTCTACTTCATCATGGTGGATGGGTGCTACTGCTAGAAAATGATGCCCTTCGGGCTGAAGTATGCAGCGACGATGTACTAGAAGATGATGGATAGGGTCTTCCGAGAACAAAAGGGGTGGAAACTGGAGGTGTATGTAGATCTTATGATCAATAGTGGGGATGTGGACTCTCACCTCTAGTACTTGGAGGAAACCTTCACCACCTTGCGCAAGTACAAGATGAGGCTGAATCACTTAAATGTGTTTTTGGGACAAGCAGGGGAAGTTCTTAGGCCATCTCCGTACACTCGCAGGGGTCGAGACAAATCTTGACAAAGACCGGGCGATCATGTAGCTGGGATCGCCTCAAAATGCTAAAGAGGTACAGTGGCTGACAGAGAAGCTGGAATAGTTGAGCAGGTTTCTCTCCCGGGCTAGAGAGAAGTCCTCCCCCTTCTTCAAATCATTGAGGGGAGGGGGGGTTGAAGTTTGAGTGGACTGGGGAATGCGAGGAGGTGTTCCAGGCCTTGAAGATGCAGTTGACTCAGGCTCCCCTACTATAAGGACCGAAGGAGGGGGAGGATATGTCTTTATATCTTGGGGTCGGAGCAGAGAACTTGAGTCTGTCCTGGTTCAGGAAGAAGGTTAAAAGCTGCACCCCATATACTATGTAAGCCGGGTCCTAGAGAAGGTAGTGCTTCATTATCCCATCCAGGAAAATTTGTCCTTCGCTCTACTCATTTCAGTTTGAAGTCTCCAGCCCTACTTTCAGGCACACTCAATCCGAGTGGTGACTGACCACCCCCTCTGCAACAGCTTCGAAGGAGTGGAGCATTTGGGTAGGTTGGAAAAATGGTCAGTGGAGTTAAGCGAGTTTGATATCTCCTTTGCCCCCCGCCTCTCGATCAAGGCCCAAGCAATGACCGACTTTTTGGCTGACTATGTGGTCGAGGTGGTGGAGGATGAACTCACCCGCCTAGTTCCTTGGAGGGTGATGGTGGATGGCGCCTCAGGTAATTATTCCTTGTGGTTGGGGGTGATCTTGTAAATCCCCCAAGGAACAAAGATCAAACAAACAGTAGTTATCCATTTTTTCTATTACTAACAATCAAGCCGAGTATTAGGACGTGATAGCAGGGCTGCACCTGTCTAGGGAATTGGGAGTACTTGATGTGGAGGTCCTCATTAACTCCATGTTGGTGGCTTCCTAGATCAACAGGGAGTCAGAGGCAAGGGAGCCTACACTCCAATTATACATAGCGATGGTGAAGGGGGAATCGGCATGTTCCAGACCTTCTCCATCCGACACGTGCCCAGGGAGGAGAACGAACTAGTCGATCAACTAGCAAAGCATGGTCTCCGGGTGGGGGGGTACCATCACCAACCTATTCCGCCCTTTCATTGAAGAGGGAGAACTGATCGAGGTGGATCAACACCCCTTGTGTATGGATCCTTTCACAACATTCCTTTCCGCAAGGGATTATCCGGATGGGATGGACAAAAAAAAATTCAAGTACAAGTCAACATACTATATCATCATCGATGGGCAGTTGTATAGAAAGACCCTCTCGGGTATATTGGCACATTGCGTGACCGAGAGGGAGGTCCAGAGGATCATAGAGGAGGTCCACTTCGGGAAGTGTGGGAGTCAAGCCGTATAACACCCCCTATCCGTCACATAGCATATAACAGTATGTCCGGCCGGGGCCCGACGCCATATACTACAGACAGACCCGGTGGTTACTCAATGGAAACTGAAAGTGTGAGTTAGATCTGATATACTCTAGAGGGGGGGGGATGAATAGAGTATGGTGCTTGCTAAAAACCTTTACAACAGTTGTTGTATTCTAATGTGAATAGGGAAGCAAATAATAAATCCAATCACAGAAACTATCTAACACAGAGCAACCTAGTCACAAAACAATCTAGTCACAAACCAATCACAACCAGAAACAAAAATAAAGACAAGCAACCAGAAGACACAAGGAGCTATAGTGGTTCCCCTAAACTTGGGTACATCCACTCTTCTACCATCCTAGGTAGGAATCCACTGCAGGATGAGTTGATCAGGTGTCCTGGGCACCAATGAGCTTTTGATAAGGTGCTCAAAAACCAAACCAGATTTTTTGATCAGGTGTCTTACCACCAATGATCTTTTGATAAGGTGCTCCAAAACCACACACAAACTTTTGAAGGGAGTTTGAAAAACCCTTTACAGAGGTGGGGATGAGAGAGTGATGGAAGTCTTCTCTTTCTCAAAGCAGCTGAGAAGACTATGTGGATTCAGTGATGTTGTCAAAGCTCCCCCTGAGGTCTGAGTTGTTCAGGAAATGAAGCTTTGCAGTAGGGTGATAGGCCTTCAGAAATTGATCTCCAGCAAATGATGATTTCAGCAATAGCTGAAATGTGAGATGTCTGGAGTCTTGAATAATAATGGCCTTGAACACTTGAATCAAAAGAGATTTGTAGATTTCAGATGGTTCATCTCTTTTAGTGATGGTGTTCTTGTATGAATCTTGAGACAGGGAATGTCTACAACTCTTTTTCTTCATTTTGTGAACAGTTGGTTGTGAGAGTTGTTGCAGAAGAAGATTTGCAGAGAATGAATATTGCACAATATGTGTCTCACCCTTGTTCTTCTTGATTGCTCTACTAGATTGCTATTCCAGAAGTTTTTGATGATTGATTTTTATTCTCTTGATGTCTGAATAGAAATGATCCTCTGTCAAGATAGCCGTTGGCCTGTCATAAATGACTTTCTTAATTGCTTTTGTCTTCTGGAGAAATTCCAATGAAACATTCCTCGATAATTCCTTGAAACTTGCTCCAGAATAAATGAAAACGACTACAAAATCTTCTGAATTAATTGCTGAGAATAACTCCTTAACTGTCCTGAATTTGAATCTTGAATGTCGTCGAACACTTCCGAAAAACGTCGAACTGAGCTCTGCTATCATTGAACTGAGCTCAGAGATAGCGGAACAATCTGGAGTCAAGATCGTCGAACTGCGCTCTAAGATCGTCGAATTGAGTTCGACGATTTGTTGAAGTTGAGCTCAGCGATCGTCGAATGGAGTTCGACGATCCGTCGAAGTGAGCTCAATGATCGTCGATTGGAGTTCGACGATTTGTCGTACTGAGCACGACGAAATGACTTAGTCTCCAAAATGAAAAACCTTGGTCTTGTGGGCAGCTTCCAAACCTAAGTACTAACCCTTAGACTCAATTCTAACTGACCTTTAGATCTATAGAATGAGGTCAAAAACAGGTTTCCTAAAGACATAGTGATCCTGACCCAAATTAGTAATAGGGTGTTCCAACAGAAACCATCCAACCAATCCAACGTCCTACATAGAGCATTCTAGCGGAAGAAGTTTATACAAGTTGCAATTAAGAACCTAGCACAAAGAGCATGAATGTCCACTAATATACCAAATAGGAATGTAGTACATACACAAGTACTGGCCTTAAGGCCTTACAAAATTGTTTACTTGATATTACATGATTTACAAACCACATCACGCAGGCTGGCCATACATGAATAAAAGCAGTAAACACTCCAATTAGGCCTTCGAGGGCCGGTTTCGCGATTTGGGTTTTAGCCCGCTATTGACCTCTTGGTCCAGCAGCACCTGCAAGCAACAAAACCACCGCATGGTGGCAAATAAAGGGAACGGTCAGCAATGCTGACCAAATTATAACGATCCCGCCCCCAACTCGGGGCGGCGATGCTCCTACCATGCATTTTTATTAGCATAACCAAGCAGTATATAAATTCATTGCATCACAGGCGTTGGCACGCATGGCCGCACGCCCCGTGCTCTCAGGGCACATTCTCGGTGATCACAGTCTAAGCCTGTTGACTCACCACCATCTCCAGTATGGCAATCTCTCGTGAGTAAATTGGTCTTTTAGGCAAATGTTACGGCAAAGTTAATATCATCAACAGCCTATGTCATGACACTTTAATATCGTCGACAGCAAGACCTGACCTCTATGCCCGCGGCATAAAGCAGGAACGGTTCTACTCAACCCGTTGCTCACTTGCCAGGACATTTTAATATCATCGGCACGAGTTAAGTTTCTTCGAAACCCGTGAATCGAATGTACAATATTACATAACCCAATTATGTACAAGTTGGATCCAAGGCCCACAAGTTGGCAAGATTACGCATCCACCCAGTTTTCCGGGTGTACCTTTGGGTTAATCCCCAAGGCTCCCTATTGCAATCTACCACGTAGAAAACCCGAAAAACAACCAATCGCACGGAGTCTTCTTCGACATTTATGCAATGCAACATCACCGATCCAGACCAACATGTCCGGGTAGGCTTCACACATCATGCCTATGTCCGTTCTCGAATACGGACTCTACACAACGTGGACTATTCATGTCTACCCGTAGGAACGCCTCAAACTCACCGCAAACTCGCGAGAGCGAGCTTCCTATGCTAAAGAAGAAGAGCTTCACATGCTCAAGTAGAGAATCATTACCCTAGCATTCTTCCTTGGCGCCATGGAAAAGTAAGCGGATGAAAAGCACCGCACTCTCTTTGCCTCCGTAGATCCGAAGTCGGCTCGCGATTTGGAGCTTCGAAGCTCCCCCAATGGCCGGATCTAGCTTCTTCTTCCTTCTTTGGCTCTCCTCTCTCTCTATACTTTAGAAAGATAACCTCTCAAGTGAAATGTGGGTTTCTAGGGACCAATCCCGTCTATATCCAAATACTAACAGCCCCAACCATTGGATCCTGAATTAAAGAAACGAACGGCCACGATCCAGATCTAAACTGCAGAATCTGGGCCGAACATGGCCTGGCACACGCCCGTGTCCAGGGTCGTGTCCCTCATTCACCATCAAAATCGACGCGTCTGGAACAGCACACGGGCATCCGATATGTCCGTGTTCGACCTGACACGCCCGTGTTCAACCTGACACGGCCGTGTGGTCGGCCGTGTGCCCCATCGACACAGCCCCGAAAACAACCCGAGAGTCACACGGGTATTGGACACGCCCGTGTCCTAGCCCGTGTCTACTCGAACACGCCTGGGTGCCAGGCCGTGTTCACTGTCTCGAAACTTTGTCGAGCGAAGTTCGTCGACTGCCTGACACGGCCTTGGACACGCCCGTGTCCTAGGCCGTGTGCCTTGTCTCGACACATCGTCGAGCGAAATTCATCGACTCCCCGGGCCGATTTTCAACACGAGCTCGACACGCCCTAAGACACGCCCGTGTCTCAGGCCGTGTGCCCTGTCTCGACACATTATCGAGCAAAATTCGTCGACTTCGCGGCCAAGTCGTCAACTCAAGCCTGACATGCCCTGGGACGCGCCCGTGTCCCAGGCCGTGTGCCTCCTGCCAGATTCCAGATTTGGCCCAAAAGGCCTCCCGTCGCTCTTTTGAGTTTCGGGGCGTTACAACTCTCCCCCTCTTAAAAGAATTTTGCCCACGAAATTATATAAAGGAAAGACAATTACCAAAATTAAATTGTACGTGAGCGGAACAACTCCGGATACGCGTCAAGCATAGTCTGCTCTCGTTCCTAAGAGAGCTCCTCTCGACCGCAATTGTCCCATTAGACCTTGACCATCCTGATCTCTTTATTGCATAGCCGCTTGACTTCTGAGTCTTCAAACCGCATGGGCTTGACCTTTGTCATCAACCCACTATCCACCGGCACTTGATCAACCGCGATCACTTGCGAAGTCTCTTGCTCCGCCTTCCGTAGAACCAAAATATGTAATACATCATGTAAACCACTAAGCTCCACCAAAAGCTTCAACCGATAGGCTGCTTCACCAACCCGCTCCAAAACCTCAAACGGCCCAAGGTACCTCGGGCTTAGCTTTTTCAATCGCCGCACCCGCGAGACACCCTTGAACGGCTTGATCTTTAAGTACACAGAGTCTCCACCGCAAACTCCACGTTCCTGTGCTTGGCATTATAGTACTTCGTCTGATGGTCCTGAGCGATTAGCACCTCTCCTGAATGGTATGAACCAAAGACGTAGCATCTTCCACCTCTTGGCGCTTGTACAACTTTGACTCACCCGTTTCTAACCAAGACAACGGCGTGCGACATCTTCTTCCATATAGGGCCTCGAAGGGCGCCACTAGAATACTCGCCCGATAGCTATTGTTGTACGCAAACTCCACCAAATAAAGATTGTCTTCACATTGCTTTCCAAAGTCCAAGACACACATGCGGAGCATGTCTTCCATAGTCCTATTGACCCTCTCGGTCTGACCATCCGTTTGCGGATGGAAGGCTGTGCTGAATTTTATCTTTGTTCCCAACATTTGCTGCACTAGCCTCCAATCATTGGACGTGAACCGCCCATCTCGGTCACTCACGATGCTACGGGGCACATCGTGAAGCCGTACTATATTATCCACATAAAGTTTTGCTAACTTTTCCACCAGATCATCCTTCCTATGCGGAATAAAATGTGACACCTTCGTTTGCCGATCTACGACCACACAGATGACGTCGTTCCCCTTTTGCGACCTTGGCAAACCGTGCACAAAGTCCATAGAGATGTCGTCGAATTTCCACTCCGGAATAGGCAAGGACTTCAGAAGTCCTCCCGGCTTTTGGAGCTCCGCCTTCAACAAGGCGCACGTTTTTCACTTCGCCACGTAGAGCCCACATCGTTGTTCTAACCCGGCCACAAAAATAGTTTCTTTACATCGCGGTACATCTTCGTGCTTCCCGGGTGAATCGAGTACTTGGTATGGTGTGCCTCATACAACAATTCCACCCGCAAATTGCCCACACTTGGGACGCACAGACGACCGTCTTTCCAAAATAATCCGTCCTCCACAATGAATTGGGAATTTGACACATCGAGAGCCACTACCACGGCCTGCTTCATGTGGTCATCCAAATCTAAAGCCTGCCGAATCCGATCAGCCAGGTCATATTGGACTTCAGTCCAATTCAGTACTGCTTCCACACTTGATTGCTTATTTACACAAACAATCTCCAACGCCTCCAACTCCCGAACCAACCGCTCGTCATGGATCGACAGCCAATTGGATTGAGCTGGGGCCTGGCGACTCAAAGCGTCCGCAACCGCATTACCTTTACCAGGAACGTAGTGGATCTTGAAAGTATAGTCCCCCAGGTACTCCATCCATCTACGCTGCTACATATTCAGATCTTTCTGATCAAACAGATACTTCAGGCTCTTGTGATAGGTGTAGATATCAATCTTCACACCGTAAAAATAGTGCCTCCACAACTTCAAGGCAAAAATCACGGCCGCTAACTCCAAGTCCTGGACCGGATAATTCCTCTCGTGCACTTTCAAATGTCTCGAGCCATAAGCTATCACACTTCCATGTTTCAGTAGCACGCAACCCAAACCGCTGCCCGAAGCATCACTATAAATCTTATAACCTTCGGTCACACTCGGCGAACTCAGTACAGGCGCCGTGGTTAGCCGACATTTCAACTCCTCAAAACCTCGCACGGAATCCGACACCCAAACGAACTTCTGCTCCTTCCTCGTCAAAGTAGTGAGGGGTAACGCTATCCGCGATAAGTTCTCTTTGAAGCGCCTATAATAGCCGGCAAGCCACATAAAGCTCCAGACTTCCGCTACCGTAGAAAGCTCAGGCCACTCCCGTATCGCAACAATTTTCGCTGGATCCACCGCAACACCTTCCCCACTCACTATATGACCGAGGAACGCCACTGAGGATATCCAAAACTTGCACTTCGTGAACTTGACATATGATTGATTCCTCTTTAGTGTCTCCAAAACAAAATGAAGATGCTTGAAGTTATCTTCCTCGCTCTGCGACTACACCAAAATATCGTCGGTTAAGATGATCACAAAATGGTACAAGTATTCCCTAAAGGTTCTGTTCATCAGATTCATGAACACTGACGGTGCATTAGTCAGCCCAAACGGCATGACCGTAAACTCGTAATGCCCGTATCGCGTACTGAACGCTATCTTCGGGATATCACTCTCCCTTATTCGCATCTGATAGTACCTAGACTTGAGATCCAACTTTGAGTACATCGTCGACCCGACCAACTGATCAAAAGATCATCGATCCGGGGGGGGATCAGTTACTTGTCCTTTTCCGTCAACTTGTTGAGCTCCCGATAATCAATACATAGCCTCAAGCTTCCGTCCTTCTTCTTAACAAAGAGGACCGGTGCGCTCCAAGGCGAAGAACTTGGACGCACATACCCTTGCTCCAACATCTTTTTGAAGTTGCACCTTCAGCTCCGCCATTTCCTTAGGTGTTAGCCGATATGGAGAGCGTGACACAGGCTTTGCACCTGGTACTAGCTCAATCATGAAATCTATCTCCCGTTGAGGCGGGGCTCCAGGAAGATCTCTAGGGAACACATCAGAGTACTCAGCTACCACTGAAATACTATCTAACATAGGCTTCGGCTTTGCAACCTCCAAAAGTGTAAAGAACAACTCTGCACCAGCACGAACCGCCTTCAATCCCTGAAGAGCAGACACCAATGTCTTGCTCGACCCCTTCGAGCCCGTAAAGGTCGTCTCACGACTAGCTCCCAGCTTGACTTCCTTGCTACCGCAATCGATATAGGCTTGCTGCTCCAGGAGCCAGTCCATGCCAAATATTATGTCGAACTCCCCGAGCGGTAGTAACGATACTTGGAAGTCAAAGTCTTGGCTCCCTGACCACAACTAAACGTAACAGATACTACCCACGCGCATTGAGCGCCATTGAACCATAGTGCATCCAATTTGTCTTTTACCAACGAAGGAGGTACTCTGAGGCGTAAAATAATTCCTAAATAAAGGAATGCACAGCTTCATTTACACGAACGGTGCTCTCGCCGAATAAACGAAAATCAGAACAAAGCTTAGCACAAGTAGTTCTAAGCTAACATGCACAAGGGCGACAAGTATTCAAGGCTAAACTGCTATAACTTTAAACCATACCTGTCATCACGACAGCATGCTTCTTCTCGGACTTGGGACATCCGCTCCAGCAGTCTCGGGCAAAGTGCCCCAGTTTTCCACAAGTGAAACATGCGCTCGGGGTTCGACCCGTAGTCACCCGAGAAGCACCAATAGAGGGGGCTGGACCCGAAGTCCTAGCCTTCTTATACCACCTACGGTAACCAGACTTTGAGGTGTTCGACATTTTCAATGTCGTTTCCTTTGCACTAACGTCCCTAACTGCTCCTGACATAGATTTCTTACTCTTCTGAGCACCATTCCAACATTCTCGGGCAAAATGCCCTTTCTTTCCATAAGTAAAACATGTGTAAGTAGCTTTGCTAGTCGATGTCGTAGCCCCTTTCTCCAGCATTCCGCCGGAGGCAACTCTTATGGGGCTTGCATAGTTCGATACCATGGTCGCTGGCATCGGGAGAGTCTTCCTCAAATCTGCCTCCAAAGATCTAGCTGATTCCACCAAGGCTCGGAATCCCAATAACTTTGGTCCTAGCAGTAGAACTCATAACTCGGCGCGCAGGCCATTATAAAATCTATCGACTGTAGCTTGCTCAATATCCAACTCAAAGCATGGGTAGCGGCTTCTCATAAGAAATGCTTGCAAATATTCCTCAACGGTGTGTGCTCCCTGCACTAATTGCATATTCAGCTGCTGCCCCGATGGTCTACCAAAGGTCATCTGCTCTATCACGCCAAACGGCGTTGAAGCCACAATATGGGCGCAAGGTTGTACATTTCTTCCAAGCTGTGCACCCGTCACAGCGAACACTGCTTCAACGATCCTTCTAACTGTTTCATACGAAGGAGGGGTCTCAAACACCTCAACGGGTGCACTAAACTCCTCAGAAACCGGACATTCTAGCAGTCCAGCACCGCTTCCGGTCACCTATAGTGGTACAAAACACCATTAGGTGACCAAATAAAATTACAAACATCAATTATAGGAACACGCAGGTTCCCCAAACACGTGTATTTTCATTCTTAAGTGGAAATTCATGGGTTCTTTTGTTGTTATAACGATGACACACACACATGTGCTCACCACCCATTAAAAAGAATTCGTCCACGAATTCATTTTAAGCCTGACCGAAACCAGTAGTCTGATACCAAATTGTAACACCCCCTATCCGTCACATAGCATATAGTAGTAGGTCCAGCCAGGGCCCGACGCCATATACTACAGACAAACCGGGTGGTTACTCAATGGAAACCATCCAACCAATCCAACGTCCTACACAGAGCATTCTAGTGGAAGCAGTTTATAAAAGTTGCAATTAAGAACCTAGCACAAAGAGCACGAATGTCCACTAATATACCAAATAGGAATGTAGTACATACACAAGTACTGGCCTTAAGGCCTTACAAAATTGTTTACTTGATATTACATGATTTACAAACCACGGCATGCAGGCCGGTCATACATGAATAAAAGCAGTAAACACTACAATTAGGCCTTCGAGGGCCGGCTTCGCGATTTGGGCTTTAGCCCGCTATTGACCGTTTGGTCCAGCAGCACCTGCAAGCAAGAAAACCACCGCACGGTGGCAAACAAAGGCAACGGTCAGCAATGCTGACCAAATTATAACGATCCCGCCCCCAACTCGGGGCGGCGATGCTCCTTCCCTGCATTTTTATTAGCATAACCAAGTAGTATATAAATTCATTGCATCACAGGAATTGGCACGAATGGCCGCACGCCCCGTGCTCTCAGGGAACATTCTCGGTGATCACAGTCTAAGCCCATTGACTCACCACCATCTCCAGGACGGCAATCTCTCGTGAGCAAATTGGTCTTTTAGGCAAATTTTATGACAAAGTTAATATCATCAACAACCTATGTCACGACACTTTAATATCATCGACAGCAATACCCGACCTCTATGCCTGCGGCATAAAGCAGGAACGGTTCCACTCAACCCGTTGCTCACTTGCCATGACATTTTAATATCATCGGCACGAGTTAAGTTTCCCCGAAGCCCGTGAATCGAATGTACAATATTACATAACCCCATTATGTACAAGTTGGCTCCAAGGCCCACAAGTTGGCAAGATTACGCATCCGCCCAGTTTTCCGGGTGCACCATTGGGTTAATCCCCAAGGCTCCCTGTTGCAATCTACCACGTAGAAAACCCGAAAAACAACCAATCGCACGGAGTATTCTCCGGCATTTATGCAATGCAACATCACCGATCCAGACCAACATGTCTGGGTAGGCTTCACACATCATACCTATGTCCATTCTCGAATACGGACTCTACACAATGGGGACTATTCATGTCTACCCATAGGAATGCCTCAAACTCACCGCAAACTCGCGAGAGCGGGCTTTCTATGCAAAAGAAGAAGAGCTTCACATGCTGAAGTAGAGAATCGTTACCCTAGCATTCTTCCTTGGCACCATGGAAAAGTAAGCGGATGAAAAGCACCGCACTCTCTTTGCCTCCGTAGATCCGAAGTCGGCTCGTGATTTGGAGCTTCGAAGCTCCTTCAATGGCCTGATCTAGCTTCTTCTTCCTCCTTTGGCTCTCCTCTCTCTCTATACTTTAGAAAGATAACCTCTCAAATGAAATGAGGGTTTATAGGGTCCAATCCCGTGTATATCCAAGTACTAACAGCCCCCAACCCTCGGATCCTGAATTAAAGAAACGAACGGCCACGATTCAGATCTAAACTGCAGAATCTGGGCCGAACAAGGTCTGGCACACGCCCGTGTCTAGGGTCGTGTCCCTCATTCGCCGTCAAAATCGACGCATCTGGAATAGCACACGGGCATCCGACACGCCCGTGTTCGACCTGACACACCCGTGTTCAACCTGACACGGCCGTGTGGTTGGCCGTGTGCCCCCATCGACACAGCCCCGAAAACAACCAGAGAGTCACACGGGTATTGGACACTCCTGTGTCCTAGCCCATGTCTACTCGAACACGCCTGGGCACCAGGCCATGTTCACTGTCTCGACACTTCGTCAAGCGAAGTTCGTCGACTGCCTGATACGGCCTTGGACACGCCCGTGTCCTAGGACGTGTGCCTTGTCTCGACACATCATCGAGCGAAATTCTTCGACTCCCCACGCCGATTGTCGACACGGGCTCGACACTCCCTGAGACACGCCCGTGTCTCAGGCCGAGTGCCCTATCTCGACATATTATCGAGCGAAATTCGTCGACTTCGCGGCCAAGTTGTCGACTCAAGCCTGACACGCACTGGGACACGCCCGTGTCCCAGGCCGTGTGCCTCCTGCCAGATTCTAGATTTGGCCCAAAACGCCTCGCGTCGCTCTTTTGAGTTTCGGGGCGTTACACGCCGGGAGTCGGACCCTAGAAAGAAGGATTGTCAGGCAAGGGTACTTCTAGCCAACTCTATGCCGTGACACTACAGAATTCACAAAGAAGTGCCACAAATGTTGAAAGTGTTTAGTTGCCTACCTAAATCACCTAGGGGGGGTGAATAGGTGAGATGTGCGTGTTTTGCGGAATAAAAATTGAAGAACTATGCACAGAACTATCTACCAATCAATCAAAGTCGAATCAAGATTTATAGTGGTTCCCCAACCTTGGGTACATCCATATTCCCTCACCGATCTAGCAATAAACTAGACTCGGCTACTCCACTATCTCGGATTGAAAACCAATCCTACTCCTCGGAACAAAGTTCCTACAATCTCGATCCTCAAAACGGATCTACACTTAGAAGGTAAAACTTCCTACAATCTCGGAGACAAAGGATCCTACACTCGGAGAAAATTCTACTACAAGAATGAAATAGAACGAATGTAAAAATACAAACAGTGAATCTTTATCAGATCTGCAAACAAATGGACTGGATCCTCTTCTTTTTGACTTGCGGCTATATCAGAGAGATGAAGAAAATCTTCGGCAAAAACAGATCTGGATTTCCTTGGCCTCACACGATCGGATAGAGAATCAGGAATTTAAGCGGCGATCTCGATCTGTAAGCCTTCTTGATCTGAATCATTTGAAAATGAAAACCCTAGCCGGATATAAACGATGAAGATCGCTGGCAGCAGCTTTCTCTTCTTGGAGAGAGAGAAATTCAGAGAACTTAGAAAGATAATCGGCTGCAAAAATATTCTTGTTCTTCTTAGGGTTTGTCGGTTTGAGAAGACCTTATATAGGATTTGCGATAACTATCATAATTAGATCTTAATGAAATACACGTGGACCAATCATGTCACGGCTTATTAAGAAACCAGTCAATCTGGACCTAACGAAATTTTTCTGAAAAAAGAATGGAGTTACATATTCGAGTGAAGAAATGACCACTCGAGTACTTTATAGGACTACTCGAGTGAGCTGAAGATAACTACTCAAGAGAAAGAGGAAGTACACGAGTCAGAGACTTGGAATATTTTCTGAAATGGAAATCTGGGCTACTCGAGTAGCAAAGCTGAACTACTCGAGTGAATAAAAACTACTTGAGTATATGGAACTAGCTACTTGAGTGAATAAAAACTACTTTAGTATAAGGAACTGGCTACTCGAGTAATTGACTTGGAGAAATTCTGAGGGAAGAAATTCTGGTTACTCGAGTATAAACTATGGGCTACTCGAGTAGTAGATGAATTACTCGAGTACATGACTCAGTTACTTGAGTAAATAGAAATTACAAGTGACATAGATTTATGTAACTCGACACAAAGGGTTCAAACTACTCGAGTACTTATATGACTACTCGAGTAAGTTACTTGGAAAATATCTGGAGAAGTAATTCTGTTAACTCGAGAATGAGAGAGAATCTACTCGAGCAGTTAACTTAGCTACACGTGAGCTAAAGCTTAACTACACGAGAGGTAACTTTCTTACTCAAGTGCAAAGACTCTTACTCGAGTATAGATTAGGTGTTTCACTCAAGTAGCTAGGGATCTACTCGAGTAAATTACTTAGTGAAAATATCTAAACAAAAATCTCTTCTTCTTTGGTGAAACAAGTATCAAGTCTTTTCCAATCAGTCTTAGTGCTTGAGTATGAAGTGTATCCCAATAGAGAGGCTACACATTAGTCAACACCTTGGATCACACAATGAGGGATTACATTGTATGGTCCTATGTTAAGTGACCCATTGTAGACTGATATTGTTCTACACTTGGCATTAGAATCCTGCAAATACATAACTCAACAAAAGCATCAAATACAACTTAATTCATCTTAGTTCAAGGGTGACTTCATCAAATCTGGGTTAATGTGGATACAATACCCAACAATATCCCCATATTTGTAGAAGTTAGAACCCTTTACACTAAGGTGAATAATAGACATGAATAGTGTTAAATAGATGAATCAGTGTAAGCAAGCATAAGACTAGAAACAAAATTATATGATCAAAAAAACATAGAATTGTATAAATGTGATTTCCAAAGTATCATTTCTACCAAATATCATTTCCACATTCTCATATGTCCTTGTGGCTTAGACTTGGTAGTGTTGCCTGTCTTGCTTCTCTTGCTATCTCCTATGATAGTTGTATGACTTGGGGTAGTATTTAGGATGTCTTGGAGGAGCAGCAGGGCTGTTCCTACCAAATTCTCTATCATACAGTCTCCTCTTAGTCATAGACTTCTCATATAGTTCCCATTCCTGGGAGCTGTAATGAATATTCATGCTTTCATCGAAGTCCATAACAAGTTTGAGAGTATCCAAAATGAGGGACTTAGAGGTAGGAGACCAGATCTCTGCAAATTCTGGAGCTTTTCTCTTTTCTGAATCTGGAACTGGGATAGATCTGCTGGCAGAGGCACCATCACCATATTTTCTTTTGTTCCTAGAAGTCTGGATCTCAGGAGGAGCTTGGAGAAAAATATCTGCAGGGTCATCCTCCCAAAGTTGGGCATAAGAATCTGGAGGAGGGCCTTCTTGGCCTTTAAGTCTTGGAGAGAAGGTAGGTTGCAGAGGAGGAGCAGGAGCAGCAGCAGCTAGAGGGTTAAGATGATGAGGAATGATATTTGGATCAGCAGCAAACCCATGAAGGATTTGATTGTGCATCCAGACAGCAGTGTCATATGTATGGAATTTGACACTATGAATTTGTGCTAAGACATCATCATGGATCTCTTTCATTTTGGCTTCCCAAAGCTCTTGCTTGAATGCATCTGATTTTTCTAAGTATTCCTTCACCAAACTCTCCCCCTTTCTGACTTCTATAGTCAGTGTACTGATAGCATCTTCTTTGAATGTTCTAACTTCTTCACAGATCTTTATCTTTGTAGTTTCAGCTCTTTTATCCATTTCAATCTGATTGTTAGCAAGAGTCACACCTTGCTCCGTAACTTGACCAACACTAGTAATAATGTGATCTAAAGCTTTCCACCAAGTTGGAAAAGGTGGCTTAGCTGATCAGTATTGTGCTGAATCTCAGCAAATTCACTGCTCATTTCAGTCTCTAGAGCAGTGACTTTATCAGTAACAGCCTTAAGAGAAGCATCAAAGTCGGTTCTTTGCTCTTGAAGCATAAGCACAAACAGAGTCATCCAGTCATTGGAGGAAGCAGCAACAGTTAGAGGAGCACTAGTAGAGGGAACTGGAGGAGGAGCAACCCATGGAGCTATTTTTGAAATGGAGATTGAGCTCTGTGCTCTAGTAGTGTGAATCAGGGCATGCCCTTCATCAGTGACTGAGGGTATGGAGAAGTCCAGTTTTCTTAAAGGAGCTTCAGCTGGCTCAGGAGATTGCTCATTAGAGATGAAAATGGTTTCAACTTGCTCTTGGTTTGTAGCAGGAGACTTGGATGGAGAGGGAATAGGTACTGGAGATTTGACTGGAGTGGTTTCTAGTGGTATTTCAGTGGTGGTTTCCTTTGGAGAGAGTGGAGGTAAATCTGATGTTAGCTCTTCAATTATTTCATTGATTACAGCTACTGAGGAGATTAGGTCTTCTTGAAGTTACTTTTCAGATGGTGTTTCTTCTGGAGTCTGAGGAGGTGGTGTTACTACTGAAGGTGTAGGAATCCTTGCTGGGACAGAAGGAGCAGGCTCCCCCTCTACAGATGCACCAGAGGAGCTGGCAATCTAATGTGGAGAGGGAGATGGAGTCCTGTCCTCTGTGACTGGAACCTATGGAGCCTTGGTAGCCTGAGTGGGATTTTGCAATTTCACTTCCCATCTTTGAATGGAGGAGATGGAAACTTTCTTCAAGTGATGAAGAACAATCCCTTTGGAGAAGTTGAACACTTATGTATTGAGTTCATGGAGGATAAGTAAGATAATCCTGGCATAGTTGGGAGCTTTAATGTTGTCTCTGATTTTATCCCATATCAGCATACCAAATTGGAATTTTTTTCTGCAGACTATGAGTTGCATTATATCAAAGAAGGAAAGAGAGATATCTCTTATAGAGTTGGTTTTGCAGAGGAGGACCTTCCCTATTATATCCACAAGTAATTTCCCTCCTGTATTCATCCGAGAGCGTTTTATATATTGTTCATCTGGAGAAATACCACAGAATATACATGTTCTGTCAGACACATCAGGTCCTAGGTCATCTTCTTCATCTACAATCAGCATACCAAATTGGAATTTTTTTCTGCAGACTATGAGTTGCATTATATCAAAGAAGGAAAGAGAGATATCTCTTATAGAGTTGGTTTTGCAGAGGAGGACCTTCCCTATTATATCCACAAGTAATTTCCCTCCTGTATTCATCCGAGAGCGTTTTATATATTGTTCATCTGGAGAAATACCACAGAATATACATGTTCTGTCAGACACATCAGGTCCTAGGTCATCTTCTTCATCTACAATCGACAGTTGAAGAAGTTGAGAAACAGAGGTCTTGGTGAGCTTAACTGTGATACCTCTAACTTTCGATTTGAGAACGGCTCCATGTATCTTAACCTTAACATTTTTGAAGAATTCAGCAACATAAGGAAAGAGAATCTTGCAGGGTTCCTATAGAATGAAGGTGAGTCCGGCAGTGTCGAGTAGGATCATAAGATTATGAAGATCATCGGAGAGCTCGGCAATCCTGGCGGCAACCAATTCGGAACCAACGCTGATTTTGGAAGAGGCGGCCATGATTCAGAAATGCCTGGAAGAACTGCGATGGGGAGGAAGAAGACGCGGCTCTGCAACTTTTGACGCAAGGGGAAGAGACAGCGGCTTACACGAGAGCGGAAATGATTTCGTGTAGAAGGATTATGGAATTTCGATTTATATAACCCTAGGTTAATGTCGAATGAAAATAGAAATGATGGAATCATACCTTAGAAGTGGCGGTATAAGACTCGGGTTGTGAATAATAAAATTTGAATCAAGGAATAAAAATTTGAGGTCACATACTCGAGAGACTTGATATTACCCGAGTGAAGTGTTTGAGGTACTCGTGTTGGTAGGCTGGAAGTAATCGAGTAGTTGGGTTCAAGTACTCGAGAAGTTGAGCTAATGTACTCGAGTAATTATGCTGAAGTACTCAAGAAGTTTTACTCAGGTACTCAAGTGAAGTTTCACTACTCGAGTAGGTGGCTTGACTACTCGAGTAAGCCATTCTAGTACTCGAGTAGGTGACTCGAGTGGCTTATGGGGTACTCGAGTAGGTCAATCTTACCACTTGAGTAGGTCATTTTGAACTACTCGTGTACTTTACTGCTTACTTGAGTCAACAAGTTAGAAATTTGTGGAACTCCAACTTTTGACCGATTCTTGATCTCTGAGCCTTCTTGTGGGTCCATCTTGTTTAATCTTTTTTTTGAGCATTCCAAGTTCTGTTTTGAAGAACGAGAACTTGGTCTCGTCCAGCGGCTTCGTGAAAATGTCTGCAATCTGCCTGTCTGTAGTGACATATAGGAGATCTATGTCCCCATGCTCCACATGCTCCCAGATGAAGTGTTACCACAGCTCTATATGTTTTGTCCGGGTGTGCAAGACTGGGTTGTTGGCTATTGCAATTGCGCTGGAAGAGTCGCAAAATAATGGAATCTTCTAGAACTTCATGTTATAATCTTCAAATTTATTCTTTATCCATAGCAGCTGTGCACAGCAACTGCATGTAGAGATGTACTCTGACTCAGCTATTGAGATTGCTACACAGTTCTGCTTCTTGCTACTCAAGGAGATAAGCCTTCTTCCTAGGAATTGGCAAGTCCCGGAAGTGCTTTTCCTGTCGTCTTTGCTCCCTGCAAAATCTACATTTGAAAAACCTATTAGTTCGCTATCATTACTTCTTGGGTACCATAAGCCAAGATTTGGCGTGCCTTTAAGATATCTCAAAATCCGTTTTATAGCAGCATAGTGAGATTCCTTAGAGTTCACCTGAAATCTAGCACATACACATGTTGAAAACATTATGTCAGGTCTACTGGCATTAAGGTAGATCAAGGATCCAATTATGCTTCTGTACTTGGTTTCATCAAAAGGTTTCCCTTTTTAATCCTTGTCCAAAGACATTGTTGAACCCATTGGAGTCCTCATCGAGGTTGCATTCTCCATTCCGAATTTCTTAATTAGCTCTTTGGTGAACTTGGCCTGCGAGATGAAAATTCCATCTTCAGATTGTTTCACCTGAAGCCCTAAGAAATACTTCAGCTCGCCCATACTGCTCATTTCAAACTTCCCTTCCATAAGTTTTGAAAACTTCTTGCAGAGGTTATTGTTAGTAGAACCAAAAATAATGTCGTCGACATAGATTTGCACTAGCAAAATCATGCATTTTATTTCCCTAAGAAATAATGTCTTGTCTATCTTTTCCCTTGGGAATTTATTCTCAAGTAGAAAGCTAGACAACATCTCATACCAAGCTCGAGGAGCATGTATCAGACCATATAAAGCTTTATGCAATAAATAAACTTAATCAGGAAATTTAGAGTCAACGAAACCTGGAGGTTGTTCCACATACACCTCTTCCTTTATGTCACCATTAAGGAAGGCAGACTTCATGTCCATCTGATAGACGGTGAAGCCTTTGAGTGCAGCATATGCTAGGAATAACCTGATGGCCTCCATTCTTACCACTGGAGCGTATGTCTGGTCGAAGTCGATTCCTTCTTCTTGACGATAACCTTTAGCCACGAGTCTGGCCTTGTTCTTTATGATCGTTCCATCTTCATCCATCTTGTTCCTGTACACCCATTTTGTGCCGATGACATTCTTACCCTTGGGTCTTGGAATAAGTTTCCATACTTTGCAGCGCTTGAACTGATTTAGTTATTCTTCCATCGCCACTATCCACGATGCATCTGAGTTCGCTTCCTCAATCTTCTTTGGTTCAACCTGTGAGAGAAAACTTAGATATAAATTTTCATTAGTTGTACCTTTACGAGTTCTGACACCATCCCAAGTATCTCCTATGATCTGGTCCATGGGGTGATCCTTTAAATGTCTGAGCTCTAGAGTCCTTTCATCTGGATTCTATTCAATCACCGGAGTGACTTCATCATCTTGCACGATCTCTTCATCTGGATCGTCAACCTCTCCAATAGGGGTTGGAGTGGTGATCTTGATGAACTTTTCACATTTTTCTTTAGATGGTCCATCCATGCTGAGTTCTTTCAACTTTGTACCTGCATCTTCAGTAAGCACACTAGAAGAGTTGCATTGCAGCAAGCTTGTCTCATCAAATACAACATGTATTGATTCTTCTACAACCAGGGTTTTTCTATTGAATATCCTGTATGCCTTACTATGGCTACTATATCCTACAAAAATACCTTCAAAGCTCTTTTCGCTAAACTTGGTAGTATGATTTTTACAATTGTTAAGCACGAAGCATTTACAACCAAAAATTCAAAAATATGAGACAGTTGGTTTCCTGCCCTTTAGAAGTTCATAAGGTGTTTTATCGTGGTTTTTGTTTATGAGTGCTCGATTTTGCATGTGACATGCAGTGTTGACGGCTTCAGCCAAGAAATATTCCGGTAGTGAAGCATCACTCAACATGGTCCTGCAGGCCTCTATAAGTGTCTTATTCCTTCTCTCGTCCACTCCATTCTTTTGTGGAGTACGAGGAGAGAAAAACTCATGAAAGATACCCAAGCTTTCACAAAATTCTGTGATGGGCCCAGACTTGAACTCTGTTCCATTGTCACTCCTGATTTTGACTATGGAGCAGTTGTATTCATTCTGGACTTGCTTGACAAAATTAGTAAAGATGTTGAATGTATCTAACTTATGTTTCAGAAAAACCACCCACGCAAAGCGCGAGTAATCATCAACAATTACTAAACATATAATCCGTACCTCCCAAACTTCTAATTTGCAGTGGACCAAATAAGTCCATATGAAGCAGATGAAGACATCTATTAGAATCCTTGCCAATAATGCTTTTAAAGGTAGCCCTTGTTTGCTTGCCTTTTACACATGCATGACAAGGTCTGTTGGGTACATTTGTCAAAATGTACCTGATTTGAAGAAGCCTCACCCAACTCAATGATATACATCAAAATGTATTTGATGTATTTTGAGTTACTTGTGCAGGTTAAGTATTTGCAGGACTGAAGCAAAAAGTTTCTAAGTACATGTGTCGACACCCAGAGGGAAAGTGTCGACACTTAAGAAAGCTTGTGTCGACACCCAGACAAGTAGTGTCGACACTTGGAGTCATTGTGTCGACACCAGGGATGCTGAGTCGACACCAGACAGAAAGTGTCGACACAAGGAGCTGTATCGACACTCAGTGAAGAAAAGTGCAGTAAAGCTGTGTCGACACTTAGCAGCAGTGTCGACACCTAGAAGAACTGTGTCTACACCAGAAAGTGTCGACACTTGGAGCTGTGTCGACACTCAGCAAAAGACAGCAGTGACTAAGTGAAAGTGTCGACACCAAGAACAATGTGTCGACACTCAACAGAAGAGTCAGCACTTGAAGTAAGTGTCGACACCAAGAACAATGTGTCGACACTCAACAAAAGAGTCAACATCTGAAGAAAGTGTCGACACAAGACAGTATGTGTCGACACTCAGCTGAAGACTCTACACTTGAAGAAAGTGTCGACACATGGAGCTGTGTCGACACTTAGCAAAGAACAGCAAGATCAACAAAATATTCTAAGTACAAGTGTCGACACTAAGGAGATGTGTCGACACTCAGCTGAAGTCTCAACAGAAGAATCAAGTGTCGACACAAGGAGCTGTGTCGACACTCAGCAAGTATCAACACTGAAGACATGTGTCGACACCAAGAAGCAGTGTCGACACTTAATAGATTCAACACATGAAGATGTGTCGACACAAAGGAGATGTGTCGACACTTAGAAGAATTCAGCAAAATACTGAAGTACAAGGACTTGTGTCGACATACATTATCAGTGTCGACACATGAAGAAGAAACAGTGTCGAGATATAAGAACTACAACACAAGGAGTTGTGTCGACACCTTGTAGACTAGTGTCGACACTTAGACAACTTGTGTCGACACTTGGTCTATAAGTGTCGACACTTAAAGACAGAAAGTCTCGACACTTAAAGACAGTTACAGAATTTTCAAGAACTGACTGGATGACTTGACAGCTGCCATTCCAGCCGGTCTACAACACCTGTCAGAGTTGTCACAATTCAGTTATGAACCGGACCAGCCGGTTACCATGAAGAAGGCCTATAAATAGGCTTGTGTTGTCTACAGAAGAAGGAGTTTTAAGAGATTGAAGAAATAGTTGTTCAAATTATTGATCAAGTATTCAACAAAGAAGATCTTGCTATTCCTTGAAGAATCAAGTGCAGATCTAAGAAGTTGGAGAGAGAGAGCTCCATCCAAGAAATCAGCTGTTGGAACCCAGCTGAGAAGAAGGATTCAGATTGGTTTGAATCTTAAGAAGCAGAGATCAAGGATTAACTGCAGAGGAATCAGTCTTATTGTGTTCGACTTTCAAGAAGCTTTGAAGAAAGCCAAGTCAGATTGATTTTAGCTGAGTTCTTCCAAGAACTCATCAAGAATCTCACAACTTATCTCTCTTTCATCTAAGTTGTTGAGTTTATTCATTTTGTATTCATTATAACTTGTAGGATCCTTAGGGATCTGAGATTGTAAGCCTGTAATTATAAAGGCTGAGGGTAGGAGAGTTAAATCTCTAAGTGTAGGCCTTGGTGGCTGAGTGTAGGCCTTTGTGGCTGAGTGTAGGCCTTTGTGGCTGAGTGTAGGCTTTGTGGAAAAGCTGAGTTGTAGGGCTTTGGGCCTGAGGTGTAGGAACCAGTTTGGGTTCTGAGATAGTGGAGAAGTTTGGCCGAATCTAGTACACTGCTAGATAGGCGAAGGGGGAAAGTGGATGTACCCAAATCTTGGGGAACCACTATAAAACTGTGTGTCTTCTGTGTGCTGTGATTTGCTGTGAATGCTGTGTGATTGCTGTGCAAAAGTAGATAAGATTCTGTGATATAAACTGATTGCTGCCATAAAAACTTAAAAAGAATTTGGTCACCTATTCACCCCCCCCCCCCCCTCTAGGTGTTTAGGTACCATATCTTTCAAGTGGTATCAGAGGCAGGTTCCTCAAAAAGGACTAACAGTCTGAGGAGATCCTGATTGGAAGATTCAGTCTAATTCATATTACAGATTCAAGAAAATCAAGAACCATGGGTTCCTCTGAGAATCACAAGGAATTGGGATCCATGAAATTACCTATATGTAGGAAAGAGATATTTGGGATCTGGAAGGAAAGGGTAAGGCTGTTTATGGAAGCCTCAGACCTAGGATTTACATCACAGTAAAGGAAGGGCCTTATGTGCCCATGAAGATATCAGTTCTAGATGCAAATCAGAGAACCTCAAAGGATTTCTCTGAAATGACAAAGGATGAGATTGTCTTAGCCACCATGGACAATAGGGCACAAAACATTATAGTGAGTGTCATAGATGATGTAACTTTTCAGAATCTTATACACTGTAAGACAACCAAAGAGATGTGGGATACTCTTATTGTGTATATGGAGGGTTCTGAAGAAGTAAGGCAAGATAGAAAATCCTTGCTAAATCAAGAGTATGAAAGTTTTAGACAAGGAAAGGGTGATAACATAACTGAGTGCTATAAGAAGTTCTATAGAATAGTGAATGAAGTCATGTCTTATGGAAGGGAGTTCAGTAATTATGAACTAAATGACAAGTTTCTAAGGTCCCTAACTAAAGATTGGGACACTAAGATCTGTGCCATTAGAGAAATGGCTAAGTTGGGAGAAATTCCTCCACCTACACTGTTTGGCAAATTGTTGTCATATGAAATGCAGTTGATAGTAAGGAAAGAGGAGGAGAAATCAACAAGAAATGAACATAAGGAAAGAACTGTAGCTTTCAAGACAGAAGCCCCCAGAAAGTACAGGAATAAGTCACCAACTCCACCTCCAAAGGTAGTTGAATCAGAGTCAGATGAGTCTGTCAGCACAAAGTCTAAAAGCAGTGAAAGTGATGAAGACTTTGCTGCCTTCACTAGACATTTTCAGAAGTTCTTGAAGAAGAAACAGTGGAGGTCAAGGCCTTCTACTTCACAGGGAAAAGAAGACTTATATTTGAAGAAAAAGGCTTCAAAGAAGGATAGGAAGAGGACTAAATCTAGCAAGGCAACTGTTTCAAAAATAGTGTGATATTGCTGCAATAGACAAGGCCATGTTGTTGTAGATTGTCCAGAAAAGAGAAAGGAGTCTGGTGACAGGAAAAAGACTCATTTCAAAGGCAAGAAAGAGAAGTCTTTTGTTGCCAAAAAGGAGAAGACTCTGTCAGATATTTCTTCTTCAGAAACTGAGTCAGATGCTGAGGCATACATAGGGCTGTTTGCTGAAGAAGAAGAAGAAGAGTTCATGCAGATTATGGAATCTATATATGAACAAGAAGACAGTCAATGCCAAGGGCTAATGGCTTTGACAGAGAGTGAAAAAATCCTGGAACAGCCAGGACACAGTAAGGTACAAAGTTCAACTTTAAATTCAGTTTCTTGTGCCAGTACAGAATCAGATTCATCATCATCTAGTGATGAGAGTGTATCTGAGTCTGAGGTGGATATTCATCTGCTGATAGATGAATATAAAGTACTGTTGCAAGCTTACAAGAAGAGCAAGTCCCTAGCCAAAAGTCAGGCAAAGGAAATTGCTGATCTCAAAGCTGCTGCAACAGATTCTGAGAAGTTATTTGATCAAAAGCTTAATGAGATAGCCAGGCTGAAGCACATAACAGTAATTCAGATGGGTACTATATCATTTAAAAATGATCAAATCAAGAGTCTGGAGATTAATCTTCAGAAGGAGAGAGAGCTTGTCGCTAGGTTTTCTAAACCTAAGTCAGTGTTACCCATAATTGATGAATTTGTTCATCACAAGGGTAAAGCTGGACTGGGATTTACTAGACCTGCAAGGACTGAGCAGTCCAAGTCCAAGTCCAAGGGCAAAGCCCCAACACTCAACAAGTCAGTTGTAGATAAAACAGTAAAGACTGTACCTAAGCAAAGGTACAATAAGTTTGAATGTTGGTGCTGTGGCAAGGTTGGCCATTTTGCAATGGACTGTTGGCACAATGCTAGTGCCAAAGTGAGTAACAAACTACCTGTTGGAAAGCCTGCAGGTAGCTTTGTCAGGTTGCAAACTAACAAGTACCAAGGACCCAAGAATTCTTTGGGTTCTAAGGTTCATTAATATGTTTTGCAGGTGAGTCCAAGTGGCCATACCCCAACATGGTACTTGGACAGTGGATGTTCCAGACATATGACTGGAACTAAAGGATTACTAAGGGACTACATTCCAATAAAAGATGGTCCAAGAGTCACCTTTGGTGGTTCTGAAAAAGGAATCATCAAAGGATTTGGTAACATTTCTAGTAACTTGGTCACCATTACTCAAGTGGCTTATGTTAAAGGGTTGAAACACAACCTAATAAGTATAAGTCAATTAAGTGATGTAGGGTATGACATCTCATTTGTTAAAAATGGTTGTCATATCAAGAGGTCAACTGATCAAGAGATCATTTTGACTGGTTATAGGAAAAGGAATGTCTATTGCTTAGACATTATTGTTGAGAACAATGGTTCTCCAATGTGTCTTGTAGCTAATGAGACAGTCTCTCATTGTGTCAAATGGCACAAGAGGCTTGCCCATCTTAACTACAAGACTATTGGCAAACTCTTTAGCAAAGGGTTAGTGAGGAATGGTCCTCAAGTTAAGTGTGTTAAAGATGGTATTTGCTCAGCTTGTCAAAAGGGCAAGCAGACTAGATGCACCTTTAGAAGCATAAAAAACAAAGATGCTGTGAGGTGTTTATACCTCTTGCATATGGATCTCTTTGGTCCAATGCCAGTTCACAGCTTAGGTAGGAAGGTCTATACCTTTGTAGTTGTAGATGACTACTCAAGGTTTTCCTGGGTGTTCTTCTTAAGACAGAAATATGAAACACCTAGTGTCTTCCATAACTTTGTCAAGCAAATTCAGAATGAACTAGACAGTACAGTGGTCAAGATTAGAAGTGACCATGGTACTGAATTTCAGTCTGATAGCATGACAAAACTATGTGAAGAATTTGGGATATTTCAAGAATTCTCTTCACCTAGAACACCTCAGCAAAATGGCATTGCTGAGAGGAAGAATAGGACCTTGATAGAGGCTGGTAGGACCCTATTAAGTGATACATCACTACCAGAATATTTCTGGGCTGAAGCAGTTAACACTGCATGCCATGTTATAAATAGGGCTACCATCACTAAAAGCCTCAACAAGACCCCCTATGAAGTTGTGAAAAGGCAGGAAACCAAACCTATCCTACTTCAGGATCTTTGGTTGCAAATGCTTCATACTTAACAATAGGAAGTCTTACTTGACTAAGTTTGCTGCCAAGTCCCAAGAGGGAATTTTTGTTGGGTACAGCAACAACAGTAAGGCTTATAGAGTCTACAACTTATCTACACAAGTTGTAGAAGAATCTGTACATGTAGTATTTGATGAGACTAAACTTATTAAAAATGAGTTGTCTAGTAGTGTATGCAGCCTCACAGGTTTAACAAAGAAGATGGACAAGCTTACTATAGAAGAAGTACCTACTGCAAGACAGCAAGTAGAAGACAGTGGTTGTTGTCCAGTGGGAGAACTACATGTACCAATTGCTGATGAAGTTCAAGGAGTACAGCATGATGGAGATGCTGAAGAGGTTCAACCAGAAGTCAGGATGCCTCCAGCCAACAGGCATCTTAGAGATCATCAAGTAGAGCAGATTATTGGAGATCCAAGACAAGGGGTACAAACAAGGAGCAGAAACCTGAATGCAGCAATCTACTCCAGTTTTCTATCTCAAGTTGAACCTAAGAAGTTTGAAGAAGCCATACTAGATCCACAATGGACTGAAGCAATGTAAGAAGAGCTTAATCAGTTCAAGAGGTGCAAGGTCTGGGAACTTGTTCCTAAACCTAAAGACCACAATATAATAGGAACCAAGTGGATCTACATGAATAAGATGGATGAACAAGGGGTCATCATTAAGAATAAAGCAAGATTGGTTGCTAAAGGATATAGGCAAGAAGAAGGTATTGACTTTGATCAAACATTTGCTCCAGTAGCCAGACTGGAAGCCATAAGGATGTTTCTTGCCTATGCAACCTTTCAAGGGTTCAAGGTTTACCAAATGGATATCAAGTCAGCATTTCTGAATGGTAATCTTAAGGAGGAAGTCTATGTGGAACAGCCATCAGGTTTTGTTGACTCAACTTTACCTAATCATGTCTATAGACTTAGGAAAGCTTTATATGGGTTAAAGCAAGCCCCTAGGGCTTGGTATGAAACCCTATCTAGTTTCCTCATTGAGAACAAGTTCTCAAGGGGGAAAATAGATAAGACTCTATTCCTTAGGGAATCTAGAGGCAAAGTTATACTAGTCCAAATATATGTAGATGACATTATATTTGGGTCTACTGAAAGCAGCCTTTGCAAAAAGTTTGCAAAACTTATGCAAGGTCAATTTGAGATGAGTAGTATGGGAGAGCTGAAGTTTTTCTTGGGTCTCCAAGTTAAACAGACTGAGAGTGGTTTATCCACATGTCAGTCCAAGTTCACCCTAGAACTCATAAGGAAGTATGGTATGGATTCATCCAGTACCATGAAGACTCCTATGGGGTCAAGTATGTCTCTTAGCAAGGATGATGCAGGGAGACCTGTAGATGAAACCTTGTATAGAGGGATAGTTGGCTCCCTATTATACTTGACTGCAAGTAGACCAGATATCATGTATGCTACATGTGTCTGTACAAGATATCAAGCCTGCCCTAAAGAGTCTCATTTGACAGCAGTCAAAAGAATATTGAGATATCTAAAGGGCACTCCCTATCTAGGCCTCTGGTACCCTAGGAATGGTGATTTTGAACTAATAGGTTATTCAGATACAGATTTTGCAGGATGCAAAGAAGATAGAAAAAGCACTACTGGAACCTGTCAATTCCTAGGTGGGAGACTAATTTCATGGAGTAGCAAAAAACAAACAAGTGTGGCTATCTCCACTGCAGAGTCAGAGTATGTGGCTGCAGGAAGTTGCTGTGCTCAACTTCTATGGATACAACATCAGCTAGAGGAATATGGATTTCAGGTAAGTAGAACTCCACTCTTTTGTGATTCTACTAGTGCTATTTCAATATCCAATAATCATGTATCCCATAGTAGAACAAAACATATTGAAATTAAATATCATTTTCTTAGGGAGCATGTAGAAAGAGAAGATATTTTACTTGAATATGTTAAAACTGATAATCAATTAGCTGATATGTATACTAAGCCCCTAGAAGAAGCTAAGTTCAATAGATTTAAAATTGAACTAGGTATAATAAACTTAGAGTAAGTTTACAAAATTGGAAATGGCTAAGTAAAAAGGTGTCGACGCATAGAGATTTCTGTGTCGACACAGAATAGTGGTGTCGACACTTCAGGAAAAAGGTGTCGAAACATCTAGGAAATTGGTGTCGACACTTCAGAATATTAGTGTCGACACATGACATGTAGGTGTCGACACTTCCAATGTGGTGTAGACACTTAGGATTTACTCAGAATTCTCTAAGTAAAGTCTCGACTATGTGTCGAGTTATGTGGTGTCGACACATAAAAAGTGTCGACACATAAAATCTGTTGACTAAACTTGTGTCGACACATAGGTGTCGAGACATTATAAGTCAGTGTCGACACTTATTGCCTGTGTCGACACAATTCAAGTTGGCTGCCCGCCTTTTCATCTTCAAAATTAGAAAGGTATAAATAGGGTTTTGCCTTAGTCTGTCGACACGCTTTCAAAAGTTTCGAGACCAAAACTTCTGTGTCGACACCTCTCTTCTCTCCAGTCCAATTCATCAAACCCTAATGGCGCCTAAGCTAGAGGAGAACGTTAATGAAGGATACGAGCTGCTGCGCAATGCTTTCGATGATGCTGATCAAGAAATCCAGAATGTCGTAACCCTAGTAGCCGAATCAGGGTTAGAATATCTTGTTTCTGAACCTACTAAAATCTGGAAGAAAGAGGTACTAGAATTCCTCAATGGCGCTGAAGTCGACGAATCTGGATACAAAATCAAATCCAGAGTTCATGGAGCAAAGGTTAAGATTACACCAAAGAGTCTAAGAAAGGTACTTCACTTGCCAAGAATTAAAGAGGAAGCTGAGGTTACTGCTTCAAAGACCAGGGAAGCTCTAACCTGGTGTGGACTGGATCCTAAGATGAAGCTTGGATCAGTGTTTCTTAGAAAGGGCATGAACAACCAAGGAAAATTCCTTTCAGAAATTGTTGGAAAGGTAATATTAAGCAAGCCAGGAGGGCATGACAGAGTGTCTGCCTACATGTTTAGTATTATGACCAGGATTATCTTCTCTCTGCAAACTGACTGGTCTATGGTAGTTTATGAGAAGATTAAAGAAAGATTGAAAAAGCCCAATCTGGGCAGGATCATTAGTCTATACCTAGCTGGTACCATACCAGAGGTTATGCAACAGGCTGCTGGAAGCAAAATTAAACATATGAGAAAAATGGATATGAGAATTTTCTCCAGATGGGACAGGGTGTTGACTAAGGAGATGCCAACCCCTGAGAAGATAGTTTCTGAGAAAGAAATTCCACCAAAGAAGAAGAGGAAAATTGCCCCAGTGGCTCAAGAGTCCACTAGTAGTTCTGAAAGTGAAGAACAAGTGGTCTTCACACCTGATGAAGAAGACACAGGAACTGCTGTGAAGTCTCCAGCACAACAAGTAGATGCTGAAATCCAGGGGGAGCTACCTCAAGCTAGCCCCATCCACAAGGATCACATCCAGGGGGAGCCACTAGTTGTGGAAGAGCCCACTCCTCTTGAGAGTGAGCAAGCAACCAACACAATACTAGAGGTAATCACTGAACTAAATGCTTTAGATTTTCCTATAGAGGATACTGATTTGACTGATGTTCATCAGCAAACTCAGATGGATTACCAAGTCCCAGATGCTGTCATGAAAGACACATCTATTGAAGTTATAGTTACTGAACCAGTGGTTGAAGAGCCCAGAATTTCTCCAGCTCAGTCTCCACAAGAGTATACCATGGAAGATCTTTTCTTAAATCTAGATCAAGAAGACTTTGGAAAAGAAACTACTACTGCTGAAGGAGAAAATGCTCCAGTTGAGGGGGAGCACATGCAAATTCTGGAAGAGCCTGTAAGGCAAGAACCTGAGACAGCAACAGATGTGGAGACTGAGAGGCCTCCAAGCCCTAAGGAGAGGGTGGATATAGCCAGCACCTCTGCCTCTGAAGATGAGGAGATTGCTAGGGCAAAGAAGAAGAAAATTTATGTCTTCAAGAGAAGAAGTCAGAGTTATAAAAAGGCCTTACAATCTATTGCACCACAGCCTATATCACTGCCAGCACCTGCTGTTGATTATAGTGCTCTAATGATGGCAATGCAAATTAAGCTTGATGAGCAAAGGAAGGAAATTGAGAAGTATGTTGATGAAGGGCACAAATCACTACAATTTGATCTAGCCCAGGACATAAAATCTATAAGATTTGAAATGAATCTTAACAAGAAGGAGATGACAGACTGCTTCCATAAGGGTGGAAATGCAGTGGTGTACTTGGCCACACACTAGGAGAAGATAAAAGCACAAGTGGATGACATGGTTGTGAAGCAAGGTTATGTTCTTGAAAATCAGATAAGAATGAATGACAACCTTACTGCCTCCCATAATGCAATTGTCACAGAAATTAAGAACATAGCTGCTGGACTTTCTACCTCTACTGCTACTGTTAAAGCTGAATTTGACAAAGTATTTCAAGAAGAAATCACTGCTGTTAAGACTGCCATTGAAGACTCCCAGAAGGCCATATCTGAACAACTTAACAAGCTCAAACCTTTCTTTAAAGATGGAGTCAGATACTTGGATAATCAAAACACATTTCAGAAGGATGATGTCAGAGATCACATGACTAGAGAAGTCATAAAGGGGGAGAGAGTTTTAGTCAAAGCTAGCTCTGATCATGCCAAATGGATATCTAATTCCATCAGAGCTACACTGGGCTATCCTCCTCTTTGTGATGATGACAATGTTGCTGAATCTGGAATTCATCCTGCATATTTAGGAGGGGAGCAACCAGAAGTGGCTCAAGTTATCTATCCTCCTCCAGATTTTGAAATGGTGCAAGCTGATATTCATCACATGTATAGCCCAACTGAAGGGAAGTCCAATGTCATTCTAGAAAAAGTGGTTCAGCATATATCTGAAGCTATGCAAGAAGCTCTTCAGAAAGAAGAAGAAGCTCTACAGAAAGAAGAAGAAACTAGACTTTCTAAGAAGAGGTTTAGGGAACAAGCTGAACAAAGACCAGACTTTGAGCAGTGGAGTCCTACCTCAAGGAACATTATTTTGACTGCCTGGAAAGCTGCCAAAGATAATGTGCATGATAGGAACAAATGGTTTTCTAAGGCTGAATGGAGAAAACATGAGATAAGGCAGGAGGCAATAGTCCAATACAGAAGGAAGGCCAAGATGGGAAAGCTACCTCCTACTGCTCTGGAGCCTAGCAAGTACTTTCCCAAGCCTTATCACTACTTTGAGAGATAAAAGATTAAGGCTGAGGAACTTAAGAAGAAAGATCTGAAAGGCAAGAAGCATGCTGATGCAGAAGTAGCTGAAGCTCCTATTCAAGCCAGAGTTCAAGCTGGAAAAGGAATAGTCATTAAGGAGGCTGAACAGAAATAGCTTAGAAAATTTCTTAAGTTTACTATGTATTCTTTTGATATAAAACACTCTGTAAACTTGTGAAAATAAATATGACAAAGTATTGGAACAATGTGTTGTGTGATGAATTAGCTATGTGTTAAATTTATTTCATAAATGTTCTGAGATGTTCTCTGTATATGCATGTTTGTTCTATACATGTGATGTACTTTCCTGTTTACATAATCCTATCTTACATCATTTTATAATTTTATTATGAATGGTGTATATCATTGACTAAGGGTTATGACTTCTCCAAATAGGGGGAGATTGTTGGGTACATTGGTCAAAATGTACCTGATTTGAAGAAGCCTCACCCAACTCAATGATATACATCAAAATGTATTTGATGTATTTTGAGTTACTTGTGCAGGTTAAGTATTTGCAGGACTGAAGCAAAAAAGTTTCTAAGTACATGTGTCGACACCCAGAGGGAAAGTGTCGACACTTAAGAAAGCTTGTGTCGACACCCAGACAAGCAGTGTCGACACTTGGAGTCATTGTGTCGACACCAGGGATGCTGAGTCGACACCAGACAGAAAGTGTCGACACAAGGAGCTGTGTCGACACTCAGTGAAGAAAAGTGCAGTAAAGCTGTGTCGACACTTAGCAGCAGTGTCGACACCTAGAAGAACTGTGTCTACACCAGAAAGTGTCGACACTTGGAGCTGTGTCGACACTCAGCAAAAGTCAGCAGTGACCAAGTGAAAGTGTCGACACCAAGAACAATGTGTCGACACTCAATAGAAGAGTCAGCACTTGAAGTAAGTGTCGACACCAAGAATAATGTGTCGACACTCAACAGAAGAGTCAACATCTGAAGAAAGTGTCGACACAAGACAGTATGTGTCGACACTCAGCTGAAGACTCTACACTTGAAGAAAGTGTCGACACATGGAGCTGTGTCGACACTTAGCAAAGAACAGCAAGATAAACAAAATATTCTAAGTACAAGTGTCGACACTAAGGAGATGTGTCGACACTCAGCTGAAGTCTCAACAGAAGAATCAAGTGTCGACACAAGGAGCTGTGTCGACACTAAGCAAGTATCAACACTGAAGACATGTGTCGACACCTAAGAAGCATTAAGAGTGTCGACACTTAACAGATTCAACACATGAAGATGTGTCGACACAAAGGAGATGTGTCGACACTTAGAAGAATTCAGCAAAATACTGAAGTACAAGGACTTGTGTCGACACACATTATTAGTGTCGACACATGAAGAAGAAACAGTGTCGAGATATAAGAACTACAACACAAGGAGTTGTGTCGACACCTTGTAGACTAGTGTCGACACTTAGACAACTTGTGTCGCACTTGGTCTATAAGTGTCGACACTTAAAGACAGAAAGTATCGACACTTAAAGACAGTTACAGAATTTTCAAGAACTTACTGGATGACTTGACAGCTGCCATTCCAGCCGGTCTACAGCACCTGTCAGAGTTGTCAGAATTCAGTTATGAACCGGACCAGCCGGTTACCATGAAGAAGGCCTATAAATAGGCTTGTGCTGTCTACAGAAGAAGGAATTTTAAGAGATTGAAGAAATAGTTGTTCAAATTATTGATCAAGTATTCAACAAAGAAGATCTTGCTATTCCTTGAAGAATCAAGTGCAGATCTAAGAAGTTGGAGAGAGAGAGCTCCATCCAAGAAATCAGCTGTTAGAACCCAGCTGAGAAGAAGGATTCAGATTGGTTTGAATCTTAAGAAGCAGAGATCAAGGATCAACTGCAGAGGAATCAGTCTTATTGTGTTCTACTTTCAAGAAGCTTTGAAGAAAGCCAAGTCAGATTGATTTCAGCTGAGTTCTTCCAAGAACTCATCAAGAATCTCACAACTTATCTCTCTTTCATATAAGTTGTTGAGTTTATTCATTTTGTATTCATTATAACTTGTAGGATCCTTAGGGATCTGAGATTTTAAGCCTGTAATTATAAAGGCTGAGGGTAGGAGAGTTAAATCTCTGAGTGTAGGCCTTGGTGGCTGAGTGTAGGCCTTTGTGGCTGAGTGTAGGGATCCTTGCCTTTGTGGCTGAGTGTAGGCTTTGTGGAAAAGCTGAGTTGTAGGGATTTGGGCCTGAGGTGTAGGAACCAGTTTGGGTTCTAAGATAGTGGAGAAGTTTGGCCGAATCTAGTACACTGCTAGATAGGCGAAGGGGGAAAGTGGATGTACCCAAATCTTGGGGAACCACTATAAAACTGTGTGTCTTCTATGTGCTGTGATTTGCTGCGAATGCTGTGTGATTGCTGTGCAAAAGTAGATTAGATTCTGTGATATAAACTGATTGCTGCCATAAAAACTTAAAAAGAATTTGGTCACCTATTCACCCCCCCCCCCTCTAGGTGTTTAGGTACCATATCTTTCAAGGTCTATCTTTGACGTACTTGACATTTGGAGCATTACGTACTAAGTTCATTGAAAATAATTTATTAATAGTTTGGGAATTAATATGTGCTAGTCTCTTGTGTCATTGTTCACCAAGAGATGCACTATCTTTTGCTAAAAAACACACTGGTGTAGAAGAGTCTATACAAATGAAATTCAAACAAAATATGTTTCTGCTTCGAGTGTCGGATAGAATTGTTTCCATATTGTCAACAGATTTTAACAAGCACTTATCAGCGTGAAACTCAACTATGTATCCTTTATCGCAGAGTTGGCTTATGCTTATAAGATTGTGTTCCAGTCCTTCAACATAAGCTACATCTGAAAAAGATAAACTACCGTTAGTAATCATACCGTAGCCTTCAGTGATTCCTCAATCCAAACCTCCAAAGATGACCTTTGGTCCGTTCAGGACTGGAGAGAAGTTCTGAAGTAGGCTTCTAGTCCCAGTCATATGCCGAGAGCATCCACTGTCCAAATACTAGATTGGTGTTTTGGTGGCCTTTGGACATACCTGCAATCACAATCAGTTTGCCTTAGGAACCCGAATATGTTTGGGTCCTTGGTCTCGGGTTAGAACACTCCCCTACGAATATTAGCATTAAGAGTGGTCTTTCTCATATTGCCAACATGAGGTGTTGCAGCATTTCTGGGATTAAACAAGCAATTGATGGCAAAGTGATCAATTTTGCCACAACACTAACAGTCAAATCTGTTGTATCTTTGCCTTATGTTCTCCTGCTTGACCTTTTGAAGTTGTGGTCTAGTAGGGGCAGCATTCTTGGAAGAAGAAGCTTCATGATCATGGCAATCATATGATTTCTTCTCCTTTATTGACTTTTCCACAACGAGCTTTGCCTTTGGTGCTTTCTTGAAGTTGCGACCATGATTGAAAGGGGCATAACTCTGCAGACTCACTTCTTCATAAGGTGCCTTAAAGACACTTTCACCAAAGTTTCTGGGGCGAGTCCATCCTTGATAATGGGACTTTGGCTCTACATAGGTAGGCCTAGCAAAGTGTCTGTAGGATGATTCAAGATCAAACTCATTTGAAGGAAATATGACCTTTTTGAAAGAGGTCTGATCTTGAGGGGCTTTCCCCTTCTCTTTGGCCAAGGCCTTCTTTGTGGCTTTATTCTTCCGTTGGGCCTTATTTCTCCTAGAAGATTTGCTAGGAGCTTCTTCATGGCCTAATCCAGCACCCTTGGCCTTCGCTGAGAATTCAGTAACGAATCGAAGAACAGTCTTAGGCTTCAAGAAGCTATCAACAAGTATCCTATCAACAGCGAGTTGTGCTTCCAACTCTTTGATGATCTTCTCTTTTAGTTCAAGGTGCTCAAGAGCCTTGTTGTATTCTTCAATAGCTTTATTGAAGTTCTCTTTCAGTGAGTTGGCCTTGGCGACTTCCTCTCTCAACATGCTCTCCTCAGCTTTTAGAGACTTTATCTCTTTAGCTTGAGTTTTCACGAATCGGCGACATTTGTCGTAAGATATGATCAACTCCTTGTACTGGGCCATGAGTTCAGACTCATCGTCAGAAGAGCTGTCCTCACGATCATGCTCAGAAGATTTAGATTCTGAAAGAGGAGTGTGAGAGTTTACCTTCCAAGTGAACTGGGGCTCTTGTTCCTCATCTTTGTGAGCCATGAGCCATAAATAGGCTTCTTCTTCTTCACTCGACTCTGATGAGTCGGAGTCACTAAGAGTCTTGCACTTTTTGGCTATTAGGCTCTTCTCTGTCCTCTTCTTGTTGTATGAGGACTTATTTTCCTCTCTTCTTCCACCCTCCTCCTTCTTATGGGGGCAGTGAGCAATGACGTGTCCTGTGTTATTACAGCAGTAGCAAATAATGTCAGTAGAGATATGTTTGTTCTGTTTAGGAGTATACCTGTCGAGGCTACTTGAGCCTTTTCTTTGACGATCACCATCACGTCGTGATCTTCTATAAGAGGGATCCTTGCCTTTCTAGTGTTTCTTCTTGTTCAAGAATTTCTTGAACTGACGTGAGAGTAGTGAGAACTCTCCTTCAGATAGCTCAGAGCCTGAGGTACTTAGCTCTGAATTTTCTACTTCACTCACTTCTTATGCTGGAGCAAGAGGAACAACCTTTGACTTCTTTGAGGTTTCCGCCTTTAAAGCAACAGACTTCTCTTTGAATGCAGACCTGCTCTTCTCTTCTTCATCCTTTCTGGTATTGAGTTGAAGCTCTTATGACATAAGCTTCTCGGAGAGATTCTGATGGTCTGTCTTGGCTAACTTTCCAAACTCCCTGATGACACAGACCTTGTTATCCCATTCCTTAGTTAGGGATCTCAAGAACTTGTCATGAGCAACATCAATTCTCCATTAAACGGCCTGTGAAGACTCTACCATAGACCCTTAGGCCACTCACTATCTTGACGGCCACAGAAGAAGTTCTCAAATGTGTCAGCAATGGTGTCCTTGTTTCCTTGTCGGAAGGCTTCATACTTTTGATTTAGAAGGGATCTTCTATCATCCCTCACTTCTTCTGTACCTTCCATCAAGGTAACTAGAGACTGCAACATCTCCTTTGCAGACTGATAGTGGATCGGGTTTTGTAGCATGGAGTCATCGACTCCACTTGCTATTATGTTCTTGGCCTTTTTATCTAAAGATACAAGTGCTATCTCGTTTCTGTCTAGATCCATCAATTTATTTGGTACCTTTTTAGTTGGATCTATTGTGGAGATTGTCATGAAAATGTAAGGACCTTCTTCAACTATCATGAAGATCCTTCAGCCGGGCCCGGATCCATAGAGAAAGCTTCCATGAAAAATTTGATTGTCTCTTTCCACAGAGATGAGGGAGATGGAGAAGAGGGAAAGTGGAGGAAGAGGAGGGGGTGTTCTTAGTAGGAGGAGGCACAAAGGAAGCTTGGCAAAATCTTTACCCTTGTCCATGCTTGGTAGATCTCAAAAGACAGCTAAACAGATATAATCAAGGTGTTAACTTTTTATGGATCAACCTCCCCCTGATACCAATTGAAAGTATTTAGTTGCCTACCTAAATCACCTAGAGGGGGTGAATGGGTGAGATGTGCGTCTTTTGCGGAATAAAAATTGAAGAACTATGCACAGAACTATCTACCAATCAATCATAGATGAAACAAGATTTATAGTGGTTCCCCACCCTTGGGTACATCCACTTTCCCTCACCGATCTTACAATAAACTAGACTCGGCTGCTCCACTATCTCGGATTGAAAAACCAATCCTACGCCTTGGAACAATGTTCCTACAATCTCGATCCTCAAAACGGATTTACACTCAGAAGGTAAAACTTCCTACAATCTCGGAGACAAAGGCTTCTACACTCGGAGAAACTTCTACTACAAGAATGAAATAGAATGAATGTATAAATTCAAACAGTGAATCTTTATCAGATCTGCAAACAAATGGCCTGGATCTTCTTCTTTTAGACTTGCGGCTTTATCAGAGAGATGAAGAAAATCCACGGCAAAAACAGATCTTGATTTCCTTGGACTCACACGATGAGATAGAGAATCGGGAATTTAAGCGGCGATCTCGATCTGTAAGCCTTCTTGATCTGAATCCTCTGAAAACAAAAACCCTAGCCGGATGTAAACGATGAAGATCAGCGGCGGCGGCTTTCGCTTCTTGGAGAGAGAGAAATTCAGAGAACTTAGAAAGATAATCGGCTGCAAAAATATTCTTGTTCTTCTTCGAGTTTATCGGTTTGACAAGACCTTATATAGGATTTGCGATAACTGTCATAATTAGATCTTAATGAAATACATGTGGACCAATCATGTCACGGCTTATTAAGAAATCAGTCAATTTGGACTTAACGAAATTTTTCTGAAAAAGAGTGGAGTGACATACTCGAGTGAAAAAATGACTACTCGACTACTTTATAGGACTACTCGAGTGAGCTGAAGATAACTACTCGAGAGAAAGAGGAACTAAACGAGTCAGAGACTGGGAATATTTTCTAGAATGGAGATCTAGGCTACTCGAGTAGCAAAGCTAGCTGAACTACTCGAGTGAATAAAAACTAATCGAGTATATGAAACTGGCTACTCGAGAGAATAAAAACTACTCGAGTATAAGGAACTGGCTACTCGAGTAATTGACTTGGAGAAATTCTGAGGGAAGAAATTCTGGTTACTCGAGTATAAACTCTGGGCTACTCGAGTAGTAGATGAACTACTCGAGTACATGACTCAGCTACTCGAATAAATAGAAATTACACGTGACACAGATTTATGTAACTCGACACAAAGGGTTCAAACTACTCGAGTACTTATATGACTACTCGAGTAAGTTACTTGGAAAATATCCGGAGAAGTAATTATGTTAACTCGAGAACGAGAGAGAATCTACTCGAGTAGTTAACTTAGCTACACGTGAGCTAAAGCTTAACTGCACGAGAGGTAACTTTCTTACTCGAGTGCAGAGATTGTTACTCGAGTATATACTAGGTGTTTCACTCGAGTAGGTAGGGATCTACTCGAGTAAAGGCCGCGCGGTTACTTAGTGAAAATCTAACCGCACGGCTAAACAAAAATCTCTTGAAGATTAGACCGCCCTTTACAAGCCGACGGTGAAACCTGCATCAAGTCTTTTCCAATCAGTCCTAGTGCTTGAGTATGAAGTGTACCGCCCGGTCCCAATAGAGAGGCTACACATGAGTCAACACCTTGGATCACACAATGAGGGATTACATTGTATGGTCCTTTGTTTAGTGACCATTGTAGACTGACATTGGTCTACACTTGGCATTAGAATCCTGCAAATACATAACTCAACCAAAGCATCAAATACAACTTAATTCATCTTAGTTCAAGGGTGACTTCATCAAATCTGGGTTAATGTGGATACAATGCCCAACAAATGTTAGTTGTTTGCGCCCCTCCAACTACAACCAGCCCAGCGCCTCGGAAGCATCACATCCCACTGGCCCTTTGCCCTATGGGGAATGGACTTGGTTGGGCCTTTCCCCTAGCCCATCGGGCTGAAGAGGTACTTCCTTGTCATGATAGATTATTTTTCTAAGTGGTTTGAGGTGAAGGCACTGGCTAAGGTGACCTACCAGGTTATCACGAATTTTGTTTGGGGGGAGATCATATGCCGGCACGGGTTACCCCGGGCCATTGTCATGGACAACGGGCCTCAGTTTGCGAGCACTGATTTCATCAGCTTCTGCGGGCAGCTCGGGATTGATCTCAAATTTGCCTCGGTCCATCACCCTAGGAGCAACGGGTAGGTGGAGGCGGCAAACAAAGTCATAGTGAACCTCCTAAAGAGAAAAGTTGAAAACCTGAAGGGTAGCTAGGTGGAGCAGCTTCCCTCGATTCTCTAGGTCGTATGGACCACTCCCAATACGGCCACAGGGGAGACCCCCTTCAAACTCTCCCATGGATGTGATACAATACTCCCAGTAGAGTTCGAGGTCAGGATGCCTCTGGTGGTCGAGGCAGAGGAAGGCAAGGAAGAATGGCGGGCTGAAAATGAGGAGGAGCTACGACTCTCCCTTGACATGGTGGAGGAGTTGCGAGACCTCTCCGTCATCCGACAGGATGAATTAAAAAGAAGAATGGCTAAGTACGTCGACAAGCACGTCAGGGTCAAATAGTTTGCAGAAGGGGACTTGGTCTTGAAAAAGGTGGATGTAGCGGGGAGATCAGCCACTGTGGGGAATCACAACCCAAACTGGGAGGGCCCGTAAATTGTAAAGGACGCATTGAAGTCAGGAGGGTATCGCCTCCAGAATGTGGAGGGCGAGACGCTAAGTCTCACCTGGAGAGCTGATGACTTGAAACATTTTTAACCTTAAGCCATGTAAGTAATGTCCTTTTTCTAATAAAGCATCTTGACGTGCCAATTCTCCTGCAGTGATTCATATGAATACATGAAGTGTTCATTTAGTAGACCCCGACTAGATCCCGCTGCCAATCTTTCACCTAGTTGGCAGGGCTAGATGTCACTCTAGAGAGTCTACCCAGACCCCAAGCAGATCCCGTTGTCAGGCTCTCACCTACCTGGCAGGGCTAGATGTCACTCGAGAGAGTCTACCCTGACCCCGAGTAGCTCCCATTGTCAGGCTCTCACCTGGATGGCAGGGCTGAATGTCACTCGAGAGAGTCTACCCAGACCCCGAGCAGATCCCACTGCCAGGCTCTCACCTTGTTGGTAGAGCTGGATGTCATTCGAGAGAGTATACCCAGACCTCGAGCAAATCCTGCTATCAGCTCTCACCTAGCTACCAGGGCTGGATGTCACTCAAGAGAGTCTGACCAGACCCCAAGCATATATCGCTGTTAGGCTCTCACCTACCTAGCAGGGCTGGATATCAATCGAGAGAGTCTACCGAGAACCCGAGCAAATCCCGATGTCAGGCTCTCACCTAGCTGGTAGGGCTGGATGTCACTCGAGGCAGTCTACCCAGATGATGCGCTAGCGATAAGATTACCGTTCACGGCAAAGTAATAAAATGGAGGAGTAGCTTCCCCAAGTATCAATCTCATGTAGAGTGCAAGTAGGGAGTATGGATTTTGCTTTCAGAGAAATGAATGAAAGTGCTATGTAAAAATGAGGGGTTTGATTTTGGGTTTCCTATCCTAAGCAGCATTAATCTAGTGCGGGTCGTCATCACAGCGTTGCCAGGGTGAATTACTCCAAAGAGTAATAGCGGAGACAAACAAACTATCGAGGGTCGTAAACACCTCTACACAGCGCGCGCTTCTAGTAGTCACTAGAATGGCTCAAACAAAACTTTCTCTAACAAAGATGAAGCTCATCAACACACATCATGATTAAGAAATCACCATGCAAAACCATAACAAGACCTTGAACAAAACATGGTTATTAAACCTCAAGCAAACTAGCACAAGTTCAGGTTAAAGCAAATCCAAGAAAAGTGGGGGTGAAACACAACCAAGCACTCGAAGGCGCTCTAAGATTCACGACCGGAAGCAAGGGTTGTTGAGCCTCGTACTAGCTTGGTCTTTGGAAGGTATCCAGGATCCCAAAAGGCGGTCACTTCCTTCTTCATACCTGCCTTCTTCTTGTTGTGGTTGCTGATTCAGATCAGAGCGAAATACTTCACAAGTTCTTCAACTAAGTACGAAAATAGTAGATTGGATGTCGGCAATGGCGATGGTGGTCGGAGACAATGCTTTAGCTAGCTCTTTGGAGGCGAATGGGTGCCGGATCAACCCTCCAAGTAGGTGAGAGAAAAATGACGGCTGGAGGGACGAGTACCTGCTCAAAGGGGCAGAAATGGCGGGGGAAAACGGAGATGTCCCGGTCCAGAAGAAATCTACTACTTAAATAGTAAAATTAAGAAAAAATGGTCATGCACGATCTGGCGCACGACCCTGCGTGAACCGTGCTATAATAATATCCAGAAAACACCTTAGGAGGAAGAAGTGTTGACCCGTGCGTCTCCTTTGCGCACGGGCGATCCACCCGTGCGTGAAGTAATTCATACGCGTAACGACAGAAAGCTGAAATTGCAGGCAACCGGGTGTAATCGTGTGTCTTACGTGCGCACGGGTGCTTCCGCCCGTGCGTGAAGAAGACGCACGACCAACCACAGAACTGAGTAAAACCAGAAAGCTACATGAAAACTGTGTGTTTCCTTCACGCACAGTTCCGAATAAACCGTGTGTGAAGCAAATGCACGGGCTGGTCAATCTTCCAAAATAATCTGTAGAAAACGCACGACGGAAACAAACCGTGCGCCAAGCATACGCACGACCGTGTGTGTTCCAGAATTTAGAATTCTGAAATGGGGAAAACTGACCACTTGCACACAATAAAAACTCACAAAGTAGGACCCTCCAGCAATCAAAAAAATGCAATAAAAACAACTAGAACGAGCCCTGGGGAGCACTAAGTGCATACCCACAACAATTGAATGCACAATTGCGCACCCACGGGCTAGAAAAGTGCACTAAATGTGAAGCGTAGTAGGAACGACATATCAATGAAAACAATCGAAAAGTGAAGTGCAAAGTCATGAAAACCAGCCCAGATGAGTCCGCAAAACCCTATATAAATGGGACTCATCACACCCCTAGACTTACCTATTTGCGTGTCCCGAGTAAAGAAGATCCTTGCAGATTAGAAAAAGAACTAACTAACACAGTAATTATGATCCGCAATACCATGCGAAGTCGCACTCTCGCGGGCGCAAAAATATAGTAGAGAAAATTTCTAAGCATACAAAATAATTTATACTTTTCAGCCTTCGTAACAAAGATTCTATGACTACTCAAAAATAGAATCGCGGTGAATCCTCCGGTCACACGTAGGGAGAAAATAGACTAACCGTTAAGGCGAGTATTGCCAAAGATCGGGATTCGGGACAACCTCCAAAGGAATCCACCAATGTCGGTGACCATATGCTTGCCCGTTCGCACTCTCTCGACGACACTAGTTGCTATAAGAGTGAGTCCGTAGGACTTTGGGTAGTAATGGGGCTTGGGTTAAGGCGAGGTAATCAAGGATAAAAATGAAGGATACGCACATAACCCAACTGAGCTATCATAAAAGGAATCCCTCTGCCAAGCCAAATACACGCGGGTACACCGCACCCCCAGACTTAATTTTTCCAAATATGGGTCTGTGCACCTCCTAGTCCAATTACAATCTCCCCTCAATTAGAATTTTCAATTATACTTTTTCTTTTCTTTTTCACAATTACTTTTTTATATTTTTTTGAATCATTTTTCACTTTGACAAATTCAGCAAATGAAAACTCTTGAGCACATCCAACAATTCACAAGTAATATCACCACATCAACACCCCAAATGAAAATGTAAAACACTAAAGCTCGACTTGGGAGAGCGACTAGGAGCGGCTTTGAGGCTTTGGTGAAATAAAAGTGGAGTTGAATCAAAGGAGGGGTAGGCACAATGGGGCTAGCGAGGATAAGATGTTTGGAAAGGGTACAAAGCTCAACCTGGCCAAAATGATGGCCTACATCATGCTCACGCTTAACTAACCATGCGCTAATGGTTTGAGAGTAGTTTGGGGCAAGTTCTTAGCCAACGAGAAACACTACCCATCCTCCCGACTCAAGCAATACAAATCTAACGGCTGTCTACACACATCCCTAAGCTACCGTCGGATTCACACCGGATTCAACAATTTTTGAGTAGAATAAATAGAATTTATGCAATTAGAAAAATATAAAACTAGAAGCATGCAAAAAAATAATTCTACTCTAATTTCTACATGAGACGGGAGCACTCGACTAGGAGCACAGTAAGGTCAACATTTTACCCCGTCTCACAATCCTATGTTAGCAAGGTAATTTTCCTAAATCTAACGAAAGAAATAAGTTTGACTCGCCATACACAAAAAGTTAAGTACGCGCTCATGTGGGTACAACGACATGCAATGCATTGAACTAAACAAATAAATTAAAAATAGCTACAGGTATGCAGATGAAGTGCACGTGCAAAGGTAACATCGACAAGCTCTCCCACATAATTAAGCTAAGAAGCACAGCAAAATATGTTGAAGTTAAAATCAAAATGAGATAAGGGGAGAAGTTACCCAGTGCTCAGAAGATGAGCATATTAGAAGATTGGCTTTAAACTTGATCAACAAGCCCACGACCCAGACAAAATCACCAGCAAGAAGAACATCTCCAACCAAGCAAATAATAGGCCTGCACACTAAAAAGCTAAACAAACAAATTAAGCGCAGCAAAATTGGGTTGTCTCCCAGAAGCCCTTTTCTTTATCGTCCTTAAAGTGGACCAAATACCTGTATTAACCGTTTTATACAATGTTCAGGTAACCACTCGATCAAGTAAGCAAACTAAGTAACCAGCGAAAGTAAAACAACTCAAGAATCCAAGCTATCATCGGGATCTTGTAACCACAGGCAGTGCACGTCCTTTTCAGTATAGCCACCATCAAACTGCTTCAAGCGGCGCCTATTCAATTTGAAAGTGTTATCCTTGTTATCTCGAATCTCAATTGCACCGTAGGGAGAATCACTCACTACAGTTTAAGGACCACTCCATCTGGATTTCAACTTCCTAGGGAACAGCCGTAAGCGTGAATTATAGATAAGAACCTGGACGTCCGGCTTGAATTCCTTGGGCAAGATACGACTATCATGCCAGCGTTTGGTCCTTTCCTTATATATGCTCGTGCTTTAATATGTGCGCAAGCGGAATTCACCGAGCTCGCAAATCTGCCCACGCCACTTACGCAACAACTCCTTGAAGTCCATGTTGAGCAATTTAGTGTCCCACAGTGCCTTGTGTTCCAATTCAACTGGAAGGTGGCAAGATTTCCCATAAACCAGTTGGAATGGCGACATCCTAATGGGAATCTTAAATGCCTTTCGATATGCCCAAAGAGCATCATCAACTCTCTTTGTCCATTCCTTTCGGTTGGAGTGGATCAATTTTTCCAAAATTTGCTTCAACTCTCTGTTCGAAACATCCACTTGACCACAAGTCTTGGGATGATACGCCAATGCACCCTTGTGATGAACACCGAACCTTTTCAGTAATTCAGTGAATTGCTGGTTGCAAAAATGACTACCTCAGTCGCTAATTATAGTCCTCGGGGCACCAAAGAGGGAGAAGATATTTTTATGCAGGAAGTGGAGTATGGTGCGAGCATCATTCGATGCAACCGCCTCTGACTCCACCCATTTGGACACATAATCAACAATGATCAGGATGTACTGCTTCCCATGCGACATGGGGAAGGGACACATAAAGTCAATTCCCCAAACATTAAATAACTCGCAGACCAACATGTTGTTCAGAGGCATCTCATCACGACGAGCGATGTTTCCATTGTGTTGACATTCGTTGCACTCTTTAACATATGTAAAAGAATCCCAAAATAGCGTAGGACAAAATAATCCGCACTGAAGGATCATGCGAGCAGTCCGTGCGGCACCAAAATGTCCGCCTGCCTCACGATAATGGCATTGCCTCAGAATGTCTTTAACCTCAAGTTCTGGGATGCAACGTCGAATAACACCGTCAGCGCAGGTGCGGAACAGGAGAGTATCCGCCCAAAGGTAAGATTTGACATCAGAGAAAAACTTTTTCTTTTGTTGATACATTAAATGCGGAGGCAATGCTTTGCTCGCCAAAAAAATGGCAAAATCAGCATACCACAGAGCAGGCGTAGCAGAAGAAAGTACGAAGAGGCCTTCATCAGGAAAGGCATCAGAAAAGGAAATTCCACGCGAAACCTCGCATCCTCCCCATCGAGTCTTGACAGATGACCAGCAATCACATTATAAATTCCTCGGCGATGTCGAATTTCAATATCATACCCCTGTAGTAATAAAATCCAATGGATAAGCCAAGGTTTGGAATCTTTCTTGCGCATGAGGAAGCGAATGGCCGCGTGGTCAGAATGCACCACCACCTTGGAAAGGACCAAATAGGAGTGAAACTTTTCAAAAGAAAAGACGACAGCCAAGAACTCTTTCTCGGTAGTAGTGTAATTTAGCTGTGCATCGTTCAATGTCAGACTCGCGTAAGCAATCGTATGGAAGATTTTATTTTTACGCTGCCCCAACACAGCCCCCACTACCACATCACTAGCATCACACATTAACTCAAAAGGCGCTATCCAATCAGGGGTTGAGAGAATCGGGGCAGTAACCAAGCGATCTTTCAAGCAGTTAAACGACCAATCACAGTCATCATTAAACTCAAACTTGGCATCCTTCACCAAAAGATTGGATAAGGGCTTAGCTATAGACGAGAAATCACGAATGAAGCGCTGATAGAACCTAGCATGCCCCAAGAAACTGCGAATGCCATGAAGTGACGAAGGAGGGGGCAGGTTTTTAATCACCTCAACCTTTGCAGGATCAACTTCTAGCCCGAGCTGAGAGACTTTGTGCCCTAGAAGAATCCCCTCACGCACCATGAAATGGCACTTCTCCCAGTTGAGCACTAAATTGGTAGCCTCACAATGCTGCAAGACCAACGAGAGGTTGTGCAATGCTCCATCGAAGCTATCACCAAATAGGGAAAAGTCATACATGAACACTTCTAAGAAATCTCCAACCATTTCACGAAAAATTGCAGTCATGCATCGCTGAAAAGTGGCTACACGATTGCACAACCGAAAAGGAAGTCCCGGAATGCAAAAGTCCCCGACAGGCATGTAAACGTCATCTTTTCTTGGTCCTCAGGGGCAATAGCCAGCTGATAATATCCCGAATTCCCATCCAAGAGACAGTAGTACCCATGCCCGGCCAGCCTTTCTAGCATCTGGTCCATGAATGGCAGTGGGAAGTGGTCTTTTCTGGTCGACGCATTCAACTTTCGATAATCAATGCAAACTCTCCACCCAATAACGGGCCTTGTAGTAAGCGGTTCGCCATTCTCATTACGGATGACAGTAATACCTCCTTTTTTGGGTACCAGCTGAACCGGACTCACCCATCCCCTGTCACTAATGGGGTAAATAATTCCAGCATCCAAAAGTTTGATAACCTCCCTTTTTTACCACCTCTTGCAACATAGGATTTAATCGGCATTGTGGTTGTGCAGATGGCTTGAAGTTATCCTTCAGTAAAATCTTATGCATGAAAACAGTGGGACTGATCCCTTAAACATCTGAAATTTTCAACCCAAATGATTTCCTATGTAGCTTTAGCAATTCAACGAGACGGCATTCCTAATAAGCCGTAAGATATGCTGAAATAATGACATGGTGAGTGTCTTTCTCCCCTAGAAAGGCATACTTCAGAGTGCCAGCAAGCTGCTTGAGCTCGCGAGAACCTTCGGAATCGAACGGGAGAACGGCCGTATGCTCGTGGCCTCCATCCCGCGCCTCATGAGGCCTTTCCAGAATGTCCATATCGTGACCCCATAACTCAACTTCATCCTCCTGAAACTCCATTGCACCCAGCTCTGCTCGGTCAACCTCCCTTGCTGCCTTATACATATCTAAAACCGTTACTTCTGATCCAAGGCGCAACGTCAACAAACCCTTTTCTGCATCAAGGATGGTTGTGGCAATGTCAAGGAATGGCCGCCCCGGAATAATGGGAGCGTCAGACGTATTCTCAATGTCAAGGATAACAAAGTCTGCCGGAAAGGCGAACCCATTAACCACAACCGTGAGATCTTCAACCACTACCACAGGTTTCTTCTTCGACCTATCAGCCAGCTGTAGAATGAAATTAGTGGGCCTAAGAACCCCAGAGTCTAGCTCACGGAAGACAGATACAGGCATGAGGTTGATAGACGCTACCGAATCGCATAAAGCCAGTCTAATCACAGATCGCCCAATGGTGCAAGCAATCGTAAAGCTCCCTTGATCTTTTTGTTTCAGAGGACAATATCGTACTGCCATAGTGGGGCAATCCTCCTGGATCGAAATACTGCCACATAACTCAAAGGCCCTATATTTGGCCAATAGATCTTTCAAGCACTTCGCATAGCGAGGCACCTGAGTCTTCAAATCCACCATGGGAATGTTAACATGAATACCCTTCAAAATATCCTGAAACTTTTGTTGCTGCCTCTACTTTCTAATATTTTGTAACCTATGCGGAAATGGGGGTTGCGCTGGCTGAATTTGAACTTCAGGTGTGAAAATCACCGACGGTTCCTTGGAAGGCACATTGGTACAATGCTCAGCCTGGCATTTAGAATGCAGGTCCTCCTGAAATGCAGGATTCTCCACCAACCTACGACTTCTGAGCTTCATAGCATTAATAGTTTCAACAAGACAGCAGACCCATAAATTCAACATCTTACCAACAACAGCGATGATGTCCTGTAGCTATTGCAATATTACGGCTTGGGACTGCCACCACTTTTCAAACCATTCCAGAAAACCACAAAAAAGATGTTTGCTCTCCCCCGTATTGTTAGGTCTGAAACAAGAGCTGCCATCCACTTCAGTCACGGGAAGCATCTTCCACAAACTACTCGAACACACCACATCAGCCACGACCCGCAAAGCATCATCCATAGTCCTGTTAAGGAGGGCTCCACCAGCGGCTGTATCGAACAGATATCGAAACAACTTATGAATACCGAAATAAAATGTTTGAAAAAATGGCACTCCAGATGTGTCCAGCCCAGAGCACCTCGATCGCAAAAGCTGAAATCTTTCCCAAGCCTCACAGAGAGACTCACCTGGAGCCTGCACGAACGCGACCAAATCTAAATTCACCTGTGTCAACAACGTGCACGAGCAGAACTTTCCAAGGAATTGAACTTCAACACACTTCCACGAAGTCAGCGCACTCGGGAATATATCGCTACACCATTGTCTAGCTTTCCCGGCAAGAGAAAACGCGAAAAGTCTAATCATAGCCGCATCCTGGATTTTCCCCGCATAGCAAAAAGTGCCACAAAGCTCCAAAAAGCTATCTATATGAGCCCTGACATTCTCTCCTTGGAACCCATGAAATAAACAATACTACGAGACAAATTTGATCAGATCCGGGGACACCTCAAAGTTATCCACCGTGTGGTTAGAGGCTAACATAATGTCCTGCATTTTGAATTAGCCTTTGGCAAAAATCGAACTGAACAATGTCAGTACAGAAAAGGATGGAATCATCAACAACATCCAAATTTCTAAAAATACATGCAATGGTTGCACTCCCCGGCAACGGCGCCAAAAACTTGATGCACTAGCGGTAAGATTACTGTTCACGGGCAAGTAATAAATGGGAGGAGTAGCTTCCCCAAGTATTGATCTCACGCGGAGTGCAAGTAGGGAGCATGGAATCTGCTTTCAGAGAAATGAATCAATGTGCTAAGTAAAAAAGTGGGGTTTGATTTTGGGTTTCCTACCCTAAGAAGCATTAATCTAGTGCGGGTCGTCGTCACCGCGTCGCCAGGGTGAATTACTCCAAAGAGTAAGAGCGGAGACGAATAAACAATCGATGGTCATAAACACCTCTATGCAGCGCGTGCTTCTAGCTGTCGCTAGAACGGCAAACACAACTTTCTCTAAAAAAGATGAAGCTCATCAACACACATCATGATCAAGAAATCACCACACAAAACCATAGAAAGACCTTGAGCAAAACATGGTTATTAAACCTCAAGCAAACTAGCACAAGTTCATGTTAAAGCAAATCCAAGAAAATAGGGGGTGAAACACAACCAAGCACTCAAAGGCTCTCCAAGATTCACAACCGGAAGCGAGGGTTATCGAGCCTCGTACTAGCTCAGTCTTTGGAAGGTATCCGAGATCCTGAAGGGCATTCACTTCCTTCTTCACACCCATCTTCTTCATGTTGTGGTCGCAGATTCGGATCAGAGCGAAATACTTCACAAGTTCTTCAACTAAGAACTCAAACAGTAGCTTGGAGGTCTACAATGGTGATGACGGTCGGAGACAAATCTATAACAAGCTCTTTGGAGGAGAATGGGTGCCGGATTAACCCTACAAGGAGGAGAGAGAAAAATAACGGCTGGAGGGACAAATTCCTGCTCAAAGGGGCGGAAATGTCGGGGGAAAATGGAGCTGTCCTGGTCCAGAAGAAATCTGCGTCTTAAATAGCAAAAGTCAGAAAAAATGGTCACAAACAGTCTGGCACACGACCGTGCATGAACCGTGCGATAATAATATCAAGAAAACACTTGAGGAAGAAGAAGCGTTGACACGTGTGTTTCCTTCGCGCACGGGCGATCCGCCCGTGTGTGAAGTAATTCACACAGGTAACGATAGAAAGCCGAAATTGCAGGCAAACGGGTGTAATTGTGCGTCTTACGCGCGCACGGGTGCTTCCGCTAGTGCGTGAAGAAGACGCACGACCAACCACAGAACAGAATAAAACCAGAAGGCTATAGGAAAACAGTGTATTTCCTTTGCACACGGTTCCGAAGAAACCGTGCATGAAGCAATCACACGGGCCGGTCAATCTTCCAAAATAATCTATAAAAAACGCACGACGAAAACAAACCGTGCGCCAAGCAAACGCACGACCGTGCGTGTTCCACAATTCAGAATTCTAAAGTGGGGAAAACTGACCACCTGCACACATTAAAAACTCACAAAGGAGGACCATCCAGCAATCAACAAAAATCAATAAAAACTACTAGAACGGGCCCTGGGGAGCACCAAGTGCATACCCCCAGCAATTGAATGCGAAATTGCGCACCCACGTGCTAGAAAAGTACACTAAACGTGAAGCGCAGTAGGAATGAAATATCAATGAAAACAACCAAAAAGTGAAGTGCAAAGTCATGAAAACCAGCCCAGATGAGTCCGCAAAACCCTATATAAACAGGACTCATCACCAGACCCCAAGAAGATCCCACTGTCAAGCTGTCACATAGCTGATAGGGTTGGATGTCATTCAAGATAATCTACCCAGACTCCGTGCAGATACCGCTGTCAGGCTCTGACCTAGCTAGTAGGGTTGGATGTCACTCAACATATTCTACCCAGACCCCGAGCAGATCCTGCAGCTAGGCTCTCACCTAGCTGGCAGGGCTGGATGTCACTTGAGAGAGTCCACCCAGACCTGGAGCAGATCTCGCTGTCAGGCTCTCACCAAGCTGGTGGGGTTGGATGTCAGTCGGGAGAGTCCTACCCTCTCTAGACGTTACTTGAAAAGTTTGAAATTTTTTCCTAATAATAGGGGGAGAAAAGTCCTCACAAGCTAGTCGGGGCTTGCAGGCTCAGCTCGGCAGAGTGGTGGCGAGTCGAGTCCACAACATCTGGTAAATTGGGCGAGCTTCGGCTGTGCATTGCACCCCCTTCAGGTTTTACTTGTGAAATTTTCCGGTTTTGGTTTGACAATCGCAAGAAAGGCAACCTGTGCGAACTGGGAGGTGGAGAGCCCAGCGCGGCGAGTGGTCCACCACTGGATTGCCTAGGGTGGGCGAGCTCTTGAGGTCTATTAATGGGATAGAGTCCTAACATCCATTCTAGAGGCGAGCTCTATCATAGCGAGATCACTCAAGGGGGAAACTCGCAGGCGAATGCATCATAGTAAGAAGGTTTAAGAAAAAGAACATAGAAAAATCTACTTTACATTAAGTATCATTTTGTTATATAAGGGGGAACTCGCCTCGACGAGGTTACTAAAATGCGGGGGAAAGAATTACATAGAAAAAAAGAGGGGGGGGGGGTGGGTCAGCTCTTGCCTCCCCCTAAACCGACTATCTTCGCCCGCCCCTCTGGAGAAACCATCTTTGAAGTCCTTCCCGAAAAGCAGTTCAAAGCTGTCCTCCTTCTTACTGGACGGCATGGATAGGAACAAGCTTGGCATAATGTCCCGGTCCGTGATCTCCTCTCAGCCCTACACCAGCACCCTCGTGTCCTTCATCTTTTGTAGGGTGCATTCAGCAGGCTCGATTGAGTTGATCCACAGCCATTCAATGACCTCAGCCTCGCCAAAGATCCTCGGCCTCTTATATGGGAACGGAGGATCGCTGCCACCCTGTGGGAAGAAGGCTTCCGCCTGGCGGATGATCCTCCAGCTCGGCAACACGAGCCTCCAGCTCGGCGGCACGGGCACGCAGCTGGTTATTCTCCTCTTCCAACCCAATGGTGTGAGCCCGTAAGTCACCAACAGCCTTGGCATCTTGTAAAACAAAAGGGTAAACAAGCTTATAACAGAGAAGACAAGAAAGTCCTAAGAAAAAAGGGAGAGAAGCAACCAGTACTCACCAGTCTGTCGGCAGCCATGGAGAGTAGGTCCACGACGATACCGAGTTTTCTTGCCAGGTCAACTTCCCTGTCCTGGGCGACGTTGCGCTTCTGCTCAGCCTTCAGAAGGAGGTGGCTGAGATTGATGCCGCGGCGGACCATCATGTGGTGCAGCTCTAGGGCCCGCTGGTGCGCTTGCACGCCCTCGTGGCCTAGCTGCCGCAGGGTCATGAGGCCTCGGCATCCTCGCACCCATAGAGGCCGAAGCCGAGTACGTAGGCATGGCCAGTGGAGATCTAGTGGCTAGTCCAGGAAGGGTGGAGGGTGGAGATGGAGACTCAGTGGGCTAGCTCATCCCATTGAACAATAGGCTCACCACGCGCGTGCCCTTTGCCTGAAGTATCCTTCAGCGAGCTCTCCGGAGACCCATACGGGGTGATTTCGGGCAAGCTCATGTATTTTGGTTTTTGTTATTGTTGTTGATGTATCGCCCGGGGGACCACCACAACCCTCTTCATCTTCTTTTACGATGGTTGGCGGCGGGGCGAGCTTGACCCCACGGGATCAGGCCATTTCTTGCTGGATGAGGTCTTGTATGATGTCAGATCATCTCGGCAAGCGGTTCCGGCAGCCATCTCGTGCGCGAGTGGTTTAGGGAATAGTCCTGAATCTTTGAAGGGCAGGTTCTTGGGAATCAATCGCTCCCCTGCATGAAAAAACTTAGTCAGAAATATTATATTGATTCGGTGAGCTGTGCAAGAGGAAAAAGTGGGAGAAATACCTTCGCCGGGAAGGATGGGGAGGAGCGTGTCGAGGCCCCTTCGGAGGAACGTGACCTCAAAGTCTTTGTGTAGGAATAATTTGTGGAGCTTAGCGTCATTATCGCACATGGAGGGGGGTCGATACACCTCCTCACCCTTCTGCAGGAGCGAGTAGGGGACGTTTTCGAGATCGCCCTTGATGAAGATTATCTTGGTCATCCAGTTGTAGTGCTTGTTCACAATCTTGCGAACTTTGAAGGAGCCACCGAAGTAGTCGATGCCATATGGAATCGCCTTGTAGGTGAAGTGTTTCCTGAAGACAATCAGAATAAACTCTATTCTCTCCTTGCAGAGGAAGCACGCAAATGCCACCATCATGGCGATGGAGTTGGAGTTTAGCTGCGCGGGCACCACGCCATAGTACTTCAGGATCTGGGGGACTTCTGGCCAGAGCGGTAGACGCAACCCCACGTCGAAATACTAGATGGGGATGGCGAGCTCGTCGTGGTAGAATGTATTGATGGCCTCTGCTCCCTAGGTCAGCACGCCTCAAAGATAGGGGGCACGTAGTCGGTTATAAACACTGCGAGCTCCCACTCAGTTGTATTCCCCTCAAAGAAGCAGTAGTCGGCAAAGTGCTGAGCACATTTTGAGTGACCGTTGGCATCGGGGTTTAGCTTACCCATGATCGCAGGAGGGTTAAGGTGCGAGTACGGGTAGGTGAAAAGGAAAGAAGAGGGATATGAAAGCAATAAAGACGGTGGGCTGGGGTTGGTGAGGGGGGCCTATTTATAGAAAAATAAATCTAAGGTCGAGCCAACCAATCAGTCTAGCTCGCCTGATCCAGCTGCCAACCCCAGCTCGCCGACTTCTGAGACCTGTCCCATCACATGTCGAGCTGAACTTGAAGGGTAATATATTCGAATAGTGAACATTGAAATCAAAAAACATTCGAAGTTATTACATTTCATGGGGGAAAATATTGTCCCAAGGAATCAAATGCAGAATAAGATAAACGAGGCAAGTTCAATACCCGCGAGTTGAGGGGTCAAGAGGCGAGTGCTGGAAGGCTCGGTAATGGAGTCGTTTCTATATACCCCGGCCTCCCATCTCTTTCCCCGGAGGTCACCACAAGTTGTGGAGCACGCGAATCCGCTCCAAGTTCCTCTGGGCGATCTGGAGGGTCTCATCGATCTCATCTAGGATCTGAGAAGGGGACATCGCCTCGCTTGCCGGGTTGCCCGTCACCTTGTCAGCGAGCCGAATGTAGTCGCGCTGCAATGCCTCATTGTCCTCCTTCACCTTGCGCGGTCCGCGAACCAGCTTCTTGAAGATTTCGAATCCCCGCCTCGTCAGCTCGTCGTTCTCCACCTCGGATCCTAGGAAGGAGTCTAACGAGCTTGGAGAAGGGAGGGGCGAGTAGCGGGTCGACTCCGAAGAACCGCCAGCCGCAGACTTACTGGGAAGAGCTGCAAAAGCAATCAATTTAAATATCAGCATGAAAGGCAAGTACCCCGGGAAAATCACGAGATAAGAACCGCAAAAGGTCAAAGCTTACTTGACAAGCTCGGCGCCCATAAGAAAGTGTGGGGTGGGGGCAGGCTCAGATTCTTACCACAGCCTGGACGATATGTTTTTGGTGAGAGGAGGTTGAAGCCTAGCATGGGGATGTCTTCAATGCCTCCCCCCGCAGTCCCGACATGAAGTTACTGTAGGGACGGGGTGCATGCTGGTGAATTCGGCCTCTACGAGTCCAGCCCCAGGGTCCCAAAGTGGGGTGACGGGTCTCCCGGGCGATTCTCCGGAGTTTTAAGCTGCGAGCCGCCGAGGGGGGTCTTGACTCGTGGCGCGGAGGCCTCACCGTCATCCTGTTGGCTGTCCGAGTCGGTGCAAAGGTCGACGATGCTTTTCTCCTTCTCAGGAGGGCGCAGAGTAGAGGAGCTAGCCCCGTACTCCAGGGTGGTTTTCAAGTCATCAAAGATAGGCTCAGTCGCTTGGGGAAATGGCGTTTCCCTCTTAGCATGATTGGGTTCAACCAAACCGCTCTGCGAGATGCTATGAGGAACCGCAGTCAAGCTGGCAACTCGAGCAGAGGAAGCCACGCGAAATCGGGCGAGCCTCTATTGGATCTCTTTGGGGATGGGAATCTAGGCAGGTTTTGAGCAAAGGGAATGGAAAAAGTCACCCAGGCACGCCGACGTATATATATAGCCACTGGGGGACCCCACCCGAAGATTCTCTCTAGCACCTTCTTCACTTGTCGAACACTTGGTGTTGGATGATTCTTTCTAATATTTGCTAAGCTCAAAAAGAGCGGGAATTGTATACAACGCCCTATCCGGCGAGTAGGGTCGCCAGGAGCCAGACCGGCAGGATCAAGTAGTCCAAGTACAGGTCGAGCCCCCTGGGGACTAGATCTCGGCAACCCCCAACTCGCCTGGGGAGGGTGGAATTACTAGGGGCAAGTAGAGCTGGAGGACTCGCACTCGCCCCAGGCGAACCCGGCGAGCGGCAGGCGAGTAGGGCTAGCTGGGCCCGTACTAGCCAGGGCCTAGGGACAGGCGGCGAGTGCCAGCTCCATCGAGCACTCGCCGCCCCAAGCAAGTCGACGTCTCAGGGACTGCTCGCCCAGTAATTTATGGTACTTTTTACCATTTTGCCCTTGCTGGCCTACCTATAGCCTTTCAGAACAGCGGAGTTACATTATTAAAAGGCCAGCCTAGACTGCACATAGATGTTTGGAACAACGGAGGTTGGCTATTTGCAGGCCATTTTCAGAAATCTATAAATAGAAACCAAGGGGTACCTCAGAAGGCATGCTCACTCGTTCCCCAGTCTTCTAGCGCTTTCTGATGTTGCCTTAGCTCGACACTTGGCTAAGGAGGGGAAGCGCTCTAAGATCTTCCGGGTGTGTGGTGGGATCTCCACGCCAAGTACTTTGGGTCAGTTCCCTTTTCTTTTCCTTTACTCTTTGTCTTGTAGAAGATAAGTAGGTGTGCGATCACCCCTTCCCCAAGGGTGAACTCCACAGAGACCGAATTTTCGATTTCAACAGTTGTGATGTCTACTTCTTGTGGTCACACTATATGTTGCATCTCAAATAATCAGTTCCCTTGGATGATCCCTTAGATGTCTGTCAGCAACTAACAATGTGACCTCTTCTTTGAACAACTTCATATTGTTACTGAGTCTCTTCTTCTGGTTGTTCCTGTGGAAGCACTTCCACAACAATGTTGACTCCATTTTGTATACATTGTCTTGCTGGAATTGAGTCTTTTATTGATAGCTTCTCTAGCTTCAAGTCTTCTCCTATTGTGCTTGATGTACCTAGCTTATCATTGTAATACATAGAACTTTCATCAAATGCAACATGATAAGACTCCTCTACAACTTGATCCCTCAAGTTGTAGATCCTATATGCCTTACTGTGGTTACTATAACCAACAAATTTGTCTTCATAGGACTTTTTAGTAAACTTAGTAATGTATATTTTTCCAATTATTAAGGACAAAACATATGCATCCAAAGATTCTGAAGTAGGCCAAGTCTGGTTTTTTGCCCTTCATTAGCTCACGAGGAGTCTTATTCATCCTTTTATTGATTGAAGCTCTATTAAGAACATGACATGTTGTGTTAATAGCTTTAGCCCAGAAATATTTTGAAAGAGAAGAATCACTCAGTATGGTTCTTCCATCTTCAATGAGAGTCCTATTCTTTCTCTCATCAATTCTATTTTGCTGAGGTGTTCTTGGAGAGGCAAACTCTTGCTTAATCCCAAGTCTTCACAAAACTTTGTCATGCATTCAGATTAAAACTCAGTTTCATGATCACTTCTGATTTTGACCCCTGAACTGTTCAATTCATTCTGTATTTGTTTGACAAATGTCTTGAAGACATCAGGAGTTTCAGACTTTTTCCTCAAGAAGAAAACCCTAGTGAATCTGGAATAGTCATCAACAATCACAAAGGTGTAGACTTTCCTTTATAGATAATGAACTGACATAGGACCAAACAAGTACATATGCAAGAGGTATAAACATCTCATAGAGTCTTTGGTTTCAATGCTTTTGAATGAATCTTTAGTCTACTTGCCTTTTTGGCATGCAGAGTAAATGCTCTCTTTAGAGCATTTAATGTTAGGACCATTTCTCACTAGCTCTTTGTTGAATAACTTACCTATGGTCTTATAGTTCAAATGTGTTAGCCTCTTGTTCTATTTGACACAGTGTGAAGCTTTCTCATTTGCAACTAGGTATATGAGAGAGTCTGAATTTAGACAAACAAAATTTAAACAGTACACATTCCCACACCTAGTGCCGGTCAAAATGACCTCTTGGTCACCTGACCTCTTTCTATGTCACTCATCCTTGTGGAATGAAATATTATAGTCAAGATCACAACGTTGGATTATGCTTATAAGGTTGTGTTGCAACCTTTCCGCATAAGTTACTTTGGTGAAAGTGACTAGGTCATTTTAGATCTTACCATAACCTTTGGTAATCCCTTTGTCAGCTCCACCAAAGATCACCTTTTGTCCATTCTTTACTGGAATATACTCCCTCAAATTGCTCTTTATTACAGTCATGTGTCTGGAACATCCACTATCCAAGTACCAGATAAGTCTATCTCTGGTGATTGGACATACCTGTAAAATAAAAGTTTATTTTTCCTTAGGAACCCAAATTATCGGTGCTTGTTAGCTGGAGCTTCATTGAGACCACCTGAAAATATCTTAGCTGGATAAACGTTCCGTCCATGAGACATAATGTGATTGAACCAGCAGTCCAGGGCAAAGTGTCTAATCTTCCCACAACACCAGCACTCATATTTATTGCACCTCCTCTTTTGAAGGAACACTAGGAACTTTATGCTGACATTCCTTAGGATATGAATCAGCAAACTTGATAGTTGCATTTTGACTGGGAGCTAAATGATTGTTTTGTCTCTCAGTCACAACAGTCCTCCTTATAGCAAGCACATTAGGAATAGCTTTCCTATTCATATATGACTTTGGTCCTAATGGTCCAGACTTTTGGATTTCTTTTCCTTTAGTCTGAAACATAGGTTGTGGCATGACTGGACACTTTTGTCCTGTCAGCTTTTTGCCTCTTCTTCTCTTAGGTTTAACATAACCAAGTCCACTTCTAGGAGTTCCTAAGAAGGTATCAATAATGGGGAGCACAGTTTTAGGTTTAGAAAATAGCTGAACAAGCCTTTTCTCATTCAGGAGTTTGAGTTCTATCTCCTGAATGGTTGCATCCTTTTGGTTTATCAACATGATTTGATCATCGAAGATCTTTGTTATCTTAGCCAACTGTGAACTTTGAAGACCAATCTTCTGAGTAGCCATCTTATGATGGTACTCAAGACCTTTTAGTGATGTAATCTCTATGACTTGTTCTTTGACAAGCTTCTTGATCTTTACAAGAGCTTCCAACAATTTTCCAGATTTACCTGTGAGTTGTTGCAGATTAGTCTCAGAGTTGGACTTATGTGAATCAAATTTTGAGTCACATGAGTCTAACTCATCCACAGTCTAATGAACAGAAGTTGTAGAACAAATAGAATTATCAATGATTACCTGAGTATCCTGACATTCACAAATTTCTGTTTCTGGATTATCAGACAGTGCCATCAAGTTAACCTCTATATCATCTTCGGAGTCACCATGGGGTGATAAAGTTGTGGAGTTATTGCCCTTGTATATGACCTCTCTGATAAATTCCTCTTTATAGGAAAACAATCGAATATGAGCATATTTTTCATCTGATTCAGTTGAATCTGAATCACTATCAAATAAGGTCTTTGGCTTCTTTACTATTAGACACTTTTCTGAATTTTTATCTTTGTAGGACTTCCTTTCCTTGTACTTCCTGTTCTCCTTTCTTTTTATTGGACAGTTAACAATGACATGTCCAGGCCTGTTATAGAAATAACAGATAATGTCAGTCTTAATTTATTTATTCTTGTGTGAATCATATCTGACCACAGATTTATCTTTGTGTTTGTCTTTGTTTTTACTAGAACTTGGTCCAGATGATTTCTTCTTATTCTATTGCTTCCTTCTTCTCATCATCTTCTTGAATTCCATGGTGAACAGTGTCAATTCATCATCTGATAATTCTTCTGATGAAGAACTGATTCCAGTGCTAACTATATCCACATCCCTTCTTGGTGATGATGAAATTTTTCTTCTCGCCTTCTTTGATGTTTCTACTTTGAAAGCCAGATATCTAGTCTGATTTGAACTTTTGGAAGATTCAGCTTCAGCTTTTCTTGAATTTAACTGAAGCTCATATGACAATAGCTTCCCATACAAATCCTGGGGTAACATGTTTCTTAGATTCCCCATTTCTCTTATAGCACAAATTTTTATGTCTCATTCTTTGTTTAGGCATCTCAGAAACCTATCATTAAGCTCATAGTTTGAAAATTGTCTACTATAATTCTTTATGTCATTGACTATTCTAAAGAACTTTTCATAATATGGTTTTATAGAATCAGTCTTTCCTTGTCTGAATGCTTCATACTATTGGTTGAGTAGAGACTTTCTATCATCTCTGACTTCTTCTGTTCCTTCCATATATACTATGATAGTGTCCTACATCTCCTTGGATGTTTTACAATGGACCAAATTGTTGGAAACCTACTTGGGATTTGGGTTAGGTTCACTATTAGGATTAATTTGATGACCCAACATGTATAGTCTAGGGTCACAGGTTATTTCCAAGGTCAAGGTCAGCAGCACTTACTTAGATTATTAGTACCCTCCTTCAGAAGACTTTAGAGACGGAAGACTTTAGAGGAAAACCGTTAAAAAGAATGCAGAAAAGTCGTTCGATGATAGCTGAACTCAGCTCGACGATCGTCGATCTCATATCGACGAACTCAGAGTTCTTTCTCTGAGTTGAGCTCGATGAAAGTCAAGCTGAGATCGACGAACTGTGATCTCATATCAGAATTTTAGCTCAATGAAGGACTATCTCAGTTCGACGAACTTGGATCTCAGGTCGACAAAATCCTTGCTTAGTTCGACTAACTCCTTCCAGGTTCTGTTTGACTAATCTTCTCTGCAGTTTCTCAGTTCGACTATAGCAGTTTGATTTCAAATTATATTATATTAAGACAGTAATACTCTGATAATTAATGCTCAATATTCTCAATAATATAGCCGTTACCTGACAGTATTTATTATGGATTTCATAAAGTTATTACTCTACCATATTTTCTGGAACAGTTAGGGAAATGCATTAAAACTAAATCTGTCGTTCCAACTCCCAAAATTTATGCATAGGATTTCAAGGAAAGAATTTAAAATTCAAATGTTTTTGAATCTGCAATCAATATATATAAAGTGATTTTTTTCAGAAGATTGCAAGCAATTAGAGAAAATCAGTAATTAGTCAACAAGATAGAACACAACACAACTCTCGTATACACAGAGTTCTTCTTCATCTGCTTTAGGCTTTTAAGAGACAACAAATCAAAATCAGTCTAAAAGTTTGCTGAAGAGCAACATCACTTTGAAGGCCTACACCTTGAAGCAAAGCTTCAACTCCTGATCAGATCCATACAACTCAGGGGGACCTTTGACATCATCAACAATCCATTAGTCTTCTCAGAGATTTGAGACAGAGAAGACAAAATCATTTTCATTTTTTCTTTCACTGTGTACAAGGTTTTAACTCCCTTCAAAATTTAACCTTTGGTTCACAAGTCACCTGATCAAAAGACTTGGGATTGGTTTTTGGGCACCTGATTAAAATTTCAAAGGGTTGCTAGATCTCCCTTATAAAAATAGATCTTCTGGTGATAGGGCACTTGATCAAAAACATATGGTGGCAGGGCACCTGATCAAAAACCTATAGTGGTTTCCTACTAGGGTGGTAGAAGAGTGGATGTACCCAAGTTTATTGGGGAACTACTATAAATTTCTTGTGTCGTCTGGATTGCCTTTACTTGTTTTATTTGTGTGTTGTGTTTTTTTATATATACATATTTGTCACCTACTTTAATCCGCTGTAAAAACAAGTTAATAATTTTTTAATATACACTATTCACCCCCCCCCCCCTCTAGTGTAAAGGAGATCTATCCCACACTTTTAATTGGAATCATAGGGACATGTTACTTGGTTCTACAGGCTAACACCTGAACCATAAGATATGATAGTGTTTCTCTTTACCTAGTAGTTTATAATGGCACAAAATAAAGAGTATTCAAGCACCAGATCTCTAGTGTGCAATATGAATAAGTTTTGCACTTTGGCAGACAAGGATAAGACTTTACATGAACTCTATTGATGAGGACATTTATAATTCTATCTTGACAGGACCACCACTACCAGTGGCAACTACAAGTACTAGTGTAGTGCCACCACCTGAGTGGACTAAAGAACAGAAGTAGGCCAAGATTGTTGATGCCAAAGCAATGAACATTTTGGCCTAGACTATGTCTAATGATATATTCCAGAAAGTTGATGAATGGTCTTCAGCAAAGGAAATCTATGATTTTCTCAATGCTATGGTAATAGGTTCTGCAGATGACAGAAAAGACAGGAGATCATATCTGATCTCTCAGTATGAGAACTTCAAGAAGGAAGAAGCAGAATCAATTGCTGACATGTACAATAAACTCAGCCTCATAATCAATGAGCTGAAATCATTGGACAAGAACATCTCATTGACAGAGATAAATGATAAAATCCTTATGTGCTTCTCTAGCACATAGGACTCTACGATCTGGCAAATCAAGAAAACCAGAAGCCTAAATGAAATCTCTACTGAAACTTCATTGGGCAAGCTCAAGTCTTATGAGCAGCTCATCAAGACCAGAGAAGCTGAGCAAAGGACTTCATCATCAGGAAGGAAAGAGCAAAGCACTGCATTTAAAGCATCTGAGGAAGCAGAACCTCTTCTTGATAATGAAGAGTTGATTAGTCTATTGGCTAAGAGATTCTACAAGATGGCTAGGAAGGATTTCAGGGGAAGATCTTCCAGAAAAGAAGATAAGCTAAGGTATGACAAGCCTCCAACTAAAGAAATAGTTTGTTATGGATGCAGGGAACCTGGACACATATTACCAGTGTGTCCAGAAACTCAGAAGAAAGATAACGAAAGGAGAAAGACTCTAAGAAACATTCCAGCAATCCCTCCTCTAACAAATACAAAAAGAAGGAGAGAGGATTTGTTGCTAAAACCTGGAGTGACTCAGAGGAAGAGTCTTCATCCATCTCTAGTGATGATAAAGAAGAGTCCAAGGCCAGAGAGGTCTACCTGATGGCAATAAATGCATCTTGTAGCAACTCTGAAGCTGTTAATTCAGAAGCTGACAACTCAGAAGATGAATCTGTATCAGAATGAAAGTGAAGGATAAATCTAACTAAACTCTAGGGGGGTGTGAATAGAGTATTTTAAAAACTTATTAACTTATTTTTATAGCGGATTAAAGTAGGTGATATATATATAAAGGGAAATATCATAGCACAAAAAATAAAAAAATAAAGACACAAAAAGACGACACAAGGAATTTATAGTGTTTCCCCAAAATCCTGGGTACATCCACTCTTCTACCACACTAATAGGAATGCACAATAGGTTTTTGCTCAAGTGCCCTGCCACCACAAGTTTTTGATTAGGTGCCCTGTCACCAGAAGATCTATTTTTTTAAGGGAGACCTAGCAACCCTTTGAACTTTTGTTCAGGTGCCCAAAAACCAATCCCAAGTCTTTTGATCAGGTGACTTGTGAACCAAAAGGATAACTTTTGAAGGGAGTTAAAACCCTGTACATAGTGAAAGGAAACTGTGAAAAGATGTTATTTTCTCTGTCTCAAATCTCTGAGAAGACTAGTGGATTGTTGATGATGTCAAAGCTCCCCCTAAGTTGTATGGATCTGATTAGGAGTGGAAGCTTTGATTCAGGGTGTAGGTCTTCTTTAAAAACTTCTTCCTCCAGTAAACATTTCTGAGAGATGTGAACTTTTGGTCTCAAATTGAAGATTTGTTGCTGGATGAAAATCTTGTAATAGGTGATGAAGAACAAGATTTATCTGTATCCATGTCTGTTGTTGACTGATTACTTATGTTCTCTTCTTGTTCTCTAATTCTTCTTTAATCTTTTGAAAATCACTTTATATATTGATTGCAGATTCAAAAGCATTTGAATTTTAAATTCTTTCCTTGAAATAATCTGCATAATTTTGGGGAGTTGGAACGAGTAATTTAATCTTGAATGCATTTCCCTAACTGTCCCAGTAAGTAAGGTAGAGTAATAACTCTATGAAATCCATAATTAATGATGCCAGGAAATGGTTATACTCTTGAGAATATTGAGCATTAATTATTAGAGTATTAATGTCTTAATATAACTTAATTTGAAATCAAACTACTATAGTCGAATTGAGAAACTATAGAGAAGATTAGTCGAACAGAACTTGAAAGGATTTAGTCGAACTCAACAAGGATTTCGTAGACCTGAGCTCCAAGTTTGTCGAACTGAGATAGTCCTTCGTCGAGCTGAGCTTCTGATATGAGATCACAGTTCATCGATCTTAGCTAGACTTTCATCGAGCTCAACTCAGAGAAGGAACTCTGAGTTCGTCGATCTGAGATCGACAATCGTCGAGCTGAGTTCAGCTATCATCAAACGGCTTTTCTACATTGTTTTCAACTTCTTTTCCTCTGAAGTATTTTGTCTCTAAAGACATCTAAAGGAGGGTATCGACAATCTAAGTATGTGCTGCTGACCTTGACCCTGGAAATAAATCCTATGACCCCGGACAATACATATTGGATCATCTAACCAATTCTAATAGTGAACCTAGCCGAAATCACAAGTAGGGTTCCAACAATCTCCACCTATTTGGGTCACGTCACTATAAAAAATGAGAAAATCAAAAAGCAAGAAAAATATCTGATAGAATCATAAATCATTCAGCTGATATGAACAAATGTGCCTTCTGAGTATATTACAACAATAATAAAGTTCAAAATTTATAAGCAGAAAATTATAAATTTTTCTTTGGAGCATCTAAAGAATGGTCTGAAATAGGTTTTGAGAAAACCATTATTCTTTTGGGGTCCTATGCTTCTCTTTGAGTCATTTTCATATCCTCAGCATCAAGAATCTTCATTGATGCCAACTCTAGGCACTGCTGCCTCTAGTTAGAGATGCTTATATTCATAAACATTAAAAAGATTCTTTACCTGATACTTTTCTAATTCCTTATTTATATAAGATGACATTGTTGAAAACTAAGAAGAATCCTTCACTTTAGCTTTGGCTTTCCTTATCTGAGAGAGAGCTATCAGCTCATTGAACCTGACCATTCTGAAGTTAGGATCCAACTCTGGATCATAGGTTGGAGATAGTGGCCTTTCTAGGCTTAATTCTTCTTGCTGATTACTTTCAGATGTCTGTTGTTGATTGCTTTGATTTCTTTGTTATTATTTGCAGCTCTATGATCTGTGCTGCTATTTGCTGCTGCTCGGAGATGGTCTAGAATGATAAGAAGTTATATACCTTTGATATTGTGAAACACTTCCTACTGATCCTACTGTCGGAGGAGGATTAGGAGGACCTCTCCTAAATTATGGGGGTGGAGAGTATCTCCTACACTTCTTCCTAGCTTTCAGCTCATTCTTAGAGTACCTAATCCAGTGAGGAGTATCTAGAGTGAGGGTAATATTGTGCAGAATATAATAAGGTGTATCTACTATAGAAGAAGGTTTAGGAGCAGCCATGGAGGGAACCTTCTTCTTAAACTATCTCTTCTTATTACCAAAATCTTCTGGATTATCTGATTCAACATCATTATCATCAAATTCTTAAGCAGGATTATCATAGAGAGCTTCAATTTGTTTTAGCATTTCAGCAGAAATTATTGGAGGAGCCTATGGCTATATATTTGTATGTATTATTTCAGCCTGTGGCTTTACAACTATTTCTTCTGTATTTACCTGTACATTAGTATCTATTGTATCTATGACTTCAAACATAATATCATCCATATCTGGCATGGGGTATTCACACCAAGCAAATGTTTATGGGGAGAAAACCTTTGGCTCTATAACATTTATCATATTCCCAATTGTTATAGTCTTAGAGATTGAAGAGATATTAGTAGGAATAGTACTGAAACTGGATCTAATCTCTTCTAAAACAAAAAAATCTACTGGAGCAGTATTTTGCTAGGTTGAACTTCAAAAATAGATATTAAGGAAGATAAATCAACTATATTATTAATGATAAAATCACCAACAGTGATGAATTCTGTTGTTGTTGCTTCTGTTATACAAACTATTTCAATATCAAAAATTTCAACTACTGCTGCTATTGTAATTGCTATTGCTGGAGTTTCTTCATTAATTTATGGAGTTGTTGCTGCTACTGATGGAGCTTCTTCATAGGACATCTCCCCCTGCCTAGGTTCAGAGAGACCTGAACCTAGGCCCCCAGAAGAAGGGACAGTGGAGGAGGAAGCTAGCTTAGCAGAAAGAGTGGAAATAGAAGCAGCAAGAGGGTCAATAGCCTCATCTATCAGCTTTTTCAATGTCGGGGTAATGAATTCAAGAATGTTAGCTAATATAGAAGAAAATTAACATACATATAATCATTTGGATTAGTAGATGTTGAAGGTTGATTGGCAGTAGTGGAGGATAGCATAGATCAGGTTAGATAGATGAGAAATGAAAGTTATTTAACTGAAGGTTAGCTAATCATCTAGAGGGGGGTGAATAGGATTTTGAAATTTTAATTGAATCTTTTGCTGATTTCTAGTTTTTCTCTCTATAGCTTATCCTTAAATCCTGCAATAAGAAAGATAATAAGCATACAACAAACACATGAAGATTTATAGTGCTTCCCCAATTGGGTACATCCACTTTCCATCCCACCTATCCAACTAATTTGTTGGACTAGGCAAAAACTCTACTACTATGCTCCTCAGAGCTTACACCTCCAGCCCTCAGCCTTACAAACAGGTTCACTTCAGAACCCAAACTCAAAACCACAAGGGTTCCTACCTCAGAGCCCTACAGAGCTCCTACAACTCAGTGATCCCCTGATCACCTACCTCGACCTTATTTCTAAGGCCTACAACTCAGGCTCTTCAGTCCTACAGCTTCAGGCACACAACCCAACTTTCAAAGTGCTACAACACTCCTACAACTCGGTACACTTCCAGGTACCTACAACTCAGCCTCCTCCAAGGCCTATAACTTAGAGACACACTTGTCACCTATAGCTCAGTGACTTTTCAGTCACCTACCTTAATCACAAGGCCCTAAACACAGGCTGGGAGGACAACCCTACCTCAGATCCACACTTGGATCCTACCTCAGAGAGAAACACTCTCCTACCTCAGGCAAATTTGCCCTATAGCTCAGATCCACACTTGGATCCTACCTCAGTGACTAATTAGTCATTTACAACTTAGGCACAAAGAGACCTACACTCAGATTCAGATAAACTTAATCCTACAGGAAAATAACACAAAGTGTAAAATAAAAATAAAACACTTGACTCAGAGAAAAATCTCTGAGTCCACACTGTTGGACTGAGCAGATATCAGTCCTACTCTCTCCTGCTGTAGAAGGGATGAGTCGTTTTCTATAGCTATCTTGTCCTCTACTGCACAGGTGAGTAGCTATCAGCTTCTTTGTTTAGATATGAATGATCTTTCTAAACTTGAAGAGAATCAGCTATCTTCTTTTGCCTTCAGGCTAACTCTGATGGACTTGGTTTGAAAGCTTGTCAAAGAAGATGAAGTCCAGCCGCCTCTTCTTGTCGTCCTTAACCCTAATCTCCGTTTCTTTTTCCTTTTTATATATTCATTGATTTGAATCAATGACACAATTGCGTGTGTGCCCATCCAAGGATTTGTAAGCGCCACCTTCATCAGAAAATGATAAAACATCTTTCAGTGCTTCTGCAGCTTTCCCGCAACGGCTTCATGCAATTTTGAATTTGATGATGTCAGCAGTGGTTATCATCATCTGGACATAGAAAATATTCCAGAATTTCATAAAGTATTGAGTGATGTTAAGTCACTCAATGCAATTTGTCTTGGCTCTCTGTGTTTCTGGACTTATTAATTTTCTCTGGATTTGTCTCAGCGGTTCTGTCTCAGCGGTCTCAGTGGTTTCTTATAACAGCTGAGAGAAGCTTTTGTCTCAACGCTTTCTTCTCAGCAATCTCAGCGCTTTCTTCTTAACTGTTAAGATAACCTTCTTCTCAACGCCATCTTCTTAGAGGTCTCAACGCTTTCTTCTCAGCTATCTCAGCTGTCTCAATGCTTTTTGCCTCAGTCACTTTTCCTGGATTTAGCTACGTTCGATGATTTGTGTGCTAAGCTCGACGAATTCTGATCTTCTCAGCGGACTCAGTGACTTTTGCCTTAGTCAATTTTTCTGGCTTTAGCTTTATAACTGTTGAACTGCGTTCGACGAATTGAGTGTTGAGCTCGAAGAATTTAGTCTGAACCAAGCATCTGAAGGATGAGCTGAACTCGACGAACTGTGAGCTGAGTTTGATGAATTTAGTCTGAACCTCAAGCTTCTAAATGGGTAGCTAAGCTCGACGAACTGTTAGTTGAGTTTGACAAACTACAAGTTGAGCTTGACGAATTTTGAGTTTATCAACAAACTCATTTCCTTCACCTGTCCAATAATGGACTACCTGCATGCATGAACTAAAACACACATTAAATACATTATGTATGTATGTCATTGACTCGTTTAACTTTGTACAAATTTGGGATATTGGGAGCAATAGACCCAACAATCTCCCCCTATTTGAAGATGTAAAAACTATGATTATTAACATAGGTCATTGACAACACAACATATTCATCATAATAAGAAAATTGTAACATAATATTATTAGAGTTACACATTTCTCCAACCTGTGGAGAATTACTTGCTCCTTACTCCCCCTGGCATGTAGCCACCCTTGCTATTCCACCTATCTATTCTTCTTACCCCTTAACTATCAACTATCCTCCCCCTTTTTGACTTCTGCAATAGGGAGCATTCTGTGGTGTTTTTCTCCCCCGATTTGTCTAGAGTAGATTTTCCACTTTGACTCAATCCAGTTCAGTTATCTTCATATTCTTTAGAGCTATCTCCCCCTCAACAGTTGCCCACTATCTTTATAATATGGAAGAGCATGTTCTACCTACAAAATACACAATGCAGCATAGGGTAGAGGAGAGAATTGAAGCTACACAAGATTCAACATACCTAATTCAAATTTGAAAGTGTTGAACTTGGCTTCATCTAGTGGTTTAGTGAAGATATCAGCCACTTGCATGTCTGTGGAGACAAACTCAAGGGCGATATCTTTCATTTCCACATGTTCTCTAATGAAATGATACCTAATTTCTATATACTTAGTTCTGCTATGGGAGACAGGATTCCTAGCTATAAAAATTGTACTAATAGAATCACAAAAGAGTGGAGTTCTACTTATCTGAATGTTGTAGTCCTGAAGTTGACGCTTGATCCATAGCAGCTCAGAACAACAGCTTCCAGCTAAAATATACTTTGACTCTGCTCTTAAAATTGCGACACTTGTTTGTTTCTTGCTGCTCCAAGATATAAGTCTTCCACATAGAAATTGACAGGAGCCAGAAGTGATCTTCCTGTCCTCCTTGCAACCTGCAAAATCTATATCTGAATAGCCTATTATTCCAAATTCCCTATTCATGGGGTACCACAGGACAAGATCTGGGGTGCCCTTAATATATCTCAATATTCTTTTCACAGCAGTGTAGTGAGACAGTTTGGGGCAGGCCTGATACCTAGCACAGACACATGTTGCATACATGATGTCTGGCCTACTTGTAGTGAGGTAGAGAAGTGTGCCAACTATACCTCTATACAGATTTTGATCAACAGATTTCCCTGGATCATCTTTGCCAAAGGCATACTTGAGCTCATGGGAGTTCTTATGGTGGAAGCATTTTCCATGCCATATTTTTTGATAATCTCCCTAGTGAACTTTGACTGAGATATGGATAGACCATCATCAGTTTGTTTTACTTGAAGTCCCAAGAAAAAACTTCAATTCAACAATACTACTCATCTCAAACTTCCCCTGCAAAAGTTTTGCAAACTTCCTGTAGAGGTTGTCATCAGTAGAGCCAAATATTATGTCATCAACATAAATCTAGACTAGGATGATCTTGACCTTAGATTCCCTTAGGAATAGAGTCTTGTTTATCTCCCCCCTTGAGAATTTGTTCTCAATAAGGAAGGTAGATAAGGTCTCATAGCAAGCCCTAGGGGCTTGTTTGAGCCCATAAAGAGCTTTCCTAAGTCTATATACAAGAGTAGGAGAGTTAGAATCTACAAAACCTGGAGGCTGCTCTACATAAACCTCTTCTTTCAAGTCTCCACTTAGGAAGGCAGACTTGACATCCATCTGGAAGACATTGAATCCCTGGTAGGCTACAAATGCAAGGAATAATCTGATGGCTTCCAACTCTGTAACTGGGGCAAATGTCTGATCATAATCAATCTTATCTTCCTATCTATGTCATTTGGCCACTAGTCTTGCTTTATTTTTATTATAATGCCATTTTCATCAAGCTTATTTCTGAAGATCCACTTGACTCCAATGACATTATGTCCATCTGTCTGGGAACCAGCTTCCAGACCTTGCACCTTTTGAACTGGTTCAGTTCTTCCTGTATTGCACCAATCCAGTATTGGTCTTGATTTGCCTCCTCAAACTTCTTTGGCTCTTCTTGTGATAAGAAGCTGGAATATAGAGCTGTGTTGAGACTTTTGCATCTAGTCTGTAAACCTTGGCTGGCCTCACCAATAATCTGATCTGGAGGGTGATCTCTCAGATATCTGACTGTAGGGGGCAGCCTGATAGCATCTTGTTGAGCATCATTTTCATCAACTGGTAGGTCTTCATTTCCAATTAGACTGTCTTGTCCTTTATCTAGACATCATCCCTCATCACATTCTTCCAGCATGGCTAAATCTTTATCTTTGATGGAGATCTTTTCCATCATAACTTCTGTACCTGCAGATGTAGGTAAAGAGCTTGGCAGCTCACTGCTAATCATGCTTGACTCATCAAAAACTACATGGACAGACTCTTCTATAACTTGATTAGTCAAGTTATAGACTCAATATGCCCTAATATTATTGTTGTACCCAACAAAGATCCCCTTATGGGATTTGTCAACAAACTTAGTCACTTTAGACTTGCCATTGTTCAGAATGAAACACTAATAAGCTTTTTTTCTGCCCTTCAAAATCTTATAGGGCGTCTTCTTGTGGCCTTTGGTGATAGAAATCCAATTGAGAACATGACATTGAGTGTTAACTTCCTCAGCCCAGAAATATTCAGGGAGGGAAGTGTCACTCAACAAGGTTCTCCCAGCTTCTATGAGAGTCCTATTTTTCCTCTCAGCTAACCCATTTTGCTGGGGTGTTCCTGGAGAGGAGAATTCTTAATGAATCCCTTGCTCTTCACAGAATGTAGTCATGACAGCAGATTGAAATTCAGTTTCATGATCACTTCTTATTTTGACCACAGAACATGTAAGTTCATTCTGAATTTGCATGATAAAATTCATGAAGATATCAGGGGTTTCATCCTTACTTCTAAGGAAGAACACCCAAGTAAACCTAGAATAGTCATCAACCACCACAAGGGTGTAGACCTTCATACTTAGACTATGAATATGCATAGGACCAAACAAGTCCATATGCAGGAGATATAAGCATCTCACTGAGTCCTTGGCCCCAATGCTCTTAAAAGAGGTCTTAGTCTGCTTACCCTTTTGGCAAGCAGCATAGATACCCTCCTTGGAGCATTTTATTTTGGGACCATTCATAACAAGCTCATCACTGAAAAGCTGACCAATGGTCTTATAGTTCAAATGAACCAGTCTCTTGTGCCATTGAACACAACTTAAGACATTTTCATTTGCATCTAGGCATATAGGGGAACTATTATCTAAGCAAGAAAAATTTAAACAATAAACATTCCCACTCCTAGTGCCAGTTAAGATGACACATTTGTCACTTAACCTCTTGATGTGGCACTTATCCTTGTGGAAGGAAATGTCATAACCAAGTTCACATAGTTGGATTAAGCTTATGAGGTTGTGTTGCAACCACTCCACATAAGCCACCTTTGTGATGGTGATTATTCCATTTGAGATATTATCATAACCTCTGGTTATTCCCTTGTCAGAGCCTCCAAAGATGACCTTGGGTCCATTCTTTACTGGAGTGTACTCCTTCAACAGCTCCATTGTTCCAGTCATGTGCCTGGAACAACCACTGTCCAAGTACCATTTAGGGGAATGGGTACTTGAACTAATCTGTTAAGAATAACAAGTCACCTTACCTTAGGAACACAATATCTATTGGGTCATAGGTTCACATTAGCCTGAAAATAATCATGCCTTCCTACAGAATTTCTGACATGTTGGCAACTTCTGGGCACTGAAGGATTGTGCCACCAATATACAACATAGTGGTCCACTTTGCCACAACACCAACACTCATAGATATTATATCTCATTTTTGGGACCAGTATTAGGCTATACTGTGCCCTGAACAGTGGGGATATGTGCTGCTCTATACTTCTGTTCTCTTCCTACATCCAATTGACTGAAGGACAGTCTTTCAGTTGGCTTTTTTGGTCTTTTCTGAGAGCCACCAGCAGCATGTCTCTTTTCAGGTAACATGCATCTAATGGCATCTGAAATTGCCATTCAATCCATATTAGAAGACTCTGCATGAGTCACCACTTTTGCTGGATGATTTAGATTCACTACAGTAGTTTTATCTTTGAGTTTTGGGGCTGGGGCACCAAAAACAAATGGTCCAAGATGGGCCATTTGAATTTCCTCATGGGCAACCTTAAAGGCCTTCACATGGCTGTATATTCCACCTTGGCTAGGGCCACATTGTTCCAAGCCAGTGGATCTGCCATTCTCCTAGTGACCATAACAGCTTTGATGGTCATACCTGTTAGACGACAATAGAACTTTCTGAAAAGGAATTTGAGGCAATGAGGCTAGAGACACAACTGATGCCTTCCCTTTTCACTTTCCTTTTGGATTGGAAGGTCTAGCAGGCCCCTTAAATCCTAACCCTTTCTTACCTGCTTGGATAAGGTGGGTGTCAATTATGGGCAGCACAGTGTTTGGCTTAGAGAATTTGATCACTAACAATTTCTCATTTTGGAGATCATTTTAAAGTTTCTAGATAAGTTCCTCATTTGAGACTCTTACCCCAGACTCTTTGTCAATGTTTTTCCTTGAGCTGGGATCCTTGCGCAGCCATGTCAGTGAGGGCTTTTTCTTGGTCCTCACACTTACTTTTAACGCTAAGAAGTTCTTTATCCTCTCTCTTGACAAGCAGCTTGCAGTTCTTGAATGCCTCAAGAAGTTCTCCATACTTGGAAATTATGGAGTTAACATCATCTTCAAATTCCGAATCCCCTTCATCTCTTGATGATTGAGCTTCATAGTCTGTGCCAGCCTCATGACTTGAAACAAGAGATTGTTATTTTGCATTTACCTGAGCTTGAACAGGCTGATTCTGGCTGCTCTCTTCATCTGTCATTGCCATCAATCCATGGCATAGGCTTTCGTCTTCTTCATCTTCATCCACTTCTGTGTCACGTTTTGAGTGTGACAGAGGGGCCATGTTCCATTTTCTGGTAGCAGGGTATTCTTCAGGGTCTTCTTCAGCAACAACAATGCCCAATATGGGCTTCTTCTTCTTCTTCACTGTCTGACCCAGAGGAAGAGTCAGACTAGGTCTTTTCCTTCTTGGCCACAAGGGACTTCTCTTTCTTCTTTCCCTTGTGGTGCTTCTTCACTCCTTCTTTCCTCTTCACTGAGCTGTCAACAACTACATGCTCAAGTTTGCTACAACAGAAATAGATAACATTAGAGGAAGTATGTTTATTATAGTTAGGAGAATGCATGTCCTTCTTAGAGGATTTCCTTCTATGCTGTGAGGAGGAGGATGGCCTTCTATTCTTCCATTGCCCCTTCTTCATGAATTTCTGAAACTGCCTGGATAAGCCAGCAAGGTCCTCATTAGATATATGGCTGTCTGAGGAGCTGGACCTTAAGCTCTCAGAATCTACTTCAGTAATTCTTCTGACTGGAGAGGTCTTCCTTCTGCTCCTGGTTGAATCATCAGCTCTGAGGGCCACTGGTTTCTCCTTGTTCAGTGGCTTACTGCTCTTCTCTTCTTCCTCCTTCCTTGCAGCAATCTGCATCTTATAAACAGAAGTTTTCCAAATAGTGTTGGAGGTGGAGTGTCAGCCAACTTGCCCATTTCTCTAATGGCACAAATCTCTGTGTCCCAATCCTTTGTGAGGGACCGGAGAAATTTGTCCTTCATCTCATCCGTGCTGAAGACTATTCCATAAGTTCTCAGTTCATTTACAACTCTGAAAAATCTTTCAAAACTCTCAGCAATGCCCTCAGACTTTCCTTGCTGGAAAGCCTCATACTCCTGGTTAAGCATGGATTTCCTGTCATCCCTCACCTCTTCTGAACCCTCCATGAACACAACTAGGGTGTCCCACATCTGCTTAGAGGTCTTGGAGTGCACCAAATTGAGAAATGTTGATTCATCTACTTTACTAGCAATAATATTTTGAGCTCTCTTGTCCATGGAGGCAAGAAGGAGCTCATCCTTGTTCATTTCATCATATAACTTCGGTGTCTGGATGTTGGCATCCAGAACTGAGACTTTCATAGGGATGAAAGGTTACTCTTTGATTGCAATGTATATCCTAGGGTCTGCAGCTTCCATAAATAGCCTGATCATTTCCTTCCAGTGGCCAAAGCTTTCCTTTCTGTAGATTGGTAACTTCATGTCTCCTAATTCCTTGTAGTTTACACCAGACCGCATTCTTTATCTTATAGATAACCTTGGATGTTTACTCAGATTGTTAAATCCTTTTTGAGGAACCTCCCTCTGATAACACTTGAAAGTTATTTAATTGAAGGTTAGCTAATCACCTAAAGGGGGGTGGTGAATAGGTCTTTGAAATTTTAATTGACTCTTTTGCTAATTTCTAGTTTTTCTATCTAGTGCTTGTCATTAAATCCTGCAATAAGAAAGATAACAAGCACATAACAAACACACAAAGATTTATAGTGGTTCCTCAATTAGTTACATGCACTTTCCCTCCCACCTATCCAAATGATTTGTTGGACTAGGCATAAACTCCACTACTATGCTCCTTAGAGCTTACTCCTCAGGCCCTCAGCCTTACAAGCAGGTTCACTTCAGAACCCAAACTCAAAATCACAAGGGTTCCTACCTCAGGGCCCTATAGAGCCCCTACAACTCAGTGATCCACTGATCACCTACCTCAACCTTATTTCTAAGGCCTACAACTCAGGCTCTTCAGCCCTACAGGTTCACGCACACAACCCTACCCTCAGAGTGGTACAACACTCCTACAACTCAGTGCCCTTCTAGGTACCTACAAATCAGCCTCCTCTAAGGCGTACAACTCAGTGATACACTTGTCACCTACAGCTCAGTGACTCTTCAGTTACCTACCTCAGGCACAAGGCCCTACACTCAAGCTGGGAGGACAGCCCTATATTAGATCCACACTTGGATCCTACCTTAGAGAGCAACACTCTCCTACCTCAGGCAAATTTGCCCTACAGCTCAGATCCACACTTGGATCCTACCTCAGTGACTAATTAGTCACCTACAGCTCAGGCACAAAGTGCCCTACACTCAGATTCAGATAAACTGAATCATACAGTAAAATAATACAAAGTGTAAAATAAAAATAAAACACTTGACTCAGAGAAAAATCTCTGAGTCCACACTGCTGGACTGAGCAGATATCAGTCCAGCTCTCTCCTATTGTAGAAGGGATGAGTACTTTTCTACAGCTATCTTGTACTATACTGCATAGGTGAGCTTCTATCAGCATTGAAAGATATTGTACCTAATCACCTAGATGGGGGGGGGGTGAATAGGTGACTTGAATCTTTTTAACTTTTTATGCAGCAATCAGATAATATCACAGAATTCTATCTACTATATCACAGCATATATGCAGCAATCACAACCAACAATAATCACACAGTAGACACAGATTTTTATAGTGGTTCCTCAAGCTTTGGGTACATTCACTTTCCCCCTTCGCCTATCTAGCAGTGTACTAGATTCGGCCAAACTCCTCCACTATCTCAGAACCCAAAACAGGCTCCTACACCTCAGGCCCAAAGCCCTATAACTCAGTTTTTCCACAAAGCCTACACTCAGCCACAAAGGCCTACACTCAGCCACCAAGGCCTACACTCAGCCACCAAGGCCTACACTCAGCCACCAAGGCCTACACTCAGCCACCAAGGCCTACACTCAGAGATTTAACTCTCCTACCCTCAGCCTTTATAATTTTAGGCTTACAATCTCAGATCCCTAAGGATCCTATAAGTTATAATGAATACAAAAAGTATAAACTCAACAACTTAGATGAAAGAGAGATAAGTTGTGAGATTCTTGATGAGTTCTTGGAAGAACTCAGCTGAAATCAATCTGACTTGGCTTTCTTCAAAACTTCTTGAAAGTAGAACACAATAAGACTGATTCCTCTGCAGTTGATCCTTGATCTCTGCTTCTTAAGATTCAGACCAATCTGAATCCTTCTTCTCAGCTGGGTTCCAACAACTGATTTCTTGGATGGAGCTCTCTCTCTCCAACTTCTTAGATCTTCACTTGATAGCTAGATCTTCTTTAAATCTGAACTTGGACTTGTGTTCAATCAATCTCAACAACAGTTTCTGTAGACTGTATAAGCCTATTTATAGGCCTTCTTCATGGTAACCGGCTGGTCCGGTTCATAACTGAATTCTGACAACTCTGACAGATGCTGTAGACCGGCTGGAATGGCAGCTGTCAAGTCATCCAGTCAGTTCTTGAAAATTCTCTAACTTTCTGAAAGTGTCGAGACTTTCTGTCTTTAAGTGTCGACACTTATAGACCAAGTGTCGACACAAGTTGTCTAAGTGTCGACCCTAGCCTACAAGGTGTCGACACAACTCCTTGTGTTGTAGATTTTATATCTCGACACTACTTCTTCTTCATGTGTCGACACTAAAATTGAGTGTCGACACAAGTACTTGAACTTCAGTATTTTGCTGAATTCTTCTAAGTGTCGACACATCTCCTTTGTGTCGACACATCTTCATGTGTTGAATCTGTTAAGTGTCGACACTGCTTCTTGGTGTCGACACATGTCTTTAGTTTTGATACTTGCTGAGTGTCGACACATTGCTCTGGGTGTCGACACATTCTTCTTCTGTCAAGACTTTAGCTGAGTGTCGACACATTCCCTTAGTGTCGACACTTGTACTTAGAATATTTTTGTTGAACTTTGCTGATCTTTACTAAGTGTCGACACAGCTCCTTGTGTCGACACTTTCTTCAAGTGTTGAGTCTTCAGCTGAGTGTCGACACATTGTTCTGGGTGTCGACACTTACTTCCAGTGTTGACTCTTCTGCTGAGTGTCGACACATTGTTCTGAGTGTCGACACTTATACTTAGTCTCTGCTAAATTTTGCTGAGTGTCGACACAGCTCCAAGTGTCGACACTTTCTGATGTAGACACAGTTCTTCTAGGTGTCGACACTGCTGTTAAGTGTCGACACTGCTTCACTGCACTTTTCTTCATTGAGTGTCGACACAGCTCCTTGTGTCGACACTTTCTGTCTGGTGTCGACTCAGCATCCCTGGTGTCGACACAATGACTCCAAGTGTCGAAACTGCTTGTCTGGGTGTCGACACAAGTCTTCTTAAGTGTCGACACTTTCCCTCTGGGTGTCGACACATGGACTTGGAAACTTCTGCTTCATTCCTGCAAATACTTAACCTGCACAAGTAACTCAAAATACGTCAAATATATTTTGATGTATATCATTGAGTTGGGTGATGCTTCTTCAAATCAGATACATTTAAACCAATGTACCCAACAATCTCCCCCTATTTGGAGAAGTCATAACCCATAGTCAATGATATACACCATTCATAATAAAATTACAAAATGATGTAAAGCAGGATTATTAATATAGTAGGGCAAACATAAACATGTATCAATCACACATGTATACATAGACATCATTACAGAACAATTATGAAACAAATTTATTACACAAAACATTGTTCCAAAACTTTGTCATATTCATAATTCTAAAGTTTACAGAATGTTTTTCATCAAAAGAATACATAGTAAACTTAAGAAAAAATTTCTAAGCTATTTCTGTTCAGCCTCCTTAATGACTATGCCCTTCCCAGATTGTACTTTAGCTTGTACTGAGGCTTCAGTGTCTTCAGTTCCAGCAGGCTTCTTGTCTTTCAGCTCTTTCTTCTTAAGTTCCTCAGCCTTAATCTTTTGCCTTTCAAAATAATGATAAGGCTTAGGAAAGTACTTGCTAGACTCTTGGGCAGTAGGAGGTAGCTTTCCCATCTTGGCCTTCCTTCTGTATTGGACTATTGCCTCCTGCCTTGTTTCATGTTTTCTCCATTCAGCCTCAGAAAACCATTTGTTCCTGTCATGCACATTATCTTTTGCAGCTTTCCAGGCAGTCAAAATAATATTTCTTGAGGTGGGGCTCCACTGCTCAAAGTCAGGTCTTTGTTCAGCTTGCTCCCTGAACCACTTCTTTGATAATCTGGTTTCTTCTTCTTTTTGCAGTGCTTCTTGCATAGCTGCAGATATAGGCTGAACAACTTTCTCAATAATTACATTGTCCTTACCCCCAGGTGGGATATACATGGACTGTATGTCAGCATGAATCATGTCAAAATCTGGAGGAGGGTAGATAACTTGAGCCACTTCTTGTTGCTCCCCTCCTAAATATGCAGGATGAATTCCATATTCAGTAACATTGTCATCATCACAAAGAGGAGGATAACCCAGTGTAGCTCTGATGGAATTAGATATCCACTTGGCATGATCAGAGCTAGCTTTGACTAAAACCCTCTCCCCCTTTATGACTTCTTTTTCTACATGATCTCTGACATCATCTTTTTGAAATCTGACTTGATTATCCAAATAATTAACTCCATCTTTAAAGAAAGGTTTTAACCTTTGGAGTTTGTCTGTTATGATCTTTTGAGACTCTTGAATGGCAGTCTTAACAGTAGTGATTTCTTCCTGGAATACTTTGTCAAATTCAGCTTTAACAGTAGTACTAGAGGTAGAAGGTCCAGCAGCTATGTTCTTCATTTCTGTGACAATAACATTGTGAGATGCTATCAAATTGTCATTCATTCTGATTTAGTTTTCTAGAACATATCCCTGCTTCAGTGCTATGTCATCTACTTAATCCTTTATCTTTTCCTGATGTGTAGCAAGATAGACTACTGCATTCCCACCCATGTGGAAGCATTCAGTCATCTCTTTCTTATTGAGATTCATCTCAAATCTTATGGATTTAATATCCTGGGCCAAATCAAATTGCAATGATTTCTGCCCTTCATCCACATACTTCTCAATTGCCTGCCTGTGCTCATCCAGTTTAATTTGCATTGCAACCATCAGTGCACTATAATCAATAGTTGAAGCTGGCTGTGATATAGGCTGTGGAGCAACAGTTTGTAAGGCCCTCTTATAATTTTGGCTCCGTCTTTTGAAGACCTGAAACTTCTGTTTCTTAGCTCTTCTAGCCTCCTCATCTTCAGATGCTGAGGAGCTGGCTATGTCTACCCTCTCGTTAGGGCTTGGAGGTAACTCCTTATACACTTTGGTGCCTTCTCAGTTTCTTGCCTTGCAGGCTCTTCAACATGTACTACTTGCTCCCCCTCAATTGGAGCATTCTCCTCTTCAGCAGCAGCATTGTCCTTGTCAAAGTCTTGTTGATCCAGATTTAGAAATAAATCTTCCATTGTAAATTCTTGGGGTGAATGAGCTGGAGAAAGTCTTGGCTCTTCAACCACTGGATCAGTAATTACAACTTCAACAGATTTGTCTTCCATGACAGCATCTGGGACTTGGCTATCCAGCTGAGTTTGTTGATGAACATCAGACAAATCAGTATCCTCTATAGGAAAATCTAAAGCATTTAGTTCAGTGATTACCTCTAGTATTGTGTTGGTTGCTTGTTCACTTTCTAGTGTAGTTGGTTCTTCTACAACTAGAGGCTCCCCCTGGATGTGATCCTTGTGTATGGGGCTAGCTTGAGGTAGCTCCCCCTGGATCTCAGCAACATCTTGAGGAGCTGGAGACTTTACAGCAGTTCCTTCCTCATTCTCATCTGGTGAGAAGACAACTTGTTCTTCACTATCAGAGCTGCTAGTGGACACTTGAGCCACTGGAGCAGCTTTCCTCTTCTTCTTTGAAGGTGATACTTTCTCAGGAACTATCTTCTCAGGGGTTGGCAGCTCTTTAGACAACACCCTGTCCCATCTGGAGAAAATTCTCATATCCATTTTTCTCATGTGGTTGATTTTGCTTCCAGCAGTTTGTTGCATAACCTCTGGTATGGTATCAGCAAGGTATAGGCTTAAAATCCTGCCCAGATTTGGCTTCTTCAAGCTTTCCTTTATCTTTTCAAATATTATAACAGACCAATCTGTTTTCAAAGTGAAGATGATCCTTGTCATAATACTGAACATATGGGCAGACACTCTGTCATGCCCTCCTGGCTTGCTCAATATCACTTTCCCAACAATTTCAGACAGGAATTTCCCCTGACTGTTCATTCCTTTTCTATTGAAGACTGAACCCATCTTCATCTTAGAATCTAGTCCACACAAAGTTAGAGCTTCCCTGGTCTTTGAAGCAGTAACTTCATCTTCTTCTTTAGTTCTTGGTAACTGCAGTACTTTTCTCAGACTTTTTGGAGAGATCTTAACCTTCTCACCATGGACCCTGGACTTGATCTTCAATCTAGTGTCGTCTACCTTAGCTCCATTAAGGAATTCCAAAACTTCCTTCTTCCAAATTTTGGTTGGCTCTGAAACAAGATATTCTAACCCTGAGTCGGCTACTAGGGTTACTACAGTCTTGATTTCTTGGTCGGCATCATCAAAAGCATTGCGCACCAGCTCGTAACCTTCGTTGACGTTCTCCTCAAGCTTTGGCGCCATTAGGTTTTGAAGAATTTGATTGGAGAGAAGAGAGGTGTCGACACAGAAGTTTTGGTCTCGAAACTTTTGAAAGCATGTCGACAAACTAAGGCAAAATCCTATTTATACCTTTCTAGGTTTGAAGATGAAAAGGCGGGCAGCTAACTTAAATTGTGTCGACACTGGCAATAAGTGTCGACACTGACTTATAATGTCTCGACACATATGTGTCGACATAAGTTTAGTCAACAGATTATATGTGTCGACACTTGTTTATGTGTCGACACCACTCAACTCGACATGTAGTCGAGACTTTACTTAGAGAATACTGAGTAAAACTTAAGTGTCGACACCAGTTTGGATGTGTCGACACCTACTTGTCATGTGTCGACACTAATATTCTGAAGTGTCGACACCAACTTCCTAGATGTGTCGACACCTTTTTCCTGAAGTGTCGACACCAGTGTCGACACAGAGATCTCTGTGTGTCGACACCTTTTTACTTAGCCATTTCCAATTCTATAAACTTACTCTAAGTTTATCATTCCTAGTTCAATTTTAAACCTATTGAACTTAGTTTCTTCTAGGGGCTTAGTATACATATCAGCTAGTTGATTATCTGTTCTAACATATTCCAGTAAAATATCTTCTCTTTCTACATGCTCCCTAAGAAAATGATATTTAATTTCAATATGTTTTATTCTACTATGGGATACAGGATTATTGGCTATTGAAATAGCACTAGTAGAATCACAAAAGAGTGGAGTTCTACTTACCTGAATTCCATAGTCCTCAAGCTGATGTTGTATCCACAGAAGTTGAGCACAGCAACTTCCTGCAGCCACATACTCTGATTCTGCAGTGGAGATAGCCACACTTGTTTGCTTTTTGCTACTCCATGAAATTAGTCTTCCACCTAGGAATTGACAGGTTCCAGTAGTGCTTTTTCTATCTTTTTTGCATCCTGCAAAGTCTGCATCTGAATAACCTGTTAGTTCAAAATCCCCATTCCTAGGGTACCAGAGACCTAGATAGGGAGTGCCCTTTAGATATCTCAATATCCTTTTGACTGCTGTCAAATGAGACTCTTTAGGGCAGACTTGATACCTTGCACAGACACATGTAGCATACATGATATCTGGTCTACTTGCAGTCAAGTATAATAGGGAGCCAACTATCCCTCTATACAAGGTTTCATCCACATGTTTCCCTGCATCATCCTTGCTAAGAGACATACTTGACCCCATAGGAGTCTTCATGGTGCTGGATGAATCCATACCATACTTCCTTATGAGTTCTTGGGTGAACTTGGACTGGCATATGGATAAACCACTCTCAGTCTGTCTTACTTGGAGACCCAAGAAGAACTTTAGCTCTCCCATACTACTCATCTCAAATTGACCTTGCATTAGTTTTGCAAACTTTTTGCAAAGGCTACTTTCAGTAGACCCAAATATAATGTCATCTACATATATTTGTACTAGTATAACTTTGCCTCTAGATTCCCTAAGGAATAGAGTCTTGTCTATTTTCCACCTTGTGAACTTATTCTCAATGAGGAAACTAGACAGGGTTTCATACCAAGCCCTAGGGGCTTGCTTTAACCCATATAAAGCTTTCCTAAGTCTATAGACATGATTAGGTAGAGTTGAATCAACAAAACCTGATGGCTGTTCCACATAGACTTCCTCTTTAAGATTACCATTCAGAAATGCTGACTTGACATCCATTTGGTAAACTTTGAATCCTTGAAAAGTTTCATAGGCCAGGAACATCCTTATGGCTTCCAGTCTGGCTACTGGAGCAAAGGTTTGATCAAAGTCAATACCTTCTTCCTGCCTATATCCTTTAGCAACTAATCTTGCTTTATTCTTAATGATGACTCCATGTTCATCCATCTTATTCCTGTAGATCCACTTGGTTCCTATTATATTGTGGTCTTTAGGTTTAGGAACAAGTTCCCAGACCTTGCACCTCTTGAACTGATTCAGTTCTTCTTGCATTGCTTCAGTCCATTGTGGATCTAGAATGGCTTCTTCAAACTTCTTTGGTTCAACTTGAGATAGAAAACTGGAGTAGATTGTTGTATTCAGATTTCTGCTCCTTGTTTGTACCCCTTGTCTTGGATCACCAATGATCTGCTCTACTGGATGATCTCTAAGATGCCTATAGGCTGGAGGCATCCTAACTTCTGGTTGAACCTCTTCAGTTCCTTCATCTTGCTGCACTCCTTGTACTTCTTCTGCATCAGGTACATGTAGTACTCCCCCTGGACAACAACCACTGTCTTCTACTTGCTGTCTTGCAGTAGATTCTTCTTCTAGAGTGAGCTTGTCCATCTTCTTTGTTAAACCTGTGGGGCTGCATACACTACTAGACAACTCATTGTTAATAAGCCTAGTTTCATCAAATACTACATGTACAGTCTCTTCTACAACTTGAGTAGACAAGTTATAGACTCTATAAGCCTTACTATTGTTGTTGTACCCAACAAAAATTCCCTCTTGGGACTTGGCAGCAAACTTAGTCAAGTAAGACTTTCCATTGTTAAGTATGAAGCACTTACAACCAAAGATCCTGAAGTAGGATAGGTTTGGTTTCCTGCCTTTCACAACCTCACAGGGGGTCTTGTTGAGGCCTTTAGTAATGGTAGCCCTATTAATAACATGGCATGCAGTATTAACTGCTTCAGCCCAGAAGTATTCTGGTAATGATGTATCACTTAATAGGGTCCTACCAGCCTCAATCAAGGTTCTATTCTTCCTCTCAGCAATGCCATTTTGCTGAGGTGTTCTTGGTGAAGAAAACTCTTGAAATATCCCAAAGTCTTCACATAGTTTTGCCATACTCTCAGACTGAAATTCAGTACCATGGTCACTTCTAATCTTGACCACTGTACTGTCTAGTTCATTCTGAATTTGCTTGACAAAGCTATAGAAGACATTAGGTGTTTCAGATTTCTGTCTTAAGAAGAACACCCAGGAAAACCTTGAGTAGTCATCTACAACTACAAAGGTATAGACCTTCCTACCTAGGCTGTGAACTGGCATTGGACCAAAGAGATCCATATGCAAGAGGTATAAACACCTCACAGCATCTTTGTTTTCTATGCTTCTAAAGGTGGATCTAGTCTGCTTGCCCTTTTGACAAGCTGAGCAAATACCATCTTTAACACACTTAACTTGAGAACCATTCCTCACTAACTCTTTGCTAAAGAGTTTGCCAATTGTCTTGTGGTTTAGATGAGCTAGCCTCTTGTGCCATTTGACACAATGAGAGACTTTCTCATCTGCTACAAGACACACCTGAGAACCATTGGTCTCACACATAATGTCTAGGCAGTAGACATTCCTCTTTCTATAACCTGTCAAAATGATCTCTTGATCAGTTGACCTCTTGATATGACAACCATTCTTAATAAATGAGATGTCATACCCTACATCACTTAATTGACTTATACTTATTAGGTTGTGTTTCAACCCTTTAACATAAGCCACTTGAGTAATGGTAACTAAGTCACTAGAAATGTTACCAAACCCTTTGATGATTCCTTTTTTAGAACCACCAAAGGTGACTTTTGGACCATCTTTGATTGGAATGTAGTCCCTTAGTAAACTCCTTGTTCCAGTCATATGTCTGGAACATCCACTGTCCAAGTACCATATTGGGGGATGGCCACTTGGACTCACCTGCAAAACAGATTAGTGAACCTTAGAACCCAAAGAATTCTTGGGTCCTTGGTACTTGTTAGTTTGCATCCTGACAAGGCTACCTGCAGGCTTTCCAATAGGTAGTTTGCTACTCACTTTGGAACTAGCATTGTGCCAACAGTCCATTGCAAAGTGGTCAACCTTGCCATAGCACCAAGACTCAAACTTATTGTACCTTTGCTTAGGTACTGTCTTTGCTGTCTTATCTATAGCTGACTTGTTGAGTGTTGGGGCTTTGCCTTTGGACTTGGACTTGGACTGAACAGTCCTTGCAGGTTTAATAAAACCCAGTCCAGCTTTACCTTTGTGATGAACAAATTCATCAATTATGGGTAAAACTGACTTAGGTTTAGAAAACCTAGCGACTAAGTCCTTCTCCTTATGAAGATTAATCTCCAGACTCTTGATTTGATCATTCTTAAATGATATAGTTCCCATCTGAATCACAGTTATGTGCTTTAGTCTGGCTATCTCATTAAGCTTTTGATCAAAAGTCTTCTCAAAATCAGTTGTCATAGCTTTGAGATTAGCAATTTCTTTGCTTGACTTTTGGCTAGGGACTTGCTCTTCTTATAAGCTTGCAACAGTACTTTATATTCATCTATCAGCTGATGAATATCTTCTTCAGACTCAGATGCACTCTCATCATTTGATGATGATGAATCTGATTTTGTACTGGCACAAGAAACTGAACTTAAAGTTGAACTTTGTACCTTACTAGGTCCTTGCTGCTCCAGGATTTTGTCACTTTCAGTCAATGCCATTAGTCCTTGGCACTGACTGTCTTCTTGTTCATATATAGAATTCATAATTTGGATGAACTCTTCTTCTTCTTCCTCAGCAAACAGCCTTATATATGCCTCAGCATCAGACTCAGTTTCTGAAGAAGATATATCTGACAGGCCCTTGTCCTTTTGGCAACAAAAGACTTCTCCTTCTTGCCCTTGTATTGAGTCCTTTTCTTGTCACTAGACTCCTTTCTCTTCTCAGGACAATCTGCTATCACATGACCTTGTCTATTACAGCAATAGCACACAATTTTTGATAGTGTAGCTTTGCTAGACTTTGACTTTTTCTTGTCTTTCTTTGAAGACTTCTTTTTCTGATAAGAGTCTTCCTTTCCCTGTGAAGTAGATGACCTTGACCTCCACTGTTTCTTCTTTAAGAATTTCTGAAAATGTCTTGTGAAGGCAGCAAAGTCCTCATCACTTTCACTGCTTTCAGATTTTGTGCTGACTGACTCATCTGACTCATAATCAGCTGCTTTTGGAGGTGGAGAAGGTGACTTACATCTGTACTTTCTGGGGGCTTCTGTCTTGAAGGCTACTGTCCTTTCTTTGTGTTCACTTCTTGTGGATTTCTCCTCTTCTTTCCTCACTGTCAACTGTATTTCATAAGACAGCAGTTTGCCAAACAGTGTAGGTGGAGGAATTTCTGCCAACTTAGCCATTTCTTTAATGGCACAGATCTTGGTGTCCCAATCTTTAGTTAGGGACCTTAGAAACTTATCATTGAGTTCATAATTACTGAACTCTCTGCCATAGGACATGAGCTCATTCACTATCCTGTAGAACTTTTTATAACACTCAATTATGCTATCAGATTTTCCTTGTCTAAAACTTTCATACTCTTGATTTAGCAAGGATTTTCTGTCTTGCCTCACTTCTTCAGAACCCTCCATATACACAATTAGGGTATCCCACATTTCTTTAGCTATCTTAAAGTGTATCAGATTCTGAAAAGTTGCATTATCTATAGCACTTACAATGATGTTTTGAGCCCTTTTGTCCATGGTAGCCAGAACAATCTCATCCTTTGTCATTTCAGAGAAATCCTTTGGTGTTCTCTGATTTGCATCTAATACTGACACCTTCATGGGCACATATGGCCCTTCCTTTACTGTGATATAAATCCTAGGGTCTGAGGCTTCCATAAACAGCCTCACCCTTTCCTTCCATATGCCAAAGATTTCCTTCCTACATATAGGTAGCTTCATGGATACCAATTCCTTATGATTTTCAGTGGAACCCATGGTTCTTGATTTTCTTGAATCTGTAATTGACCTAACCTGAATCTGCAAACAGGATCTCCTCAGACAGTTATGTCCCTTTTTGAGGAACCTCCCTCTGATACCACTTGAAAGATATTGTACCTAATCACCTAGAGGGGGGGGGGGGTGAATAGGTGACTTGAATCTTTTTAACTTTTTGTGCAGCAATCAGATAATATCACAGAATTCTATCTACTATATCACAGCACATATGCAGCAATCACAGCCAACAACAATCACACAGTAGACACAGAGTTTTATAGTGGTTCCCCAAGCTTTGGGTACATCCACTTTCCCCCTTCGCCTATCTAGCAGTGTACTAGATTCGGCCAAACTCCTCCACTATCTCAGAACCAAAAACAGGCTCCTACACCTCAGGCCCAAGGCCCTACAACTCAGCTTTTCCACAAAGCCTACACTCAGCCACAAAGGCCTACACTCAGCCACCAAGGCCTACACTCAGCCACCAAGGCCTACACTCAGCCACCAAGGCCTACACTCAGCCACCAAGGCCTACACTCAGCCACCAAGGCCTACACTCAGATATTTAACTCTCCTACCCTCAGCCTTTATAATTTTAGGCTTACAATCTCAGATCCCTAAGGATCCTATAAGTTATAATGAATACAAAAAGTATAAACTCAACAACTTAGATGAAAGAGAGATAAGTTGTGAGATTCTTGATGAGTTCTTGGAAGAACTCAGCTGAAATCAATCTGACTTGGCTTTCTTCAAAGCTTCTTGAAAGTAGAACACAATAAGACTGATTCCTCTGTAGTTGATCCTTGATCTCTGCTTCTTAAGATTCAGACCAATCTGAATTCTTCTTCTCAGCTGGGTTCCAACAGCTGATTTCTTGGATGGAGCTCTCTCTCTCCAACTTCTTAGATCTTCACTTGATAGCTAGATCTTCTTTAAATCTGAACTTGGACTTGTGTTCAATCAATCTCAACAACAGTTTCTGTAGACTGTATAAGACTATTTATAGGCCTTCTTCATGGTAACCGGCTGGTCCGGTTCATAACTGAATTCTGACAACTCTGACAGGTGCTGTAGACCTGCTGGAATGGCAGCTGTCAAGTCATCCAGTCAGTTCTTGAAAATTCTCTAACTGTCTGAAAGTTTCGAGACTTTCTGTCTTTAAGTGTCGACACTTATAGACCAAGTGTCGACACAAGTTGTCTAAGTTTCGACACTAGCCTACAAGGTGTCGACACAACTCCTTGTGTTGTAGATTTTATATCTCGACACTACTTCTTCTTCATGTGTCGACACTAAAATTGAGTATCGACACAAGTACTTGAACTTCAGTATTTTGCTGAATTCTTCTAAGTGTCGACACATCTCCTTTGTGTCGACACATCTTCATGTGTTGAATCTGTTAAGTGTCGACACTGCTTCTTGGTGTCGACACATGTCTTCAGTGTTGATACTTGCTGAGTGTCGACACATTGCTCTGGGTGTCGACACATTCTTCTTCTGTCAAGACTTTAGCTGAGTGTCGACACATTCCCTTAGTGTTGACACTTGTACTTAGAATATTTTTGTTGAACTTTGCTGATCTTTACTAAGTGTCGACTCAGCTCCTTGTGTCGACACTTTCTTCAAGTGTTGAGTCTTCAGCTGAATGTCGACACATTGTTCTGGGTGTCGACACTTACTTCCAGTGTTGACTCTTCTGCTGAGTGTCGACACATTGTTCTGAGTGTCGACACTTATACTTAGTCTCTGCTAACTTTTGCTGAGTGTCGACACAGCTCCAAGTGTCGACACTTTCTGATGTAGACATAGTTCTTCTAGGTGTCTACACTGCTGTTAAGTGTCGACACTGCTTCACTGCACTTTTCTTCATTGAGTGTCGACACAGCTCCTTGTGTCGACACTTTCTGTCTGGTGTCGACTCAGCATCCCTGGTGTCGACACAATGACTCCAAGTGTCGACACTGCTTGTTTGGGTGTCGACACAAGTCTTCTTAAGTGTCGACACTTTCCCTCTGGGTGTCGACACATGGACTTGGAAACTTTTGCTTCATTCCTGCAAATACTTAACCTGCACAAGTAACTCAAAATACATCAAATACATTTTGATGTATATCATTGAGTTGGGTGAGGCTTCTTCAAATCAGGTACATTTAAACCAATGTACCCAACAAGCTTCTTTATTCAGATGTGAACTATCTTGCTAAACTTGAAGAGAATCAGCTATCTTCTTTTGCCTTCAGGCTAACTCTGCTGGACTTGGCTTGAAAGCTTGTCGGAGAAGATGAAGTCCAACCGCCTCTTCTTGTTTTTGTATTTCTGCATTTTTCTTCATTAACCCTAATCTCCTTTTTCATTTTACTTTTTATATATTCGTTGATTTGAATCAACGACACAATTGCGTGTTGGCCCATCCAAGGATTGGTGAGTGTCACCTTCATCAGAAAAAGACAAAACATCTTTCACCGCTTCTACATCTTTCCCGGAACAGCTTCATGTAATTTTGACATTGATGACATCAGTAGTGGTTATCATCATCTGGACTTAGAAAATATTCCAGAATGTCATAAAGCGTTGAGTTATGTTAAGTCACTCAACACCATCTGTCTTGGCTCTCAGCACTTCTGGACTTGTGAATTTTCTTTGGATTTATCTCAGCAGTTCTGTCTCAGCGGTCTTAGCAGTTTCTTATAACAACTGAGACAAGCTTCTGTCTCAGCACTTCCTTCTCAGAGGTCTCAGCGCTTTCTTCTTAACTGCTAAGATAACCTTCTATCTCAGTGCCATCTTCTCAGCAGTCTCAATGCTTTCTTCTCAGCTATCTCAGCTGTCTCAGTGCAATTTTTACTTATTAACTTTTCCTGGATTTAGCTACGTTCGACGATTTGTGTGCTGAGCTCGACGAATTCTGATCTTCTCAGCAGACTCGACACTTTTTGCCTTAGCCAATTTTTCTGGCTTTAGCTTTACAACTGTTGAACTGTGTTCGCCGAATTGAGTGCTGAGCTCGATGAATTTAGTCTGATCCAAGCTTCTGAAGGATGAGCGGAGCTCGATGAACTGTGAGCTGAGTTCGACGAATTTAGTCTGAACCTCAAGCTTCTGAATTTTGTGCAGAGCTCGACGAACTGCAAGCTGAGTTTGACGAATTCTAAGCTGAGCTCGACGAATTTTGAGTTTATCACCAAACTCATTTCCTTCACCTGTCCAATCATGGATTACCTGTATGCATGAACTAAAGCACACATCAAACACATTTATTTGTATGTCATTGACCCGTTTGACTTCTTACAAATCTGGGATATTGGGAGCAATAGATCTAACAGTAAATGCTTGTAGAATTGAATGTGTTGGAATGTCAGTGGGAATGACATCCGGAATAATGTCTTCTTGAACATGGGAATGAGGTGGAGTGTGTTGTGGAGATGGAGATGATAGTAGATCAAAATTTAGAGATGACAATAGTGGATCTGTATGAGGAGAAGTGGATGGTATGTCATCAAGATGTGATGATAGAGGTGATTGACGAGGTGGAGATAGAGTATCCTCAGAAATGTGGATTGTTTAGGGTAGAGGATATGGTGGTCTAGATTGTGAGACAAGAGGGATGAGAGTAGAAGGTGTGTCTGAAATAACAGGAGATGGTTGTTGAAGAGTAGAAACATCAACAAGTGGAGTTAGTGAAGGAAATAGAGAATTATGTGGAGGAGGAGTAGGAGAGGGAATGTGAGGTGCAGGAGCTTCTGCTGGGTTTGGAGTAGTGACTGTATCAGTCCTTGTGTCCTCAGAAGCTCTGGAGGGGGAGGCCCTGGAGGGCTTGGTGATAACCCCCTCCTATCTTCCAAAGAGGGCTAATGTGAGCCTCTTGGAAGCATTAATAAATATAGTCTGGGAGACCAATAATTCAGGGCATTTGGCCTACAGGAAGAGCCCAAGAATTCTCCAATATCCAACATCCTTTTTATTTATCTTCTTCTTGATGGAGTCAAATAGAATCAATCCCCAATTAATTCTTTTCTGATTCACAAAAGCACATATTAGATGAAATTGGTGCTTGGTTATGTGATCGTGAGCAGTGTTCTTGCCCAACATTACTTTGCCAACAATATCGGCTAAAAATCAATATTTTATCGAAAGGTTTTTCTTAAGATGGTGGTCAGGGTTTCCTTCAGCATAACCCAACCTATCTAGAATTTCATTAAATTCACTACTAGATAATTTTATTTCTTCTTCACCATTAACAAACCCAAAAGTTTCAGATAAGATTTTTGGTGAAAGAGCAACCTGATGTCCTGAGATAGATCCAATAAGAACTGGAGTGTCCTGAATCTTTGTTGTATATACCCATTCCTTAATCTCTGCCACTGGAAGCTTTATCCCTGTTGTCATGAAGGTTCGCAGGTCCTGAACTTTAAATAGTTGTAAGATGTCCATGAAAACTTGGTCAAAAAGACTGAAGGATTCAAAGTCTATGTCAAAATCGTCATCAAACTTCATTGCTGTGAGGATTGCTGGAGACCCGCCATTGCCCTGCAAAAATAAGAGATCAACTGCAGAGGGGAAATAGAAAGCGTGGGATGGAGTTCGATGAAAACACTATTATAAGTTTTCAAAAGATGAAAAGATGAACTCCGTCCAACGAAAAAAAGAGCTTTGAACTCAGTTCGACAAAAAATCTCATAAAGAAATAAAATCTTCGATCTAAGTTTGAAGAGGGGGAAAATGATTCATCGTTATCCGTTCGACGAAAAATTTTCTGAAACAAACTTCGTCGGTCTCCGTTCGACGAAATGTTTCGCAAATAAGGGTTCGACGAACACTCCACGAAGAGTTTATAGTTTGTCGATCTCCATTCGACAAAAAATTAATAATTCATCGAACATAGACAGAAATCAAATTAAAGCTTATCCATTAATCATACCTAGCTGATTTAAGAAGAACAGATGTTTCTTTTTATCCAATGCTTTGGTGAAAATGTCTGCTCTTTGTAAATCAGTAGAGATAAAGACAAGATTAATTTTATTTTTGTCCAATAAAATAACGTCTAATCTCTATATGCTTGGTCCTACTACGATGCACTGGATTTTGTGCAATGGAAATTGCAATGGTATTATCACAAAAGATAGTTGAATTATTTAAGTTGAAAACATAATCTAGGAGCTAATTTTGAATCCACAAAATCTGTGAGCAGCAACTACCAGCTTCAATGTATTCAGCTTTAGCAATTGATATTGACACAGATGTTTGCTTTTTGCAAAACCAGGACACAAGCCTATCACCAAGGAACTGACAAGTTCCTGATATGCTTTTCCTATCAACTCTACATCTAGCAAGGTCAGCATCTGAGAATCCAGATAATTCAAATCTTGACTCAGTAGGATACTAGAGTCCTAGATTTGGACAGCCCTTTATATATCTTAAAATCCTTTTTAGTAAAATAAGGTGAGATTCTTTTGAACTTACTTGAAATCTAGAGCAAATACAAGTATCAAACATAATATCAGGCCTACTAACTGTAAGATACAATATCGACCCAATAATAGACCTATATGTTTTTTGATCAACTGGCTTGCCCTGTTCATCAGAATCAACTATAACATTGGAGGGCATGGGTGTTTTCTTAACTGAGGCATCTGATATCCCAAATCTTTTAAGTAACTCTTTAGCATATTTAGACTGGGATATAATGATACCATCAGGGGTTTGCTTCACTTGAAGACCAAGGAAGTCGGATAGTTTACCCATGCTACTCATTTCAAATTTTGAGTGCATCCGGTCACAAAAACTTTTGCAAAGTTTGGAATCAGTAGAACCAAAGATTATATCATCTACATATATTTGTACAAGAAAATTTTTTGACTTATGGTGTCTAATAAATAAAGTCTTCTCTACAATGTCTCTAATGAACTTATTCACTAAATGATAGTAACCTAAGGTCTCATACAATTCTCTTGGAGCTTGCTTTAGACCATAGAGAACTTTATGAAGCTTAAAAGCATAAGATAGATGAGTTGAAGAGATAAAACCTGATAGTTGTTCAACATATACTTCTTCTTTTAGTTCTCCATTCAGAAATGCACTTTTGACATCCATTTGATGACTTTGAAACTCTGATAGGCAGGATAAGCAAGAAAGATCCTGATAGCTTCAAGTCTTGTAACAGGAGCAAAGGTTTGATCATAATCAATTCCTTCATCCTGTGAATATCCTTGGGCTATCAGCCTAGCATTGTTTCTCACAATTGTTCCTTGTGCATTCAGCTTGTTCCTAAAGCATCATTTATTTCCAATGACTGGGTAGTCTTTGGGACTTGGAACTAAATCCCAAACTCTACACCTCTCAAATTGATTGAGTTCCTCTTGCATTGCAATAATCCAGCGGGAATCTTGCTTTGCATCTTTTATTGATTGAGGCTTAATTTGAGAAATGAAACAAGCTTGCATCAGATCTTGGTTGAGTGATGTCTTGTTTGTACGCCAACTAACATGTCTCCAATCACTTGAGATATAGGGTGATCTCTAAGTGTGACAAGATCAGCAGGTGGAGTTGGTACATCAACAGCTAGTGGAGTTAATTCCTCTTATAGAATTATATTTGTTGTTGTGGGTTCAACTGCTTCAATAATTTCTTCTTCACTGTCTACATCAATCTATGGAGAGGGATGCAAAGTAACCTCTTGTTTAAGGTTTAAATCATCCAACTTCTCACACAAATAGGGTACCTGCAAAGTGTCTTCTGTAGAAGAATCCTTCTCCTCGTAAAACATGTTAGCTTCATCAAAGGATACATGAACAGATTCTTCCATTTTTAATGTTGATTTGTTAAATACCCTATAGGTCTTGCTGACTTGGGAATATCCAAGGAAAATTCTCTGTGCTGCTTTGCCTTCAAATTTTCTCAGGTGTTTCGTGTTATTATAATGAATATAATACTTACAACCAAATACTTTAAAGTAATCTACTTTAGGTTGCATCGCTTTAAGTAATTCATAGGGAGTCTTACCATTAAGTTTATGTATTAAACTTTTATTAAGAACATAATTAGCTGTGCTTTTAGCCTCTGCCCAAAAGGATAGGGGCAAATAAGCATCTTCAAGTAATATCCTAGCAGATTCAATAAGGGTTCTATTTTTCCTTTCAGCTACCCCATTTTGTTGAGGAGTTCTAGGAGCAGAAAAACAGTGTCTGATACCTTCCTTCTCACAGAATTCTTGCATGAGAAGAGATTCAAACTCAGTGTCATGATTACTTCTGAACAATGCAACCTGAGTAGACAACTCGGTCTTTATTCTCTTAAGAAAATCTGTAAGAACTTTAAAGTTTTCTGTCTTGTTTCTCAGAAAGAATACCCAAGTAAATCTAGAGAAGTCATCTATAATAACTAGAGTGTATGACGTTCCTCCCTAAATTTGTACAACAATAGGGCCAAAAAGGTCCATATATAGCAAGTATAAAATCATGGGTGAATCACTTTTATTAATGGATTTGAAACTATTTTTAATTTGCTTGCTTAATTGACAAGCCCTACAGAGTCATTTCTTCTTGTAAGAACCAGAAGGTAGTCCTCTAACAAGGTTTTCACTAGATAATTTAGCAATATTCCTAATGTTTACATGACCTAGTGTCTTATGCCATAAATCATTAGTGTTACTGATTTGGTTAAATAAACAAATTTCTGAACTAGCAGATTTGAAATTAACTACATATATGTTTCTTTGTCTAATTCTAGTTAAAACAGTTGTGTTGTCACTAGATGTAATAATGCAATAAGATTGATTAAACAATACCTAATAACCTTCATCACATAATTGTCTTATGGATATTAGGTTATGCTTGAGACAACATACATAGGCTGCCTTCCTGAAGGTAACTACTCTAACTTTGACATATCCATATCCTTTTGTCTGTCCATAGTTGGAGTCTCCAAATATCACTTTTGGCCCAAGCTTTGCTTTGAAATCAGTTAGGTTGTCTTTACTTCCTGTCATGTGTTTTGAACAGCCACTATCCAGATACCACTGTTCCTCTGTTGTAATATAGTTCTTCACCTGCATAAAAATAGGTTAGGTGTTCTTTACCTAGGTAACCTTGGGTCCTTGATTTCTTTCATATTTATAGCTAGAGATATAAGAAAATTTAGGTTGGTCCACATAACCTAGTGGATGATATCTCCAATGAGGAATAATCTACTGAGTAAAAGGATTAATAAAGGTTTTAATTTGATTAAAGTTTTGAAAAGAATTAAAGTTTCTGTTATAAGAAACTAGGTTCGACGAATTGTAATAAGTTCTTCGATCTGCGTTCGATGAATAGGGATGAGTTCGTCAAACTCTGTTCAGAGAATGAAAGTATTCATTCTATGCATCCCACGTTCGTCGATCGCGGTTCGACGAAGCACATTGAGTTCATCGAGCACAGTTAGACGAGAAATTATATTGAAAATCTACGTTCATAGTTCATCGATCTGAGTTTTACGAACCATATTCATTTCGTCGAGCTTGATTCGACGAAATATGTTGAGCATAATTTTTTAAAAAAATTCTCTTATTCTTTTGTTTAGTCTTATATTAAACTTCTGTTTCTTTATTAGTGTTTTCTACTTTTCCTTTTCCTTTTTCAGAAACAAATTTTATAGGAGTAGATAATATATTTTTCTGTGACAATAGAGGCTGACTAGATGAAGCTCCCAAGCCCAGTTTACCATTTAGCCTGACATTCACTGTGCTTGTGATATCCATCAATTTGATACTTCTCCCATTAAGGGATTCTTCAAATTGCTTAACCTCTTTTAATTTATTTTCTAAAGAGAGTATTTGATCGTTAGCATTTTTAAATCTTCTTTAAGCTCTATGTTTTCAGAAAATAAATTATCATATTCAATTAATTTCTCTCTGAGAAGTTTGATTTCCTTCTTAGATTTGATTAGATCAGTGCAAAATAGTTTAAATTCTGTTTTAAATTAATCTGAAGTAAAATCAAAAGAAGAAATTACATGATCTTCTTCTGATACAGACTCATCTTCTAAGTTGTCAACTTCTGAATTAGCTGCATCAGAGTTGTTGCAAGATGCATTGATTGTCATCAAGCAGATCTCTCTGGCCTTAGCTTCTTCTTCATCCTCACTAGAGCTGGATGAAGATTCTTCCTCTGATTCACTTCATGTTTCAGCAACAAATCTTATTTACTTCTTCTTGTATTTGCTGGAAGAGGGCTTGCAGGAATGTTTTTTGGAGTCTTTCTCCTTTCTTTTGTCTTTCTTCTGAGTTTCTGGACAATCTCGTAATATGTGTCCAGGTTTCCCGCATCCATAACAAACTATTTATTTAGTTAGAGTCTTGTCATACCTTGGCTTATCTTCTTTTCTGGAAGATCTTCTTCTGAAATCCTTCCTAGCCATCTTAAAGAATCTCTTAGCCAAGAGACTCAATAGATCTTCATTATCTGGAATGGCTGTTGCTTCTTCACTTGCTTTAAAGGCAATGCTTTGTTCTTTCCTTGTTGATGATAAGGTTCTTTGCTCAGCTTCTCTGGTCTTGATGAGCTGTTCATAAGACTTGAGCTTGCCTAACAAAGTTTCAGTAGAGATTTCATTTAGGATTCTGTCTTCCTTGATTGGACAGATCCTAGAGTCCCATATGCTTGGGAAGCACATAAGGATATTGTCATTTATCTCTGTCAATGAGATGTTCTTGTCTAGAGTTTTCAGCTCATTAAATATGACACTGAGTCTGTTATACATGTCTGCAACTGATTCTGACTCTTCCTTCTTGAAATTCTCATACTGAGAGATCAAGTGTGATTTCTTATCTTTCCTTTCATCAGCAGATCCTGCTACCATAGCATTTAGAGAATCCCAAATGGCCTTTGCTAAAGTACATTCAGCAACCTTCTGGAATATGACATCAGACATAGTTTGGGAAAGAATGTTCATTGCTTTAGCATCTGTAATCTTGGCCTTCTTCTGTGCTTCAGTCCAATCAGGTGGTGGCAATGAACTTGTACTTGTTGTTGCCACTGTTAGTAGGGGACCTGTCAAAATAGAATTATATATATCATCATCAATGGAATTCATGTAAAACCTAATCCTAACCTTCCAATGTGCAAACTTATTAAGATTGCACAATGGAGGTCTGGTGCTTGAATACTCCTTATTTTGTGCAATGATATAAAAGAAAAACTAGAGTAGATGAGATCTGTCAAAGATCCTTTGGTTCAGGTGTCAGCCTATGAAACCAAAGAACCTGTCCCTCTAATACCAATTGAAAGTGAGGGATAGATCTGACTAAACTCTAGAGGGGGTGAATAGAGTATTTTAAAAACATATTAACTTGTTTTTACAGCGGATTAAAGTAGGTGATATATATATATATAAAGAGAGATATCACAGCATAGAAAATAAACAAGTAAAGGCAAAACCAGATGACACAAGAAATTTATAGTGGTTCTCCAAAATCCTGGGTACATCCACTCTTCTATCAACATGGTATTAATCCACTACAGGTTTTTGCTCAGGTCATCTGCCACCCTAGGTTTTTGATTAGGTGCCCTGTCACCAGAAGATGTATTTTTCTAAGGGAGACCTAACAAGCCTTTGAAATTTTGATCAGGTGCCCAAATACAATCCTAAGTCTTTTGATGAGGTGACTTGTGAAACAAAAGGTTAACTTTTGAAGGGAGTTAAAAACCTAAACATAGTGAAAGGAAAATGTAAAAAGATGTTGTCTCCTTTGTCTCAAATCTCTGAGAAGACGAGTAGATTGTTGATGATGTCTAAGCTCCCCCTGAGTTGTATGGATCTGATCAGGTGTGGAAGCTTTGCTTCTGGGTGTAGGCCTTCTTTGAAAACTTCTTCCTTTAGTAAAAGTTTCTAAGAGATGTGATCTTTTTGGTCTCAGATTAAAGATCTGTTGTTGGAAGAAAAATGATGCATTGAACGGCAAGTGTACCGGTCGCAAAAATAATATAAAATGGGTGGATTTCCCAAGTATCGATCTCTTCAAGGAACACAGTAAGGGGGGAGTTAATATCGAGGAGGACTTGAGATTGAAGTCCTTAGGTTGGCGTTCACGAATGGGGGGTTTTAGTTGTTGCGAAAAAGGAAAACAAAATACTATCAACTACTCATATGCAACGCCACTATGCGATGCTTCGCCAGGCGGGATTGAAGACTACACGGGTCGCGATGCACTGAATTACTGGGCAGATGGATGAGTAGGCAATCGTAAGAACTAGAATTTGAGGGTCATAAGCACCTCTTCGCTATGCACGCTTCTAGCAAATGCTAGAATGACAAGAACGAATGGATGGCAGATGGAAGGATGGCGCAACTTAAGCATAAAGAATACAAGTTCACATAGACATGAAACTAATGATGTTTACAACTATGAGGTCATCATAACCATAAAAGTTCTAACAACACATAAACAACAATAAAGGAGGAACAAGTCAAGAGATCGACCGAATCTGAAGTCTCATCGAGGGGTCGCGGAAGGAATCACCGGGTTGTCAATCTACGTTCAAGCTCAGTCCTCAACTACGTTCGGGGTAGAGAAGGGCTATCACTACCTTCCAATTGACCCGTCTTCTTCGTGTCACGATCTGACAGAAAGTTGCAAGCTTCCCTTCACTTGTTAGCTATGTCGTCGAAGCTTGAAATAGAGCTTAGAAGATGAAGGAGAAGGCCGATAGCAAGCACGGGCAAGATGTAGGCTTCACGAGCATGGGCGGAGCTTCTCCCCTTGGTAGAAGATGAAGGGCGGAGGTGGAAGGGCGGAACTTTGCCCTAAACCTGTGGAGGAAATGACTGAAATCTGGTTCTCCCACAATGGCTGAAAATCTGCGCTTAAATAGAAAAAGATCAGAAAAATGGTCACGCACTGTCCCGCACACGGCCGTGCGCTAACTACGCGTTATTAACTTTCAGATCTGGATCGCGGAAGAGATGCGTTGACTCGTGCATTTTACTCACGCACGGGCATTGTTGCCCGTGCGTGAAGGAAACGCATGATTAATCACAGATCACTGGAAATCAAGGCAAAAGGCGCAGGACGTGTGATTCCTTCTCGCACGGTTTGGCCGAAACTGTGTGGGAACAAATCGTATGGGTAGAAACAGATGCCCCAGGAAAGCTGCGTAAAAAGCACGATTGGACTGGAACCATGCATGAAGAAATGCGCACGACCGTACGTTACATACAGAAACTGGAAATGGAATTCGGGACATCCCGACTATCTTCACAACAATGAAACCAACTGGAGCGCCAGCTCCTAGCAATAATACACAACATAAAATAAACAAAAAGAACCATGGGGAGCACCATGTGCTTACACCCAACAAAAGAATGTGCAATTGCACACCCACAGGCCTAAAACAATGCATTATTGGTGAAGTGAGGCCCTAAACAAAAATATAACTTTTCCAATTGAAAAAGTAGTGCACATGCAAGAAAATAAGCCCAGATGAGTCCTAAAAACCATATATAAATCGGACTCATCACACCCCCAGACTTACCTGTTTGTGCGTCCCGAGCAAGCAAAATCAATACAGATAAAGAAAAAAAATATCTAACGCAAAAATTGAGATACGGAGTACCATGCGAAGTCGCATGCTCGCACGCGTAAAAAGATAATAGATGAAATTTCTAAGTATACAAAATATTTTATACTTTTCACAATGCATATCAAAATTTTATTCTTACTCAAAAAATGGAATCACGGTGAATCTTCCGGTCATGCATAGGAAGAAAGTAAACTAATCGCTAGGCGAGCATTGCCAAAGATTGGGGCTCAGGATAACCTCCAAAGGAATCCACCAATGTCGGTGACCATATGCTTGCCCTTTCACACCCTCTCCACGGCACTAGTTCGACTCAAGCGTGATTTCGTAGGAATTTAGGATAATCTTGGGGCTTGGGTTACGGTGAGGTAAACAAAGATAAGCAGGAAGACTATGCACCTTACCCAAATGAGCTAGCACAAAAAGAATTCAACGCTAACCACAATACATACGGGTACACCACACCCGTAGGATTAACTTTTAACATATGGGTGTGTGCACCGCCTACTCCAAATATAATCATATCTCCAAAAGGATTTTCAATCAAACGTTTTCATCTTTTTTTTTACTTTTCATTTTCTTTCAAATCATTCTCTTTATTTCCACAATTTCAGCAAATATAAACCTTGGAGCACATCCACATATTATTCACATGTAATATCACCACATAAACACCCCAAAATGATAATATAAAACACTAAAGTTCGACTTGGGTGTGCGACTAGGATCAGCTATGAGGCTTTGGTGAAATAATGGTGGAGCTGAATCAAAAGAATGGGTAGGCACAACGGGGCTTAGCGAGTATACGACGTTAGGAATGGTACAAAGCTCAACCGGGCCAAAATGATGGCCTACATCACACTCACGTTAGACTAACCATGCACCAATGCTTTGAGAGTAGCTTGGGGCAAGTTCTTAGCCTCCGAGAACGATAATCCTTCCTCCCGACTCGAGAAAAATGAGTCTAGTGACGGCTACACACATCCCTACACTACAGTTTGATTCACACCGGATTGACCAATTTTTGAGTAGAATAAAAATTATTTACGCAAATAGAAAAATATAAAACTATAAGGATACGAAAAAATTAATTCTACCCCAATTTCTACACGAGACGAGGCCAATTGACTAGGAGCACAGCAAGGTCAACATTTTACTCCATCTCACAGTCCTATGTAAGCACAATAGTTTTCCCAAATCATACAAAAGAAACGAGTTTAACTCGCAGCACGCTAACAGCTATGCACGCGCTCATTTGGGTGCAGTGGTGTGGAATGTAATGAACTAATTAAAATAAAAATATAGAAGCTTCTAGTATGCACATGAAATGTGCGCGTGCAAAAGGTAACTAATAATGGCTCTCCCCCAGACTTAAACTAAACTACTCAGCATATGATACAAAAATTTATATCAGAAAAAGACAAGGGAAGAGGTTACCCAATACTCAGGCAATGAGCATACCAGAAGACGCATGAAACACAGAAGCAGCTCCGCCATACGAAGAATCAACACCCCGCCAATACAAATTTGTCAAGAATACCTGCATGGGTGAGCTCCGCAAAAAAAAGAAAGATATACAAAAAGAAATACTAAAACTAAAATAGACATGAAAATAAAAGCACATAAAATGAAAGATAAGTACTGGGGTTATTGTCATCCCAGCACGACTTATTAAATTCTATATAGTTCTAGCTAATGGGCCTATGAAAGGAAAAGTGCACAGGTAACTGTTCCATTATCCGTTGCGGTAAAGGGTACCGATACGGAGATAAAATAGTTACCCCTCTACCTAAATAATAATACATGTACAACCCAGGTAGAGGAAATAGGAAGTAAGAAGAGGAGGAGCGCTGGTCCTCACTCATCTAACCAAAAAAAATATCCTTGCCTAACAAGGCATCGTCTATAGGGAGATAGTAGGAGGAGAAAGCAATGAATGGAGCTTCCACAACTGAGGAGGAATCAACCTCCTCACAAAATAGGATGCTCTCATCCACGACTCGAGCTGAAAGCTCCAAGTCCTCCTGAAGCACCTGCGAAGACTCAACCTGCCCAAACTCAGATTAAGAAGGGGGATCAAGAAATAAAGGAGAAGAAGAACTAAAATAATCAGAAATAGGGGGAGTGGTCCCGGTCTCACTCCCAGCAGGATCCAAACATAGATCACTGTTGGTGTTATATGAGTCATAACAAGGGGAATTCGAGAGCTCGAGGTCCTCGGTGGTGGTTTGGACCTCCTCATCCAACAAGGAAGTGAAAACTTCCTCATCAGAGAGGATCTCCTCATCAACACACCTCGATGCATCCACATGTTCCAAGATGTAATACTCTCCATTAATGGAAATAATATCCTCGTCACACAAGGGCACATCCTCAGGCTCAGAATCACAATCCGGCCTAACAGCATCAACCGACTCACTAAAAATAGGGATATGTAATTCTTGCCAAGAAGGCAGAGGAGCAACAGCATCAGAGAAACTATGTGTGGGTTCCTCCGGGGGTGAATCAATAATAGGGGAAGAGTGCATGGGGAGAGACAGCGCCACAATATCGTCACTCCGATCAGCAGAAAGTTTGATGGGTATATCCGCAGCAGTCCCCCATAGACAAGGTGGTACTGTGAATATATCATCAGAATCAGAAGGGGCAGCCATTTGAGATGGTGATAGAGTGAATCAGATACCCGGTCCATCATCCTCCTCCAACTGGCACTGAAATTCTACGCAATCTTTCAACGCATGATTTGTGCTATGACAACACAAACACCATTTTCCATTACTCCTTGGTCCTGATGGGACCAGGGAGTAATAAGAAGAAGGTGAAGGTGTCGAAGAGAAGTGACGATAAGACTGGGGTATGGTGTATGAAGTACCGTAAGTGGACGGTGCTCCATACACTGAACCACGAGAATCATGCTCACTATCTTCAATGGGGAACTCATCACTACTATACCTATAATCCCCGCACCATCTACAACGAATATTCATATGGGAATACATAATGTAATAAGAAACAATTCACCAACAGAAATAATCTAAGAAAAAATTAACTACACACCAGCAGATAAAAGAAAAGGAATGCCTGCTGCAGAAAAATTAAAACTAGAAGAGGAACAAATAAAAATAAGAAACAGATTCTAAACACTAAAGCAAAGAAGAAACATGAAATATACAAATGGAAAAGGGCTTATATCTCCTATCTCCCTCTCCAAAAACTCCCATGACTATGTTCCCCGGCAGCGGCGCCAAAAACTTGATGCGTTGAACGGCAAGTGTACCGGTCGCACAATTAATAATAAATGGGTGGCTTTCCCAAGTATCGATCTCTTGAAAGAACACAGTAAGGGGGGAGTTAATATCGAGGAGGACTTGAGATTGAAGTCCTTAGGTCGGCGTTCATGAATTGGGGGTTTTGTTTGATGCGAAAAAGGAAAATAAAATACGATCAACTACTCCTATGCAACGCTGCTATGTGATGCTTCACCAGGCGGGATGGAAGACTACACGGGCCGCTATGCACCGAATCGATGGGCGGATGGACGAGTAGGCAACCATAAGAACTAGAATTTGAGGGCCATAAGCACCTCTTCGCTACGCACGCTTCTAGTAATTGCTAGAACGGCTAGAACAGATGGATGGCAGATGGAAGGATGGCGTAACTCAAGCAACTTAAGCATAAACAATACCAGTTCACATAGACATGAAACTAATAGAGTTTACAACTAAGATCTCATCACCAACACAAAAGTTCTAACAGCACATAAACAACAATAAAGGAAGAACAAGTCAAGAGATCGACCGAATCTGAAGGTTCATCGAGGGGTCGCAGAAGGAATCGCCGGGTTGTCAATCCGCGTTCAAGCTCGGTCCTCAACTACGTCCGGGGTAGAGAAGGGCTGTCACTACCTTCCAATGGACCCGTCTTCTTCATGTCATGATCCAGAAGAAAGTTGCAAGCTTCTCTTTGCTTGTTAGCTATGTTTTCGAAGCTTGAAATAGAGCTTAGAAGATGAAGGAGAAGGCTGATAGCAAGCACCGACAAGATGTAGGCTTCGCGAGCATGGCCGGAGATTCTCCACTTGGTGGACGATGAAGGGAGGAGGTTGAAGGGCGGAACTTTGCCCTAAAATGGAGGAGCAAATTACTGAAATCAGGTTCTCCCACAATGGCTGAAAAGCTACGCTTAAATAGAAAAACATCAGAAGAATGGTCACGCACAGTCCCGCGCACGACCGTGTGCTAACCGTGCATTATTAACTTTCAGATCTGGATCGCGGAAGAAGATGCATTGATCCGTACATTTTACTCTCGTACGGGCGCTGTTGCCCGTTCGTGAAGGGAACACACGATTAACCAGAAATCACTGGAAAAGAAGGAAAAAGGCGCAGGTCGTGCGATTCCTTCTCACACGGTTTGGCAGAAACCGTGCGTGAAGAAATCGCATGGGTAGAAATAGATGCCCCAGGAAAGCTGTGCAAAACGCACGATTGTACTAGAACCTTACGTGAAGAAATGCGCACAATCGTGCGTTCAACACAGAAACTAGAAATGGAATTTGGGACATCCCGACTATCTGCACAACAATGAAACCAACTGGAGCACCAGCTCCCAGCAATAATACACAACATAAAATAAATAAAAAGAACCATGTGGAGCACCATGTGCTTACCCCCAACAAAAGAATGTGCAATTGCACACCCACAGGCCTAAAACAATGCACTATTGGTGAAGTGAGGCCCTAAACAAAAATATAACTTTTCCAATTGAAAAGGTAGTGCATATGCAAGAAAATAAGCCCAGGTGAGTCCTAAAAACCCTATATAAATCGGACTCATCAAAAAGCTTGGAACAGTTGATGAAGAATAAGATGTATCTGTATCTATGTCTACTATTGTCTGATTATTGATGTTCTCTTCTTGTTCTCTGATTCTTCTTCAATCTTTTAAAAATCACTTTATATATTGATTGCAGATTCAAAAGCATTTGAATTTTAAATTCTTTACTTGAAATCCTTTGCATAATTTCTGGGATTTGGAATGGCTAATTTAATCTTGAATGCATTTCCCTAACTGTCCCAATAAAAATGGCAAAGTAATAACTCTGTGAAATCCATAATTAATGCTGCCAGGAAACGTCTATATTCTTGAGAATATTGAGCATTAATTATCAGAGTATTACTGTCTTAATATAACTTAATTTGAAATTAAGCTGCTATAGTTGAACTGAGAAACTGCATAGAAGATTAGTCGAACAAAACCTGGAAGGAGTTAGTCGAACTCAACATGGATTTGATCAACCTGAGCTCCAAGTTTGTCGAACTGAGATAGTCCTTCGTCGAGCTGAACTTCTGATATGAGATCACAGTTCATCGATCTGAGATAGTCCTTCGTCGAGCTGAACTTCTGATATGAGATCACAGTTCGTCGATCTCAGCTGGACTTTCGTTGAGCTCAACTCAGAGAAGGAACACTAAGTTCATCGATCGTCAAGCTGAGTTCAGGTGTCGTTAAACGGCTTTTCTGCATTCTTTTCAACTGCTTTTCCTCTAAATTCTTCTGTCTCTAAAGTCTTCTAAAGGAGTGTATTGACAGTCTAAGTTTGTGCTCCATACCTTGACCATGGAAATAAATTCTATGACCCTAGATTATACATGGTGGGTCATCTAATCAATCCTAATAGTGAACCTAGTCCAAATCACAAGTAGGGTTCCAACACAGAAGAAGATCATGTAATTTCTTCTTTTGATTTTACTTTAGATCAATTTAAAACTAAATTTAAATTGTTATGCAATGATTTAATTAAATCTGAGAAGGAAATCAAACTCCTCTGAGAAAAGCTAATTGAATTTGATAACCTATTTTCTGAAAATATTAAACTCAAAAATGATCTAGATAATGCTTAAGAACAGATAATATCTTTGAAAACTAAATTATCTGAGGCTAAGGAATTTGAAGAATATCTTAATGAGAGAAGTATCAAATTGATGAATATCACAAGTACAGTCAATGCCAGGCTTAATGGTAAACTAGGCTTGCGAGCTTCATCTAGTCAGCCTCCTCTATTACAAAAAAAACATACTATCTACTCTTGTTAAATTCATTTATGAAAAATAAAAAGAAAAGGTAGAAGACACTAATAAAGAAACAGAAATTTTAACTAAGACTAAACAAAAGAAAAAGAAAAATTTTAAGTTCAACATGTTTCGTCAAACCAAGCTCGATGAATTGATTTGGTTCGTCGAACTCATATCAACGAACTATGGACATAGACTTTCAGTATAATTATTCGTCTAACTGTGCTCGACAAACTCAATATGGCTCGTCGAACCGCGATCGATGAACGTGGGGCGCAGAGAATGAATACTTTAATTTTGTGAACGGTGTTCGACGAACTCATCCCTGTTCATCGAACGCAGATCGACGAACTTATTACAATTTGTCAAAACCAGTTTCTTATAACTTAAACTTTAATTATTTTCAAAACATTAATCAAAATCAAACCTTTATCAATCCTTTTACCAAGTGGATTATTCCTCCAAGGAGTTATCATCCACTAGGTTATAAGTACCAATCTGAATTTTCTTATATCTCTAGCTTTAAATATGAAAGAAATCAAGGACCCAAGGTTACCAGGGTCAAGAACACCTAACCTATTTTTATATAGGTGAAAAAATATCCTACCACAGAGGAACAATGGTATCTGGATTGTGGCTGCTCAAAACACATGACAAGAAGTAAAGACAACCTAACTGATTTCAAAGGAAAGCTTGGACCAAATGTGATATTTGGAGACTCCAACTATGGATAGACAGAAGGATATGGAAATGTCAAAGTTGGAGTAGTTACCTTCAGGAAAGTAGCCTACGTAAGTGGTCTCAAGCATAACCTAATATCCATAAGCGAATTATGTGATGAAGGTTATCAGGTATTATTCAATCAATCTTCTTGCATTATTACTTCTAGTGAAAACAAACCTGTTTTAACTGAAATTAGACAAGGAAACATATATGTAGTTAATTTCAAATATGCTAATTGAGAAATTTGTTTATTTAACCAAATCAATAACTCTAATGATTTATGACATAAGAGACTTGCTCATATAAACCTTAGGAATATTGCTAAATTATCTAGGGACAACCATGTTAGAGGATTGCCTTCTGCTTCTTACATGAAAGAAGGATTCTGCAAGGCTTGTCAATTAAGCAAACAAACTTAAAATAGTTTCAAATACATTAACAAAAGTGATTCACCCAGGCTTTTATACTTGCTACATATGGACCTTTTTGCCCTATAGCTGTACAAAGTTTGGGAGGAAAGTCATACACTCTAGTTGTTGTAGATGACTTCTCAAGATTCACTTGGGTGTTCTTTCTGAGAAACAAGTCAGATAACTTCAAAGTTCTTACAGACTTTCTTAAGAGCATCAAGATTGAGTACTCTACTCAAGTTGTATTGATCAGAAGTGATCATGGCACTGCGTTTGAATCTCTTCTGATGAAAGAATTCTGTGAGAAGGAAAGTATTAGACACTATTTTTCTGCTACTAGAACTCCTCGACAAAACAGGGTGGCAAAAAGGAAAAATAGAACTCTCATTGAATCTGTTGGGATATTGGTTGCAGATGGTTATTTGCCCCTATCCTTTTGGGCAGAGGCTGTAAGCACAACAAATTATGTTATTAACAGAAGTTTAATACGTAAACTTAAGGGTAAGACTCCCTCTGAATTACTTAAGGGGAAACAACCTAAAGTAGAATATTTTAAAGTATTTGGCTGTAAATGCTATATTCAAAATAATAACAAGAAACACTTAAGAAAATTTGAAGCCAAAGCTGCAGAGGGAATTTTCCTTGGAAATTCCCAAGTCAGCAAGGATAATAGGGTATTTAACAAATCAACATTAAAAATGAAAGAATCTGTTCATCTATATTTTGATAAGACTAACATGTTTTACAAGGAGAAGAATTCTTTTACCATAGACTCATTGCAGGTAACCTATTTGTGTTAGAAGTTGAATGATTTATACCTTAAATAAGAGGTTACTTTGCATCCCTCTCCACAGATTGATGAAGAAAGTAATAAAAATTAAGTTGAAATTGTTGAACTAATAACAGCAAATGTAATTCCACAAGAGGAATTAAGTCCACAGCTATTGATGTACTAACTCCACCTGTTGATCTTGTCACACTTAGAGATCACCCTATATCTCAAGTGATTGGAGACATAATAGTTGGTGTGCAAACAAGGCATCAATTCAACCACGATCAGATGCATGCTTGCTTCATTTCTCAAATTGAGCCTCAATCCATTAAAGATGCTGACCAAGATCCTCATTGGATTATTGCAATGCAAGAGGAGCTCAATCAATTTGAGAGGTGTAGATTTTGGGATTTAGTTCCAATACCTAAACACTACACTCAGTCATTGGAACTAAATGGGTCTTCAGGAACATGTTGTATGTATAAGGAGTAATAGTAAGAAACAAATCTAGGTCGGTAGCCCAATGATATTCACAGTAAGAAGACATTGATTATGATCAAACCTTTGCTCCTATTACAAGACTTGAAGCTAGCAGGATCTTTCTTGCTTATGTTGCATTCCAGAACTTCAAGGTATATCAAATGGATGTCAAAAGTGAATTTCTAAATGGAGAACTAAAATAGGAAGTAAATGTTGATCAACCACCAGGTTTTATCTCTTCAACCATCCCTCTTATGTTTTTGCGCTTCATAAAGCTCTTTATGGTCTAAAGCAATCCCCAAGAGCTTGGTATGAGACATTAGCTTGCTTTCTTTTAGACCATAAGTTCATTAGAAGCATTGTAGATATGACTTTATTTATTAGACATTGTAAGTCAAAAATTTTGATAGTGCAAATATATGTAGATGATATAATCTTTGGTTCTACTGATTCCAAATTGTGCAAAAAGTTTTCTGACCTGATGCATTCAAAGTTTGAAATGATTACCATGGGTGAACAATCCCACTTCCTTGGTCTTCAAGTGAAGCAAACACCTGATGGTTTCTCTATATCACAGTCTAAATATGCTAAAGAGATACTCAAAAGATTTGGGATGTCAGATGCCTTAGCAAAGAAAACACACATGCCCTCTAATGAAGTAGTTGATTCTGATGAACAGGGCAAACCAGTTGATCAGAAAACATATATGGCTATTGTTGGGTCTTTATTGTATCTTATAGATAGTAGGTCAGACATTATGTTTGCTACTTGTATTTGTGCTAGATTTCAAGTCAACCCTAAAGAATCTCACCTTGTTTTATTAAATGAATTTTAAGATATATAAAGGGTTATCCAAATCTAGGACTCTATTATCCTACTAAGTCAAGATTTGAATTAACTGGATTCTCAGATGCTGACTTTGCTGGATGTAGAGTTTATAGAAAAAACACATCAGGAACTTGTCAGTTCCTTAGTGATAGGCTTGTGTCCTGGTTTTTTAAGAAGCAAACATCTGTGTCAACTTCAACTGCTGAAGCTGAATACATAGCAGCAGGTAGTTCATGTTCACAGATTTTGTGGATTCAAAACAAACTTCTGGATTATGGTTTCAACTTAAATAATTCAAACATTTTTTTGTTATAATAACAGTGTCATTTCAATTGCACAAAATCCAGTGCATCATAGTAGAACAAAGCATATAGAGATAAGACATCATTTCATTAGAGACATATGGATAAAAATAAAATTAATCTTGTCTTTTTCTCTACTGATTAACAAAGGGAAGATTTTTTCACCAAACCCTTAGATGAAAAGAAACATATGTTCTTCCTAAATCATCTAGGTATGACTAATGGAGAAGCCTTAATTTGATTTTTATCTATGGTCGACGAATTGTCCATTTTTCATCGAATGGAGATTGACGAACTATGAACTATTCGTGGTGTGTTTGTAGAACGGAGATCGACAAAACGTTCTTGCGAAACTTTTCATCAGACGGAGATCGATGAAAGTGTTTCAGAAAATTTTTTCGTCGAACGGAGAATAACAAATTGTTTTCCCCCTCTTCAAACTTAGATCGACGCTTTTATTTCTTTATGATATTTTTCGTCGAACTTAGTTCAAAGCATTTCTTTTTCGTTGGATGGAGTTAGCCGCTTCATCTTATGAAAACTTATAATTAGGTTTTCAACGCACTCCATCCCACACTTTCCAGTTCTTTTACACTTGATCTCTTATTTTTGCAGGCAATGGCAATTTCAGCAGCGACACTTTTCGGAATGAACTTTAATGCATGCTTCGACATCGATATGGATTCAATCAGCCATTTGAATCAAGTTTTCAAGAACATCTTACAGTTGTTTGAGGCTGAACAGTTAAGGAAGTTCATGACCGCAAGGATTAAACTTCTGGTGCAGGAGATAAAGGAATGGGTATTCTCATCATCGTCTCCAGATTTCACAACTCTCATTGGCTCCATATCTGGACAACAGGTTCCTCTCACACCTGTTATTTTAACTAAAGTCTTTGGTTTTATCAATGGGGAAGATGACATAGAACTGTCTAGTACTGAGTTTTATGATATGCTAGTTAGAATGGGTCACTGCAAGGGAAACCCTAACAAAATGATGAAAAAGAACTTGTCTGTTGAATACAAGTTCTTAGTGGACGTTGTTGGAAAAGTAATCTTAGGCAAGCACTCTGCCCATAACTACATAACCAGACACCAATTTCTTCAGATAAGTGCCCTCGTAAATAAAAAATCTGTGAACTGGGGAGTTATCCTGTTTGATTCTATTAAGAAGAAGGTAAATAAGAAGGATGTTGGGTATGAGAGAATTCTTAGGCTTTTCTTGTAAGCCAAGGGCCCAGAACTTTTGGTCTCACAGACAATATTTATTAATGCTTCAAAGGCGCTCACATCAACCCTCTTTGGAAGATGGGAGAGGATTATCACCAATCCATCCAGCGCCTCCACATCCAAAGCTTCTGAGGACACAAGGACTGATACAGTCACTTCTGCAACCCCAGCAGAAGCTCCTGCTCCTCACATTCCCTCTCCTCCTCCATATCCACACCATTCTCCACTTCCATAATCAACTCCACTTGTTGATGTTTCTACTCTTCAAAGCACCTTATCTGAAGAGATTCCCTCTACATCCTTCCTTTCACGTACACCAATACATCATTCACCTCCATCCTCTCCACTTCTCTCTAATCTACCTAACTTCAATCTTCTTTCACCACCACCATCACCACCTCATTCATCTCCTCAACACCAATTGCCTACCCCTCTTCCAACTGCACCTCAATCTCCTATCTAGGAAGAGATTAGCCCTAATATCAATCCCCCTTCCTTCAATCCTCAGGATGTACCCCAGTCATTCTATCTATGTCAAAACGGTGCTACCTCAATTCCATCCTCTTCCAATCCACCCTCTGCATCTACTCAGTCTTCACCTGAGTTTATGTATGTGGATTTCTCATCCATTTCTTCTAATATTCTTGCTTTTATCACTCCTACCCTCAAGAAGCAGATAGAAGAAGCAATTGCTCCCCTTGTAGCTACCATATCTGACCTTTCTTCTAAGCTTGCCTCTTCCTCCTTTGTACCTTCTTCTGGGGGCCTAGATTCAATTCTCACTGTATCTAGTCAGGGGGAGATGTCTAATGAAGAAGCTCCAGTAGTTAATGAAGAAGATCTATTAGTTCCAGAGGTTGCAGCAGTAGATACAGAAATGCTTTCAGTTTGTTTAGATGAAGAAGCAGCAGGTTTTTCAACTCCATAAGTTATCACTGTTGGTGATGTTTTTATTAATCCCAGAGTTGACTTATCTTCCTTATTATCTGTTTTGAAGCTCAGACCAGTTTTGCTCCATTTTTTGATAATTATTCTAAAGCTATAGTTTGTTATACTACTCTAGATTTTTCTATTTTAGAAGAGATTAGATCCCGTTTCTGTACTATTCCTACTAATCTCTCTTCGGTCTCTGAGACTATAACAGTTGACAATATGATAAATGTCATAGAGCTAGTTTCTTCCCCTCCCACTTATGCTTGGGATGAAACTCATATGCCAAATCTTGATGAAATCATGTTTCAAGATAGGAACCAGAGATTGACAGTGTTCAGGCTCAAGCTAATACATATATTGTACTTATAGAGCCAGAAGTTCAAGCTAAGAATCAGGCTGATTTAATTAAACAATTAGATGATTTATATGATCATCCAGAAGATGAATCTGATGATGATAATGATGTTTTTTAGATGACTCAGAAGATTTTAGTTCAAAGAAAAGAAAAGCCAAAAAGAAGACTCTAGTAAAAGCTGTTCCAAAACCTTCATCAAATGCTGACATTCCTTATTACATTTTGCATGGAATTACTCTCACTCTAGATACTCCTTACTGGATGAGGTTTTATAAAAATTAACAAAAGAACGGGAAAAAGATGAAAAGGTATGGTTCTCCTCCTCAAAGGTCTTGGAGAGGACCTCCTCCTCCTCCTATAGCAGGATCAGCAAGAAGTGTTTCTCAAGCTCATAGGTCTACTTCTCATTCACATAAGTCAAGACCTACTTAAAGTAGCAAAGACTGACCTTCATGGTCAGAATCTCAGTCCAGCAGCCAACAAAGAAGACAACAACAACAACATAATAATAATCAAAGCAGCCAGCAGACATCTCAAGGTAATCATCAAGAAAAATCAAGTCCAGAGAGACCCCATTCTCCAACCTATGATCCATAGTTGGATCCTAACTTCAGAATGGCCATGTTTAATGAGCTGATAGCTCACTCTCAGATTAATAAAGCCAAGTTGAAGGGAATGATTCTTCTCAATTTTGACATGTAATGCCCCAATTTTCCGTTAGAGGGACAATCAACGTTTTTGGCCAGGATTGGGTCTTGGTAAGGGGTGACACGGCCAAGGACACGGGTGTGTCCAAGGCCGTGTCACGGTCGGGTTCGGCAAAGAGCTCGGGTGGTCGTCGATTTGAAGTCGACGAAGTGTGGTCGAGTCTGCGTTTGACGATTTTGGTTCGACGATCTCGATAGAGATCATCGATCTCTCCAGCGATCGTCGATCTCGCTAGCGATCGTCGATCCGGCTAGCGGTCGACGATCAGGCCAACGATCATCTATCTGGCCAGCGCTCGACGTTCTGGCCAGCGCTCAACGATCTGCATTCGACAATTTGCGCTATAGATGATTTTGGTTCGACGATTTTCCAGCAATCTGCGTTCGACGATTTTCCAGCAGTCTGCGTTCGATGATTTTCCAGCAGTCTGAGTTTGACGATTTTCCAGTAATCTGCGTTCGACGATTTTACCAGGGATCTACGTTCGACGATCTGGTTGCGTTCGAAGATTTTGCTAGGGAACTCTGTTCAACGATTTGTCTGGTTCGACGAGTTGCCAGTGATTCTCCATTCGACGATTCGGCAGCGGTCGACGATTTTGGTTCGACGATCGTCGAGCGGAGTTCATGACTGGTTGTCACGGGATGTCCTTAATGGGATGCGGTGTTCGGCCCATTTCTAGGCAGGACTCGGATCTTAGCCGTGCATTTCCTTTTTGGGGGATCCGACGGCTGGTGGTTAATCCGTTTGTGATATACCCGAGAGTAGGGTTTCAAAATCCGGATTGTTTCAGTCGCTGTTTCTCCGTTTAAGATCTAGAGAGAAGGGAGAGAGCGGAAGATGGTGAAGGAGATCCGGCCATTTGAGAGGCTTCGGTGCTCCAAATCACGATCCGAGTTTGGATCCGTGGAGGCAAGATCGTTGCGAAGGTTTTCATCCGGCTATTTTTCCATGGCTATGAAGAGGAGTCGGAAGGTAACGACACTTCTCCTCTTGGTTTTAGGATGCATGTTTTAGCATCTTTTATCTTCTTGTTTTTTGGCACCAAACTCTCAAATCAGAGGGGTTTGGGTTGCCAAGGTTCAAGAGGAACATCAGGGTCGATTGAGTCTGTCCCCGGCACATTTTTGCATTAACGATCCGCTTCGTTAGTGGATTAGGCATGGTGGGTGAAGCCGTAGTCGCGACCGTTAGTCTGACTCGGTGATGTTGCATACGAGGTTTAAGGATTCGTAAAGATTCGTTGCGGCAAGAGGCCATTTATGATGTTTGTGATGTTTGTGATGTTCTTCCCTTTATCTTGCGTGAGTATGTGTGGCCGGTACCGGATAAGGTTAGCTACTCATTGGAGGTAGATGGATTCCTTTTTGGACAAGGTTAGCTCTGCATGGGTGGTAGATTGGTTTCTTGGTGTACGGGAACGCTGCAGTATGAATGAGGGATTAGGGTTGAATTGTCTTGGATTGTGATGTACCAAGGCGTGGCTGTGTCTCCGTGGTCGGCTGGCTATCCCATGACGTGCACGCCATGTGTGGAGAGTGTCCTGGCGAGACTAGTCCCCTTCTGTGAGACTGACGAGAATGCCAAGCTTGGGGCAAGCTCGGGCAATGAGACCATGAGCTGGTGGGGTCCAGCAAGGCTTCTTAGAATCAGCCCGTGTGTTTGTTGGAATCCTGACATGAGAAGTCAGAGCTTGCAGGCAAGCCCGGGTTTATGATCTTGAGCAGGTGGGGCCTTGGCAAGAGTTCCGTGTGGCGGATTGTGGGTCGTTGGGGGATGTTGGTAAACCCCCTTTTTTTGCAGCTTTATGCCAATGGGGAAATGATGAGTACCCATATGATGTGATGATATGCTAGATGCATACGTGATAGGGTACCTTGGGTGAAGCCCGGGTTGTTGCATACATGCTGCATAAGTAGGCCCCTTTTATTATATGCTTAACAATAGAGAACATGTATGTTGTTTGAGACATCCAAGCCTGTTCTTAGTGCATTTCTTGTTTATATATATATATACTGCATACGAAGTGCTGACTTGTAGGTTGGAGGGTTCCCTAGGGTCCGTTAGGGGCGGCCGGGAGGAGATGTTTTGGTTACACAGTTTGAGGTCAGCCTTTGCTGACCCACGTTACAAATAATTTTTACAGGGCAAGGATCGCAAGAAGGAACTAGCTCGCCGGCCAGAAAGGCCTAAGCCTCATGAAGTGTTACCTTTTTGCCGTAGCTCTACTTTTATGTCATTGTATGTTTGATGCCATGTTGACCGGCTTGCATGCCAAGGTAGACTAGGAGTGCTTATGCACTCTTATGACTGATGTATTATTTGAGTTTGGACTCACTTTTGTTGTAAGGCCATAAGGCCATTTCGTTACTCTTGTAGGTGTGGATAACTTCTAGTCTAGCTTGTTATTTCTGCTGTGTTGTGTTATGAGTTTTGAGATTGTGTAGTTATATCATCTTATAATACTGAAGCTGTGGCGTCTATATGTTGTGGGGCCCCGACCGGACCCATATTCTACGGTCATTACAGGGGAGGTGTTACATGAACAATGTCATCTTATTGAAAGAAGGAATTGGATAAGTATTTGGTAAAGAATCTTTTTAATGTTGATGAATATATGCATCTCCATCCAGAGGCAGTTGTGTCTAGAGCTACTTCCCTGATGATCATTGGTTCTCAAGACTTGAAGATGACTCAGCAAGAAGCTGCAAATCCAAACAGGAAGATGATCTTCACCAATCCTTCTTCAGAATCTTCTTCAATTGCACCGAAGAAAGATTTATAATTTTCTGCTTATGCAATTTGAACTCTATTATTGATCTATATGTATTATCTCAGTTCGACGAACTTGGAGCTCGGGTCGACGAAATCCTTGCTGAGTTCGACTAACTCCTTCTAGGTTCTGTTCGACTAATCTTCTCTGCAGTTTCTCAATTCGACTATAGCAGTTTAATTTCAAATTATATTATATTAAGACATTAATACTCTGATAATTAATGCTCAATATTCTCATGAATATAATCGTTACCTAGCACATTAATTATGGATTTCACAAAGTTATTACTCTACCATATTTTCTGGGACAATTAGGGAAATGCATTCAAGACAAAATCACCCATTCCAACTCCTAAACATTATGCAGAGGATTTCAAGAAAAGAATTTAAAATTCAAATGTTTTTGAATCTGCAATAAATATATATAATGTGATTTTTCAGAAGATTGCAAGCAATTATAGAAAATCAGTAATCAGTTAACAAGAAAAAATAGTGTACAGAAAAGTTAAGAAAACAACACAACTCTCACATACATAGAGTTCTTCTTCATCCGCTTTAGGCTTTCAAGAGACAACAAATCAAAATTAGTCTAAAAGATTGTTGAAGAGCAACATCACTTTGAAGGCCTACACCCTGAAGCAAAGCTTCCACTCCTGATCAGATCCATACAACTAAGGGAGAGCTTTGACATCATCAACAATCCACTACTCTTCTCAGAGATATGAGACAGAGAAGACAAAATCATTTTCATTTTTTCTTTCACTATGTACATGGTTTTAACTCCCTTCAAAAGTTAAACTTTTGGTTCACAAGTCACCTGATCAAAAGACTTGGGATTGATTTTTGGGCACCTGATCAAAAGCTCAAAGGGTGGCTAGATCTCCCTTAGAAAAATAGATCTTCTGGTGACTGGGCACCTGATCAAAAAGCTGTGGTGGCAGGGCACCTGATCAAAAACTTGTAGTGGATTCTAATAAGGGTGGTATAAGAGTGGATGTACCAAGGTTTATTGGGAAACCACTATAAATTCCTTGTGTCATCTGGATTGCCTTTACTTGTTTTTTGTGTGCTATGATTTTTATTTATTTTTATATATATACATATATATCACCTACTGTAATCCACTGTAAAAATAAGTTAATAAATTTTTAATATACACTATTCACCCCCCCCCCCCCCCCCCCGCGCTCTAGTATAAAGGAGATCTATCCCTCACTTTCACAAATTTTGAAAAGTTGAATTATCTATTGCACTGACAATTATGTTTTGTGCTCTTTTATCCATGGTGGCAAGAACCACCTCATCCTTTGTCATCTCAGACATACTATTAGGGGTTTGCAGATTTGCATCTATGACAGATACCTTCATTTGAATATATGGTCTTTCTTATATAGTGACAAAGATTCTTGGATCTCATGCCTCCATGAACAATCTCACCCTCTGCTTCCAAAAAGCAATATTATCCTTTGTACAAATAGGAAGCTTCATATAACTGAGTTCTCTGTGAGATTCTGAATCCATGAAATCAGATATGCTTCAACCACCCTTAGGATCTTTTTCTGACTGTTAGGACTTTCTTTGAACAACCTCCCTCTGATACCACTTGAAAGATAAATTTATGGGTAGTTAATCACCTAAAAGGGGTCAATAGGTGTATTTAAAATTCTTTGTCACTTATATTATATGTTCAGCAGATACTTGAAAAATAAACTTCACAAGAACACAACACAAGCAATCCACAGTACACAGCAAAAGCAATCCACAGTACACAATAATTTTATAGTGGTTCTCCTATCTAGGGTACATATACTTTCCCCCTTCTTCCTCACTGACAATGTGCTAGATAAGGTTATATCTCCTCCTCTTCAACTCAGATCAAAAGATCTTATAGGCTTAGTTTCTATTAAGAAACCTACACTCGAACCAACAGGTCCTATCTCAGAGATTCACCTAATCTCCTACCTCAGGTCCCTCAAGAATCCTACCTCAGCCTTTATAACACAGGCTTACACCTCAGTGATCCCACTCAAATCACCTACTGCAGGTCCCTCAAGAACCCTACCTCAGCCTTCATAAATTAGGCTTACATCTCAGAGAATTTATCTCCTACCCACTCAGATCTCAAAGAGATCTTACAAAATTAAGAGGTAAATAAGAAACATAATCTCAAAAAAACATCACTTCTGTAATCTAACTTATCTGATAATTCAGATTCTTCAATTCAGCAGCACAGGATAGATTCTTGAAAAGCAAACTGACTGAAATGATTCTTCTCTGGATCTGTAATGTTCTCGATGTTGATTGGCTTGATTTCCTTAAAGAACTTGTAGAACAGATCCACCTTAATCTTTTGATCAAATTTATGAAAGGATATGAAGATTTTCTTAGAGACCTTCATCTTCCTTCTTCTTGGGTTTGTCGCCCTCCTCTGACTTATAAGAAATCAGAATGAGAATAAAATGTTTTGTTTGATTGTTGATTTTGTATAGACGAACCCTCTATTTATAGCCTTCATGGGTTGTTGGCTTCTGATTGATGACATCATTATTACGCCATCATACTTCAAGTTCTCCTTCAACCAGTTTCTGATGAGATATTATGTTAATATAGCTGATGTGACATTTCTGACGTGACTTGACACTACTGTGTTGACTCTGTACATCTTCAGAATCAAAAGTGTTGAGATATCCCAAGTGTCTCGACACTATAATACTTTGTGTAGACAGCAAAGTGACGAGACATCTTAGCAGTCTCGACACAACTGTCTGCCGGTGTAGACATCTTTAAGTCTTCATTGTGTCGAGATAGTTGAATTGTCTCGACACTGCTGTCTGCTAGGTGTCGACATTGTTGTCTGCTGGGTGTCGATACAGTTATATTCATTGTGTCGATACAGTTACATCTTTAATTCTTCACTTTATCTCTTCATTGTGTCGATACAGTTATATTCTCTCGACACTACTATCCTGAGCTTTAAGGTGTCGAGATATTTGACTTGTCTGGACACTGCTGACTTGACCTTCATGGTATCGAGATAACTGAATTGTCTCGACACAACTGTCATAATCTTCAAGGTGTCAAGATAACTGACTTGTCACCACACTACTGACTTAATCTTCAAGGTGTCGAGATAACTGACTTGTCTCAACACTGCTATCCTGAATCTTCAAGGGGTCAAGATAACTAAATTGACTCGGCACAGCCATCTTGAATCTTCAAGGTATCGAGATAACTGACTTGTCTCGACATAGCTCACTTTATCCTTTAAGGTGTTGAGATAATTGACTTGTCTCGAGACAGCTGACTAGATCTTCAAGGTGTCTAGATAACTGACTTGTCTAGACACAGCTGACTTGATCTTTAAGGTGTTGAGTTAACTGACTTGTCTCTACACTACCCCTGCAAAGGTGTCGACATAGTTGAAGTGTGTCGACACTTTTGTACTTAGCCATTTCTCTGCTTTGACTATCCTGACTTCACTCAGCACTATTAGCTTGTATGGCATTGAGTGAACTGGATTCACACAACACATGTAGAATTAGTCAATTTTCTGCCTTTCTAGTCAGGTTCTATAAGTCCACCTGCCATTGTCACTTGGACCACCTATCCAATCATCCTAACATAGACTAACAGGCATGTATGAACTGAAACATACATCAAATACAAACTTGTGTATATCATTGTGTTTAAAGGGCTTCTTCAAGTCAAGTACATTATTTCCAATGTACCCAACAGTACAACCGGCACAGTGGTATCTGGATAGAACTCTCAACCCAACAGTTGCCAAAGAGATGACTTCAATGGCAAGGAGAAGCTCCTGGACAGCTGAAGAACCCGTCCCAGGAGGGCGCACCGAGCCAGGACACTCCCATCGACCAATAGATGTGCCCCTCGAAGTAGAAACTATTCTTGCCCAAGTAATAGCATTGGAGGGATGAGCCTGACAGATGGAGGAGCAACAAACCAAGATGCTCGCTCTCCTCAGAAGCTTACCGACATGCGAAATATTCACTCGGGAAGAGATACGGGAGGTGATCACCAAGGAATGCAGACATGTAGTCCGATGAGATATTCTACCCCGATGACCACTTCACTGAGGCTCCCCGTTTGCACCGTTTTTTCTAACTCACCCAGTCTCGCACTGCTTTAAACTACCAAATATCGAAACCTTCGACAGGACAGACGACCCACTAGAACACATCAACCACTTTACTACAATCATGAGGATCTATTAGGCAATTGCCAGTTACTCTGTCAAGTCTTCCCAACCACTCTTAAAGGCCAAGCTCGGACCTGGTTCGACTCTTTAAGGGAAGGAACTATCAAAAACTTTGAAGAATTGACAAGGCAATTCTCTGACTAGTTCATCGCCAACCGAAGAATCGTCAGAGACCCTTCACATTTGTTAGTGATTCGACAAAACGAGGGGGAATGCTTGAAGGAGGTTTTTCACTAATTTACCGCAGAGGCCCGCCAGATTCCGGGAGTTGATCAAGAACTCCAGAGGGGATTATTTCTTGGAGGACTTCGCCTCAGTGGCTTCAACTCGACACTGATAAGGGAAACCGTCACTAGCTACCCAAACCTTGTACACCGTATAGAAGCGCAGATACCAGCAGATGAAGCTATTGAATCCCATCATTAGCAGTTTGATGGAGACCAAAAATGCAAGAGGGACAGAGAACGGCAGTCAAAAGTCCAGGAAGGAAGATTTCAGGAAGAACTTCGGAATTGCCAGCAACGGCGTGACATTCAGAAAGACTAGCCACCGCGAGAATACACTCCGTTAAACACCACCCCACGCAAATGTTCTTTACGCCCTCCAGAACGAGCCGGCTCTACACCATCCTAAGAAGCCTGCCCTAAATCCTAGAAGTGACTAGTCAAAGTATTGCGAATTTCATTGGGTAACCGGACACACCACGGAGGAGGGTGCGAGAATGGAGGATGAAATCGAGCGTCTAGTTCGCCAGGGACTCTGGACAGGTTCTTGCAAGGACACCAACATGATCAACAAGCTCCCCTTAGGCGGGCAAGACATCAGCAGGATGCCCAGCAAGGAGGGGCCATTGACAGGAAAATAGTGGGAACATCGAAACTATCACCAGGTTGCCAACCCTCTCTACCCAGGTAATTTCAGTCGGCACCCAGGGAGATTTAAGAGGTGAGCAAGACTCCACTATAACCTTCGAGGATAAAGATCTCGAGCGAATCCAGACACCCCACCGAGACCCTCTCGTGATTAGCACAGGGATCTGTGATTCCTGCTATAAGGTCAAAAGGAAACTCGTCGACAACGGGAGTTTGGTCGATGTCATATTCTTCTCCACTGTTCAAAGCATGAAGCTTACCATCCAACATCTCACACCAGCAGCCGGACTAGTGTACGGCTTCGACAACCATCCAATCCGAGTGCATGGAATGATAACGCTGCTAGTCACCATAGCAGAATTTCCAAGGCAAGCTACGCACGAAATTCAGTTCATTGTAGTAGATTCAAGCTCAGCATACAATACAATCTTCGGGAGACCCATTCAATCAATCTTCAAAGCCATGCCTTCAATCGCGCACTTGTCCATGAAATTCCCCACTACTCGAGGGACATGTGTCGTACGTGGAGACCAAGAAGTTGTAAAGATTTGTTACTCTAAACAAGGTCCACCAGTAGAAGTCGTTGTCGTGAATATCAGTGGCTCCTTATTTTTAACTTCCTAAGAGGTGTTTTTATCATATTTGAACTCTATGACAAGTAACAACTGCAAGCCCGGACATGTGTAGACAATTGGGTATTCAAATATTGTGTTTCCTCTTCAACAGTGGCCGATTATTTTTAGGTAATAATAAGCCGCGAGTGATCCTTGTGCAAACAAATCCGCGAGCGATCCTCGTGTGAACTAAACCACAAAGGATCCTCGTGCAAACTAAGCTGTGAGCAATCCTTGTGCAACCTAAGCCGCGAGCGATCCTCGTGCGAACTAAACCACAAGAGATCCTCATGCGAACTAAGTCGTGAGTAATCCTCAGGCAATAGGTAAGATTGCACATGCGGTTTGAATACAAAAGCTATTCATCGAACTTGCCTTTCTACGCCAGGACATCGCCAAGGCCTGCCCCCCTCACGACCTAGCCGCGAGTGATCCTCATGCGACCTAAGACGCGAGCGATCCTCGTGCAAACTAAGCCGCGATCGATCCTCGTGCGAACTAAGCCGCGAGCGATCCTCATGTGAATTAAGCCGCAAGCAATCCTCGTGCAAATTAAGCTGCGAGCGATACTCTTGCGAACTAAGCCGCAAGCAATTCTCGTGCAAAATAATCCGCTTGCAATCCTCCTACCAAATTAGGCTACTAAGCAACTACAAACACAATTACAGTCCCCACGAAGCAACACCACGAGCCAAAAAAGCACACAGACAAATAGTTGAAAAAGACTACAATCAACGCACCTAGATACAAGTACATGCACAAAGGCGTCAATCCAGAACCGTCAAACAATAAAGACGACATGCAAAGATACTAAACTAGAAAAGCAAAAGATGCAAATACAAAGAAACAATGATGCTACACATTAGCAGCGTTAACATCAGAACTCTCATCTCTAAAGTTATCATCAAAGCTAAGGTCGGATACGTCGCATCCTCAGCTCCTGCGAACAAGTCAAAAAGCCTTCGAGACTTCATGTCTGAGGGCCAACTCTCGAACGTCTTCCATCTGAGGCTCTGTCTCCTTTCTCCAGATCTCATCGCAAACTTCCTCTCTAATCAAGCACCAATCCCGGATATAAACCAGAGACTCCATGTACACCGCAAGACCAGCAACCATCAACTCTGACACATGCTATCAGAAGATAACCCTTCCACTTTGGCTTTCTCCGCACAAAGCTCTGTCTCCAAATGAGAAGTCTCCTCTTGAGCACGCTCCAACATCTGTATAGTCTTTTCCACCAGAGATTTCTCCACCTCCAAAGATGCTCGAGTCTCCTCCAATTCTGCCTTCAGCTCAGATCGAATAAGGCGAAATTGAGAAACATCCCGCTCATGGTCACCCTTCAAAGCGACAAGAGAGCCTGCCATAGCTCGAAACTTCTCCTGAAGGGCCAGATATCCGTCCTTCAAGCTCACGTAATGATCATTCCAAGTAACGACAATCTGAACTCGAGCCTAAATCAACAAAAGAAAACAATGGGGAGAAGTCAACACAATACAACAATAAAGAAGAGCCAAAAATAAACCAAGCTCGCTTACCCCTTCATTCATCGCCTTCAAAGAAGAAGATAGCCTTTGAGCCACATCCTCCACAGGGAAAGACTGGGTGCAGATGATCCAAGCACATGTACCTTGGAGAGAAGACGAGAAAGGTGCCATGCTACTGCTAACCCGAGAAACTACAATGCTCTTCTATTTCTGATTGCAAACCAAAGATGTCTCAGCGGTCCGCCAAGAGTTTGAAGAAATGTCACACCGCAAGAAGCACTTCTCTTCCATAAATGAAGAAATGTTGAACCGACGGTTCACTAACTCCCGATGCTCTGAAAATCCAAGTACTGGAGAAAACTCCCGCTCTCCTCCCATCTGACGACGGCAATGATCAGGCAGTGCGTCCCACAGCTACGACAAGCACCAAGTGTTTCTAACATAACCAAACAAAGTATTTCTGTGGCGGTAGTATGTTCGAACCTCAAAATCAAGCCAGCTTTTGTTGTTATGGATCTCCACACGCTCACCACCATCCGAACGAACGTTGCACCAATCTCGGAAGTAGTCCAAGGAAAGTTTCCCGCCATGTTCGTGAAGGAAGACAACCAACCCCATGAGACGTACTACCACCAAGGGAGTAAACTGGTAAATGGGCACGCCGTAGAATTTCAGAATCTCAACTACTTCCTCGCAATAAGGGAACCAAAATCCTAATCTCAAGGTAGACTCACAGATCGTCAACAAGACATGAGGAGGATTTTGAACCCTCTCCTTGGCATGCGGTATGCTCACTTCAAGGTCGCCAGATATGCTAAACTTACTACTCCAAATTACAATTGATCCTCGGTAAGAGAGGAGCGAAGAAGAATCGGCCTCACAGTATGCTTCGAGCCCTGTCACAAAAATCAAAAATAAATTTAGACTAAAAAGTCCGATCAAAGATCATCCACCCTCGTAGCGCGCAAAAAGCTGCATCATCCGATAGAATCAGAAATACTCGTGAGGCACCCCGACAAGCGTGCACGGAGCCAGGCACGCGAGATCGGACGCGCGCGACCAAGACAGCACGCGGCCTATCCCCCGCACGGCCAGGAACGCTCCTACGTGTGTGGCCTGGCGCACACCCTCACGCACGATCGGGACAGCGCGTGGCCACGCGCACACCTTTGCAGGTGCGCGCGTGTGCTATCTCCAGCATGTCCACGTGCGCATACATGCGCTCAGCCGAGATCGTGCGCAGCCATGCCCAACCCCGCGCACACTTCTGCGCTCACTGTCGCGGCTACAAGATCAACGTCTTCCTCCCGCCGGCACATTCCTCGCCTCTTCCACACCATAACATATGCAAACATTTTTACTCGAGTTTGCAGGGCACAGCCACTCGCTGTCTCAAGTCCATCACTGTTCGCCATCGTTACTGCCGTAAAAGTGAGCAGGGAATGATACTTATTTGCTTCGCCCGAAGCGGTCTCGCACAACAAGGATTTGGGGGGCAATTGTTGTGGATGACCCCCACTTTATAGAAATTCGGTGTGCACATAACCAAAAATCGATGATCCCCACCTCAAAAGAAGTGGGATCATGTGATTGACCGTACATGCGATCACCGCGCCAGATCCCCTGCGCACTGATCCCATCACGCGTAATGGGCAAACCGCCGTGAGCCCTACCTCATCGGAGCCAGGCAGGAGGCCACTTCCTCGGATACCGGCCGCCCTCTTTCACCATGCCAGCCATAGCCGCGACTGAGGATGGGGCTGCACGGGTCGCACCTCGCTCAGCCACCGGCGGAGCCACGGGTGGGCGGCTGCCCGGGATGCCCGCTTCCTCGACCGCTGCCATGGCCAAGGTGGTGGCAGCCCGCGACAGCGCCCTATTCCTCAGTCGACGGCGTAACCAAGGGTACGGCAGCCACCTCTCTCGGCTGCCGGTGCAGCCAAGGGGACGGTCGCCGGGGTACCGCCTTATTCCTCGGTCGATTGCGCGGCCAAAGGGGCGGCCTCTCGGGCCACCCCCTACCTCTGCAGTTAATGCGTCCCAGGGAGCGGCAGCACGGGCCGCCCCCTCCCTCGGCCACCGACGCGGCTGAGGGGACGCCCGCCCGTGTCTCCCCCTTCATCGACCGCCGGCGCAGCCTCCAGGGCCGTCCCCTCTTCGGCCGCCTGCGTACAGCCAAGGGGAGCGGCCGCTCCATCCCGGCCGCCACCGGCGGTCCTCCCCTCGTTGGAGAACTTGGCAACGAGTTCGCCGACCATCCGCAGAATCCCACACCCATAGTCCGATCAAGGGGGAGTGTTCCCGACTCTCCGATTTATGCGTAACCACACACTAACCTCCGGGTTAGTGGAGCAAGATTTAATTAATATTTTATATTTTATTCAAATGGTCTCCAAATAGCGAAATACGCACATTAAAACTATACTAAAAGCAATTATGATGGTGGTTATAATGTGCATATAGACATATAACCACCATAACCACCATCCGGAGCCTATAAAAGGAACCACAGGTCTCCTCATTTCTCACCTTTCTATTCCGAGTATTCTTTTTCTCAGGATAAAGCTCTGTTGAATTACTCCTACGAGCAGTGTCCGAGCCACACCCGAGGCGCACCCGAGCCGCACCTGAGCTACAATTAGGTTAAGCCAAAGACACCCGATGAAGCCAAATCATTCAAGTTCCAAGCGGCCCCCGAAACTGCAAGTCTAAGTGCTCCGCCCCCATCCAGTATCAGCAAATCGCTATCCAAAGACCACAAGTGCAAAGTGAAATTTGTAACAACTCCCGGCGCAATGGTCTGTCGTCCGTCGTGTGCTAAGTGTTCTCTCGCACTGAGATTGTAATGAGAGGTGGTCTGTCACCCTCGACTTCACAAACAAGCTGTAACTACCAGGGAATAATGGACTTTGACTGGCATAGATCCGGTCACGTCTATTTTTTACCCAGTTGAGGGGTTTTTCCATGTAATTAAAATACAATATCCATTAAAGTAAAACTATCAAAAAATAGAAGTATGTGAAAACAATTTAAATCAACCTACTCTATGGTAGGTTATTTAGGCATGACGGTTTATTCAAGAAAGTGTATACTCAGTGGATTTTCGAGGTGATGATATTAATTCTATCAACTTTATTAAAGCAAAATTAATATTTTTATGTCAAATGTATATTGTTTTACAAAATAAAAATTGTAATATTTAGTAGTTTTTACGGTCATTTTGGTCATATGTATATGTTGCGAGCAAAACAGCTTGATGGGGCGCAAAACTCACGTCGAGTTCCCATGTAGGGGCCTCAACATATATATATATATATATATATATATATATATATATATATATATAGTCGTCGTATATATGGGGCGACATGCGACATTTGTCGTATGCGACATATATGCGACATGGGGGCGACATTCGTCGTATGGGGGCGACATTCGTATGAGCGCGACATATATATATATATGGGGCGACATATATATATATATATATATATATATATAATTCACTATTATAAGGGAAGAGTTATCTTTGGTAAAACATTCAAAAATATCAATTATGCCCTCATTTTTATATTTTAATGTCCTGACATATATTATAATCTATTTCAAAGTAATTAAAATACAATATCCATTAAAGTAATTACACTATCAACCTCTGGTCTTTTATTTCAAATACCTTCGGAAGTAATGTTACTCAACTTCTGGTAGAGGAAAGCAATCAACAATTTCAAATTTTTCCAATCAATTTAAATTCTGGTAAAAATTTTTGTTTTTTCACGAACAAGTAGAGCAAAAACTCTGGAAGAAACAGAAGAAAAATAACAAAAGGAGATACTTGTTACCTCCTTGGTAAGTTGAACTATAATGGTATGGTAAGAAGGGAGAGAAGAGAACTCTCAAGCCATTCCCGATGTTTCATGC